>CM020244.1:521418-767314 GCA_009819775.1 Phoenicopterus ruber ruber
AACCCCTCTGTGTCTCTGCAGGGAGCTTTTGGCGTGCGGGGCCTGAAGGGCAGCAAAGGGGAGAAGGTAAGGGGGAGAGGGGACAGCAGGGGACGGGCGTCCTTGTCCTGTGGGTAGCCGTGGGTCCCTGGTGGTGGGGACCCTTGTCCCTGCCCTGAGTGGGGGGATCAGGGACGCCTGTGTCGGGATTTGGGGCTCAGCCCCACGCCGTGACCCCTCCTGGGGCTTGCACGCAGTCTCAGCCCCCCCAAAATATGCCTCTTATCAGGGAGAAGATGGATTCCCCGGCTTTAAGGGGGACATGGGCCCCAAGGGCGACAGGGGTAAGTGGGGTCCCGGGGTGGGGGTCTCCTCGTCAGGGCTGTGTGGGGTGGCTGCAGGTGCCACGAAGCCCCGTGGGGTTTTGCTGGCCGGCTGCAGGATTCGGGGTGGTGGTGGGGGGGGGATGGAGCTGGGGGGGACACAGCTCTGTCTGTGGGACGGCTGGGGACCCGAGGGAGCAGCCCCGTCCCCCCGGCAGCGTGCTCCCCGCACCTCTGCGTTACCGTTCCAGGGCGACCAGGGCCTGCTGGGCCCCCGCGGCGAGGACGGCCCCGAGGGGCTGAAGGGGCAGACGGGTCTCATGGGGGAACCAGGCGCTCCCGGCCCCGCAGGCGAGAAGGTGAGGGCCAGCCCTGTGTCCTCCTGTCCCGCTGTCCCTCTGTCCCTCGTAGCCCGCGGCTCAGCTCTGCTCTCTCCCTTCCAGGGCAAGCTGGGAGTGCCGGGTCTCCCGGGCTATCCCGGGCGCCAGGGCCCCAAGGTGAGCACAGGGGAGGCTTTGGGGTGTCCCCGGGACCCAGGGGCCTCGTCAGCCCTGGGGTATCACTTGTCCCCTCTCTCCTTAGGGCTCCACTGGCTTCCAGGGTCCCATGGGGCTGGCGGGAGAGAAAGGCAAGAGGGTGAGTCAGCCCTGTCCTGCTGTGTCACCCTGTCCCTGTCGGGCTGGTCCCTGTCCCCCCCGGCCTGCTCTGCCCCCCCCTCTGTGAGCAGAGAGGGGCTGGGCTGAGCCTGGAGCCGGGGAAGGGACCCCGACCCACGGTCCTGTCTGTTCCTCTTCTACGTGCCCTCTCCCAAACGCGCTTGGGCACGCTCCGTCCCCTCGGGGGGCGTGTGGGGGCAGCGTGGGTGAGTGGGGGGCTGCCCCCCGCGCTGCTCTCCCCGCCACCTCCCCTCTCCCCGCAGGGCAAGGCCGGCCAGGCTGGGCAGACGGGACAGCGAGGGCCCCCCGTGAGTAACCGCAGCCCGGCCCCGAGCGCGGGGTGACAGGGATCGCCCCGTGTGCCGTGGCCGGTGACCACTGCAAGGCCGGCTGTATCCCACCGTGGCCATCCCAGGGTGCAGCTGTATCCCCCCACAACCATTCCCGGATGGATCGTATCCCACGGCAACCATCCTAGGGCCGGCTGTAACCCACGGCAACAGAGCTTGGGGTCTGCCGTATCCCACAGCGACAGGCTCTGCAGCCTGCAAGTATCCCCTCGCCGTGCGGCTGGAGCCGGCCGTTTCCCACAGCAACCGGACCCTGGGGACCGGTTACGGCGAGCGGATCCCAGACTTCCGCCTGTATCCCATGGGAGCCACCCTGGGGCCAGCCCCGTCCCTCCCGGCTCCCTGCCCCACTCCCGTCCCGGTCCCCCAGCACCCCAGCCCGCTCCCTGCCCTGTACCCCCCACTTCCAGCCCTACCTCCCCTCCCCTCGCCCCGCTCCCTGCCCCACTCTCTGCCCTGTACCCCCCACTTCCAGCCCCACTCCCTGCCCCACACCTTCTCACCCCACTCCTTGCCCCCCGCCTATGCAGGGCCTCCCAGGGGAGCGAGGTCTGCCCGGTCCCACAGGGAAGCCCGGCCCGAAGGTAGGTGGGAGCCCGGCCGTGGGGTCCCCGCTGTCCCCCACGTCCCCGTCTCCCCGCTGTGCTCAGGGCCCCTTGGCCGTGGGTGCTGGCGGTGGGTCTGATGCGGGGCGGTGCGGAGGGTGGGGGTCTTCGCTGCTGTCCTCAGCCTGTTTCTGCCTCCCCAGGGAGATCCTGGCCACGATGGGGCCCCCGGTGCGGTAGGAGAGAAGGTAAGTGGGGGGGTGGTCGATGGCCGGTGGAGGGGTGTCCCCCTGCAGAGACACCCCGGGAAGGGACCGAGCACGGGGAAAACAGGGGCTGGGCATGGGGAGAGGGTCTGGGCTGCTGTGGGGCTGTGGAGAGAAGCCCCTCTGCCGCTGCCTGCGGGTTTTCTCTCCCTCCCACAGGGTCCCCAAGGTCCCCAGGGACCCCACGGCTTCCCGGGCACGAAAGGTCCCCCCCGTAAGTGGTGATGTCTGTGCTTGGGACGATGTGGGGGGCAGAGTTCGGGCTGGCGCGGTCCCCTCCTCCCGCTGCGCCCCGCGGGGTGCAGGCAGCGGAGCGGGGAGCCCGGCTGCGCAGCCCGTATCCCCCAGCCCGTTACCTCTGCTCCTGCCCAGGGTTCCCGCCGGGAAGGACGGCTTGCCAGGACACCCGGGACAGCGTGGCGAGCCGGTGGGTCCCCCTTGCCTGGGGGGGTGACCCCTGGCAGTACCCAGCGTTAACCCCTCTCTCCTCTGCAGGGTTTTCATGGCAAAACTGGCCCCCCCCCGGCCCCACAGGGGTGGTGGGACCCCAGGTGAGTGCCGGGGGTCGATGCCAGGGAGGTGTTTGTGTTGAAGCGAGCCCGGTGGGAGGGAGGGACCCCCAGACGCTCACCCTGCTCTCTCCCCCCAGGGTAAATCAGGCGAGACGGGGCCCGTGGGAGAGAGGGGGCACCCAGGCCCCCCCCGGCCCCCCTGGGGAGCAGGGCCTGCCTGGAGCTGCTGGCCGAGAAGGAGCCAAGGTAGGAGCCGCGCCGGGGGTCCGACCGCTCACCCGGACCACCACGAGCCCGAGCCAAGCGAGGCCGGGTCCCCTCTGAGCTCTGCGGGGCGTGGGGGCTCTCCCCGGCTTGGTGGGGACACAGCAAAGCTCTCTGCTACTCCTCTCCACCTCGCAGGGTGACCCTGGCCCCGCTGGCAGCCCCGGTAAGAGCGGCCCCCCAGGCATCCACGGCTTTCCCGGCACACGGGGGGCACCCGGAGAGACGGTCAGTGCTGTCCCGCGCTTGGAAACAGCCTGTTACGGTCCTGGGAGAGGGGAGAAGGGTCGTTTCTGACCATCTCCCCTGCCCTCCTACAGGGTCCGCCTGGCCTGAAGGGTGGAGAAGGTCCCCCCGGTCCCCCTGGACCCACGGTGAGTACAAAGCATCGTGGCATTCGGGGGGTTATCCGGAGTTTTGGGGTTTCCCTTGGAATGCCTATACTTCTTGGGGAGCAACTTTGCCACCCTGCTTAAACTCCTAGTTGATAAAGAGGAAGGTTTCTTTGGAGAGGAGGAAGACTGCCGGGGCCTTCCTCCCTCCACCCCACCTCTGTCTTCTCCCCAGGGTTCCCCCGGCGAGCGAGGCCCCACGGGGGCCGCTGGAGGCATTGGACTGCCAGGCCGGGGGGGTGCACAGGGCCCCCCCGGTCCCGTAGGCGAGAAGGGCTCCCCGGTAGGTGCGAGAGGGGGTGTGGGGTGAGGCGGGAGGTGCGGGGCAGCGCTGGGACAAGCTGTGGGTCCCGGCCAGCCCTGCTCTCAGCCCTTCCCCTTCCTGCCCTCAGGGTGAGCGAGGTCCCATGGGTCCGGCCGGGCATGACGGGATCCAGGGCCCCCTGGGGCTGCCGGGCCCGGGCGGACCCCCCGGCCCCGCCGGAGAAGACGGGGACAAGGTAAGTCGGGGGGGCCGCAAGTCGGCACCTCCAGCGACGGCTCCTTCGCGCTTCGCTACCGCCAGCACGGGGAACGTACCCCAGGACGGTGCTGGGGACAAGCCCCCTCGCAGGGGGCGCAGTCCCAGCGCTGGGGGACCTCCGGGACGGGGCAGGTTTCCCCCCTGGCTTCCCGGGAGCGGGGATTCCCCGGGCGGCAGCGGGCTGTTGGTCCTGGCAGGCTTCCTTGGCACTGCTTCCCAGGTGGTGGCAGGTTTCCCCGGTGCTGGGATTTCCTTGGCCGTGTCTCCCCGGCCATGGCAGCTTTCCCTGGCTGCCAGCGCTCCCTCCTCGCCCGCGGGCTCTCACCGTCTTCCCTTTGCGGCAGGGCGAGATGGGGCTTCCCGGGCAGAAGGGCAGCAAAGGCGACAAGGGCGAGGCGGTGAGTGCCGAGGGGCTGCTCTGCCGGGAGGGGGGGTTCTCCGAGGGGCAGAGCAGCTCCAGGGGTGGGGGGAGACGGCAGCAGCGAGGCGGGAGAGGTTTGGGGGCTGCCCTAACCTTCTGTGGGTGCTCCTGTCCCGTAGGGCCCCCCGGGACCGACAGGAATCCAGGGACCCATCGGGCACCCCGGCCCCGCGGTGAGTAGCTGCTGAGCACCCCGTTTTATTCCCTCGACCGAACCCCACCTCCCCTCTTGGCTTCCCTGCCCTCCCACCCCACACGCCGGCGTCTCGGTGGGGCGGGCAGCGCTGACCCCAACCCTTTCCCGTTGCAGGGAGCGGACGGGGAGCCGGGGCGCCGCGGGCAGCAGGGGATGTTTGGGCAGAAAGGAGATGAGGGATTGCGGGGTCACCTCGGCCTGAGCGGCCCCCCTGGCCTGCAGGTAAGGAGCGGAGGGGGGTGGGCTTGGGTCTGCCTGGCTGGAGGGGACAAGAGCCACGGGACTGGGGGCTCTGCGCGGCCTGCCGGGCCCATGGCACCCTCTGCTTTGCCCGAGGGGCTTCCAGACCCCCGCCCCGGGCTAACGCGGGATCCCCGCAGGGCATGCCGGGCCCACCGGGCGAGAAGGGCGAGAACGGAGACGTTGGCCCCATGGTAAGGCAACCCCGCGGCCGTCCCGTTCTGCGCACCCACCACTCCCCCTCCGCCTCCTCTGCCCCGTCTCCAGCTTCCCACGTCTCCCTCTCCCCCGGGAGCCGCACGGCTCAGCCGCCCTTCGCGGCCTGACCCCCCTCTGTGCTCCCCACAGGGCCCCCCCGGCGCGCCGGGCCCCCGGGGGCCGCAGGGACCCAGCGGTGCTGAGGTGAGTACAGCCCCGGGGGGCTCGGCGGGGGCTGCTGGGGGCAGGGGCTGCCCCCGATGTGGGTACCCCCCTGTCCTCTTGCCTTTAGGGTCCCCAGGGAATGCCGGGCGGTGTGGGACAACCGGGTGCCGTGGGAGAAAAGGTAAGCCTGCGTTCGGGAGGGCGGCGTGGGTCTGTCTGGGTGCTGGGGCTGGGCAGAGCCCCCCGTGGCGGGGGAGCACCCGGCGGCATCTGCCCCGTTGCTTTTCTCTCACCCAGGGTGAGCCGGGCGAAGCGGGAGATCCCGGAGCCCCGGGGGAGCCCGGACCACCCGTGAGTATCGCAGAGGGGAACGGGGTGTCTTTTAGGGGACAAGACGAGGAGAGTGGGGGCCAGATCCTGCTCTCGCTGGCCCCGGGAAGCGCAGGCAGAACTCCTGGTGCACGTTTTACCGCCCCGACTGCCCCTTCCCTGCTCTAATGTGACCCCCCCATCCCTCTGCAGGGGGTGAAAGGAGATGTGGGGGAGAAGGGAGACGCGGGGCAGTCGGGAGCAGCTGGACCCCCTGGGAAGAAGGGCCCACCAGGAGAGGATGGAGCCAAAGGCAACCCGGTAAGGGGGGGAGCGAGCGCGGAGAGGCAGGGGGACGCTGCCCTGAGCCCCCGCGTGCCCCCCATAGCCCTGCAGGCTCTAATCCCGGTCCCTGCCTCCGCTTTCCCAGCACGCAGAAGGTCTGGGGCTCCCTCCCAGTCCCACGCTCCTGTCCCGTTCTCTCTGCAGGGTCCCATCGGCTTCCCTGGTGATCCCGGCCCCCCCGGAGACCCCGGCGTGCCGGTGAGTAGCCCCTTAGAGGGGCCGCGGAGCAGAAGCAGCCCCACTCCTGGGGCTTCCCCGGGGCTGGAGCCAGCCCCCGCGTCCCCCGCGGCGTTCCGGTGTCACCTCCTGCTGTCACCCCGGGTGGCGACGGGGTTGGGAGGTGCCAGGACGCCGCGGTTCCCTCCCCGCTTTGCCTTGCCGGTGCTTCCTGGTGTCCCGGCAGCCCGGGGTGTGCCCGGGGGGTTCGGCTGGGGGGTGCTCACCCTCCCCTGTGTCGCAGGGTCTGGACGGAGCTGCTGGGGAGAAGGGTGACGGTGGGGACCCCGGTCTGCCGGTGAGTGGGGCAGCGGGGGGTGTCGTGGCTGCAGGAGGGGGGGTGCATTCCCAGCGGGACCACCCCGGGCTGGGGGGCTCGAGGGGCTCGAGCTGAGCCGTGCCGCATCCCGGGGCTCTTACACATCCCTCGCCCTCCACGCTCCCCCCAGTCCCGGCTGGGGGACTCTCCCCTCACCCCAAATTCCCACCGGGTTCGTTTCAGGGTCCACCAGGTGCATCGGGGGAGCCGGGTCCCCCGGGTCCCCCCGGACGGAGGGTGAGTAGGGGAAGGGCGAGGGTGAGATGGGGTGCGGTGGGACCGCGAGGGGGGCTGGCCCGGGCCAGCGCGCAGCTCCCGGTGCCTCTGTCTCCTCGTCCAGGGGCCCGTGGGACCGATGGGGCGCGAGGGCCGTCAGGGCGAGAAGGGTGCCAAGGTGAGCGGTGGCCGGTACGCCCCAAACCCCCACCCGCACCCCTCCAGGAGGAGAGGCTCACGCCTCCCCCAGCCTGGGGCAGGACCAGACCCCTCCCGGAGAGGTGGGTGCCGAGGGGTGCCGGCCTCAGCTCTGTCCTCCTGTCCCCAGGGACAGCCCGGCACCGAGGGGCCCCCCGGGAAGATGGGCCCCGTGGGGGCACAGGGCCCACCGGGCCGGCCGGGCTCCGAAGGACTGCGTGGGATCCCCGGCCCTGCCGTGAGTCGGGGGCTGCGGGGAGGACGTTCCCGGGCCGATGCGGGGCTGCCCGTGTCCCCGAAGCCCCGGCCGGCTGTGGGGGGGGACACACACGTCCCCTCGCGCACGACGGCTGCAGCTGGGGGGCGTGTTTTGGAGGGGCTCAACCTCGGGCCCCTCTCCCACACCGAGTCTCTTCCAGGGTGAACAAGGCTTGCTGGGGGCTCCGGGACAAGCGGGACCACCCGGCCCCCTGGTAAGTGAGGGTGAGCGAGCCCTGGGCACGGGTGACGCGAGCCGGGCGCGCTCCGGGGCCACGACACCCTCTTGGCCTCTTGCAGGGTCCCGTGGGTTTGCCCGGCCTCAAGGGAGACCCCGGCCACAAGGGAGATAAGGTGAGACGAGGTGACGGTCGGGCAGGAGCCAGGGGGCCTCACCCCGGACTCGTCCCCGAGCCCCCCTGCTCGTGGGGAGGGGGCTGCCTGACGCTGCCCTTCGCCCCCAGGGCCACGCTGGACTGATTGGGCTCATTGGGCCACCAGGAGAGATGGGGGAGAAAGGAGACCAGGGGCTCCCGGGCATCCAGGGTCCCCCGGGACCTAAAGGAGACCCTGTGAGTATTGGGGGTCTCCCCTGAGCTCAGGGGCTGGGTGAAGGTGGGGGCGGGGGGGGGCAAGGTACAGGGGGTGGTGGGGCGCAGCCCCCTCGAGCACGGGGCTGATGCTGTCTCTACCCCCAGGGTCTGGCTGGACCCCCCGGCCCCACTGGGCCCCCCGGCCCCCCCGGGCTCTCGGTGAGTATCTGCCTGCGCCACGTGGGTTCACCAAGGGGCTCCTGCCTGCCCTTAACTCCCCCGCAGACCCCCGGGGGCTTCGTCCCCAGGAGGGCGCGAGGGGCAGGGGGGAGCCCGAGCCCCGGGGAGGGCTCGGGGCGGCTGCCGTGGGATCACCGCGTGCCCGGCCAGCGCCTCTCTCCTCTCTTCTCGTCCCCGCAGGGCCCCTTGGGCCAGAAGGGCTCCAAAGGCTCGCCGGTGAGTGCTGGGGAGGGATGGGGACGGGGGGGGGACGGCTCCTGATGTGCTCCCGGGGGAGAACCTGGGGCCCAGCGCAGGGAGCGAGCGCCGCCGTGCCAAGTCCTCTTCTCTTGCAGGGTGCTCTGGGCCCCCGAGGTGACACGGGCCCCCCCGGCCCCCCGGGACCCCCGGTGAGTAAGGGATGCTCTGGACAGACGCCACTTCATGTCTGTCCCCTCCCGGGAGGGCTCCGCTGTTCCCAGCCCCCCCTCACCCTGCTACCCGGCCCCCGCCTCCGCCGCTCTCGCCCCTTCATCCCTCTCGGTCCCAGGGCCGCCCAGCTGAGCTGCTCGAGCCGCTGCCCTCGAGCCGGAGCAGGAGGCACCGGCGGGCGACCGAAGCGGGTCCAGGGGAGCAGGGAGCCCCCCCGGATTACGAGGGGCTGGAGGAGGTGTACGCCTCGCTCAGCTCCCTGCGCACCGAGGTGGAGCAGCTGAGACGGCCCCTGGGCACCCCGGAGAGCCCCGCGCGGGTCTGCAGGGAGCTGCAGCTTTGCCACCCGCACCTCCGGGACGGTGAGGCTTTGGGGGGGCCGGTTTGAGGGAGAGGGGACACCAAACCCCCCCCCCGATGGAGGGAGGGGACTTTACATCGTGGTCTTTCTGTCCGTCTGTCCTTCCTTCCCAGGCGAGTACTGGATTGACCCCAACCAGGGCTGCTCCCGAGACGCCTTCCGGGTTTTCTGTAACTTCACAGCCGGTGGCGAGACCTGTCTCTTCCCCGATAAGAAGTTTGAGGCTGTGAGTTCGAGCGGGGGCAGAGAGGGAGCCGGGTGTCCGAAAACGCCCCCTACCAGCCCTCCCAGCACTGGGAAACTGGGGGGGCCACGCTGGGGGCAGCTTGGGTTGGAGAGGCTTCGCCCCCGACCCCGTCTCTGGCCCCCCCCCCAGGTCCGACTGGCCGCCTGGAGCAGGGAGAAGCCGGGGACGTGGTACAGCACCTTCAAAAGGGGCAAGAAGGTGGGAGCGGGGGGAGCTCCTCGTGCTCCGGCCGGGATTTGGGGGGCAAGGTGCCCCCCCCCGCGCGGCGTCGCCCCGCTCCTGGGCGGGTGGGTGCGGATGGGTGTCTGCGTCTCGGCTCCCCATCCCGTCCTCCCGCCCCAGTTCTCCTACGTGGACGCCGATGGGAACGCCGTGGCCGTCACCCAACTCACCTTCCTGCGTCTCCTGAGCGCCGGCGCCCGCCAGAACTTCACCCTCAACTGCCAGCACGCAGCCGCCTGGTACGATGCCCGCGCCGGCACCTTCGCCCGCGCCCTGCGCTTCCGCGGGGCCAACGAGGAGGAGCTGGGCCACGACCACCCGGCCGCCCCGGTCCGTGCCCTCCGCGACGGCTGCCAGGTGAGTCCCCGAGCCCCCCGGGACCCCGCGCCGCTCATCCCAGCCTGCGGACGGGCACTCCGGATGCCACGTTTGCCGCCTTCCGGCAGGGCCGCCGTGGCCAGGAGCGGACGGTGCTGGAGGTGACGTCGTCCCGCGTCGAGCGGCTGCCCCTGACGGACGTGGCCGTCGTTGATTTCGGAGACGCCAACCAAAAATTCGGCTTCGAGCTGGGCCCCGTTTGCTTCATGGGCTGAGCGCGGCCCCGGACAGCGTGCGGGGAGGGACGGCTTGGGGTGGGGGGGGGTCTCCGCTCCCTCCGCCCCCCCCCGCGCCAGGGACAGCGACCCAGGGCCCGCTCTGGCTTTCTCAGGACTCGGAGCCGCCGCGGTGCCGTCCCCTCCTGCCCGCACGGCCCCCCCTTATTTATACTGCCGGCTCCCTGGGGTGGGGGGGAGCTGGGGCAGGGCCCCCCCCCGACTGTAGGGAGGGGGCTGGAGCCAGCCCCCCTCCCCGTGGTGCTACGCCGCTCCCCGAGAGCCCCCTTAGTGAAGCACTGGACGTGCCCTCGGCACGGCGCCGCCGCCAGCCCCATCCCGCTGCCCACAGGGACCGCACGTGCCCGGACCCGGGGGGCCTCGGTGGTGGGTGTTAAACCTCCTCTTTCACCCCCCCCCCCCAGTGCTCTGCCCCCGCTTTGGGGGGAGCGGGCGGCGGGGGGAGCCCCCCTGCCCCTCGCGGGGGGGATCGCCCCAGCTCAGAGCCCGTCCCCGGCGGCAGAGGGGATGTGGGGAGGTGGGACGGGGCTGGGGCCGCGCGCGAGGCTCGGCCCCGGTGCCCTTCGGTTCCTGTACGATAAACCGACTGTATCGAAGCCGTCTGCCCCCCCCCAATCTTTGCCGATTTCCAGGGAAAGGGGCAGCTTTGGGGGGGGCCCGGCCCTGGCTGCGCACCCCAAACTGGGATTCGTGGCCCCCTGAGGCTCCCGGCCTCGTGTCCCCGCTTGCACGAGGGCGTGCGAGGCCGTCGCGTGCAGGGCTTGGGCTTGGGCACGCGCCCGCTGCTGGCCCCCCCCCCGCCCCCAGAGAGCTGCCCCCAACCTGGGGGCCCATCGCCGCGTCCCCGTGGGACGGTTTGGGGGGGACCGGGAAGGCTCTGTCCCCCTGGGGGGCTGCGAGGGTGGGGCTGGGGCCTGGGCACGGAGCACCGGTGGCACCCCGGCTGCCCCCCGCCCCCCAACCCTCCGTCCCCAGGGACCCCCGAGCAGGGCCTGGGGCTGTGCCCCCCCCAACCGCCCCCCCAACCCTTCATCCCCAGGGTCCCCTGAGAGGGGACCCTTCATCCCAGGGCCCCCTGAGAGGGGACCCAGGGCAGGAGAGGGGGCCCGGGGCTGCCCCCCCAACCCTCCGTCCCCAGGGACCCCCGAGAGGGGGCCCAGGGCTGGCCCCCCCAACCGCCCCCCCAACTCTCCATCCCCAGGGACCTCCAAGAAGGGACCCAGGGCAGAAGAGGGGGGCCCAGGGCTGCCCCCCCCAACCCTCCATCCCCAGGGACCCCAGAGAGGGGACCCGGGGCTGCCCCCCCCAACCGCCCCCCCACCCTCCATCCCCAGGGACCTCCAAGAGGGGACCCGGGGCAGGAGAGGGTCCCGGGGCTGCCCCCCAACCGCCCCCCAACTCTCCATCCCCAGGGACCCCTGAGATGGGACCCGGGGCTGCCCCCCCCAGCCGCCCCCCCAACCCTTCATCCCCAGGGACCCCTGAGAGGGGACCCGGGGCTGCCCCCCCCAACCACCCCCCAACTCTCCATCCCCAGGGACCCCCGAGAGGGGACCCGGGGCTGCCCCCCCAACCACCCCCCAACTCTCCATCCCCAGGGACCCCCGAGAGGGGACCCGGGGCTGCCCCCCCCCCAACCCTCCATCCCCAGGGACCCCCGAGCGGGTACCCGGGGCCGCCCCGGCGAGGGGCCCGGGTGTCCCGCTGCGCACCCCGAGCACCCCCGCGCCCGGGCTGCCGGTACCCCGGGGGGACCCTCGGCCGCCTCCCTCCCTCCCTCCCTTCCCGGCTCGGCTCGGTCCAGCCCGGTTCGGTTCCGCCCAGCCCGGCCCGGTCCGACCCGGCGCCTCCAGCCTCCCGTACCGGGCGCGCCGCCCCCTGCACCGGGCCGGTACCGCGGCTGCAGCCGGCGGCGGCGGGGCCCGGCCGGGGCGGGGGCGCGGCGCGGACAAAGGCGGCGGCGGCGGCGGCGGGGCCCGGCCGGGGGATGCGGCTGCGGCGGCGCTGAGCGGCTGCGGCTCCGGGACCGGCTCCGGTAGCGGCGGGGGACGACCCGGCCCGGTTGGGCTCCGGTACCGGTAGCGGCGGGGCGGCCCCGGCGGGGTCCGTGCCTGCAGGATGCGCTTCTTCCCCGGCCTCCTCCTCCTCCTCTCCGCCGGTTCCCCCGCGATGCAGGTACGGGCGGGCGGCGGCGGCGCGGGGAGGGGGGGGGTCGGGGCCGGGGGGGCCGGGCGGTGCCCTCAGCCCCCCCCGGGGATGCCCGTTGGGCACCGGGGCCGGGAGGGTGCCAGGTCCTGCCCTGGGTATGGCCCCAGGCCGGGGAACCCGGGGGAACCCGGGGGACCCCAGGCGCCCCAAGGCGCCCGCCGAGGGATGTGTTCGGGGGGGGTCCGGGTGTTTGCGGGTGGCCCTTGGGTGCTGGGGTCCTTCCCAAGCCCAGGGTGGGTGCTGGGCTTTGCCCCGGTGTCCCCCCACCCGCCCGGCCTCGGGGGTCCGGGGCTGCCGGGGCCCCCCAGGCGTGGGGACGGTGGCACGGCCCCTCCCTGGACACCCCCGGGGGTGCCCGGCCTGAGCCCCGGGTGCCAGGGCACCCGTCCCGTGCCAGCGCGGCGCTGGGGACCCGTGGGTGACGGATGGCTCCGCCGCACCGGCGCGGGCCGCGCCTTCACACGTGGCCGGCGAGGACGAGGGAAGGCAGCGGCCCGGCTCCATCCCGCCTCGCCTGGGCCGTGCCGCGTGCCCCGGGCTGGCCCGCTGGCGCTGGCACGGACCCGGGGACCCGGCTGTCCCCACCCTGGGGACACGCTGGGGCTGCGAGTGGCTCCAGGCCGGCCTGGGGGGAGCAGGCACCCATGGGTGCACCCCAGCAGGGCTTGGGGCCGGCGCTGGCTCTGTGCCAGGCTGAGCTTCCCATGGGGGGGGGACTCGGATCCCCCCGCGAGCCGCCGCTACGGCAGCACCGGGAGGGACCGGCCCCCTCGGAGCCAGCTGTGCTCCAGCTGTGCCCGGCCCCGCCGGGGCGGTGGCAGCTGCGCGGGCGCCTGCCGAGACGGGTGTCACGGGGTTGCGCGCCGTGTCCCGGCGGGACCGGGGCCGGCACGGCTCCGCCACCCGCCGCCCAGTGCCACTGGGGATGCCACCGTCCCAGCGCCCACGTGCCAGCGGCATCCTTGTGCCAGGGCGGAGGTGGCAAGGCGGGAAGGTCCCAAGGGGCGGGATGGCGAGGACGTGGCTCCGTGTCCCTGCGTCCCCCCCGTACCCCAAAGCCGCCTCCATCCTCCAAACCGCCTCGGCCCATCCCCGGGCACCAGCTCCAGGGCCGCGGGAGGTCAACCCGCAGCGGCTGCCGCAACCCACCGCGGGGACAGGGCCCGTTCGGGGGTTCCCGCCGCGGCCCCGTCCCCTCCCCGCAGCCCCACGCGCCGCCTTCGGCAGCGGCCGGGGCCGTGTGCCGGGCCTGGCGGGATTTGTAATTAAGCGGTTCGTTATTAGCCGCCGGTCCTGCTGAAGATTCAGCGGCGGTTGGGCAGCCTGTTGGATACGCGTGAGCTGGGGTTGCCAGGCTGGGGGCTGCGCTTCTCGGGGGGCTGCTTTTGTGGGGTGCCGGGGCGATGCCGGGGCTGAACCGAGGCCGATTTGGGGCAGGACTTCGCACCCCCGGCCTGCCGCCGCCCCACCGTGTCCCTGCATGTCCCCAAGCCGCAGGGGATGGGGCTGGGGGGGACCCCAAACCACCCTCCTCTTGTGGGGGGCTTGTCCGGGGGTGACGGCGCAGGGACGGGACGCGGGGACCCGGCTGGAGGTGGTTGGGGTCCGGGGAGCTCCGGGGGGGGGCCCTGGCATTCGCAGCCGCACCCCGATCTCCCCCTTTCCCCCCTAAACGGCTGCTCTGCTCCCACCGCCCCGGTGGGTTTGGGGGTGGGAGCGTGGCCCCCCCCCCGAGGCCCCGCTGCGTCTGCACCCCGATCCCCAGCGCCGGGGGGGGGGGGGGGGGCTCAGCCCCACCGCACGAGCCGGAGTCAATGAGCCGTTTGCAGGCGGATTCTGGTCCGGGCTGGAAAGGAACGCTGCAAGGAAGAGGTGGGGGGGTTTGGGGGTCCCAAGGGGGGGTCTCCCCCATCCTCCCGCGCTGCCCTGGCTCTGCAAAGCCCCTCGGGTGAAGCTGCCCACCCGGCGCACCCCGGGGTGCCGCTGACACGCTTGCCCATGGGTGTCCCGGGGGAGCACGTGGCACGCAGGGGTCGCGGGGGGCGGGGGACGGGGGGACGTGGAAGCCCTGCCCCGTGGCTGTGGGGTCACCCCCCCCCCCCCCAAAAAAATGGGTCCTTAATGTGGCAGCTGCGTCGCTGGGCGCCAGAGCATGGGGACACCCGTGTCTCGGGTGGCGGCTGCACCCGGCGTGGATCCCCCGTGGGGCCAGATCCCCGCTTCGGGGATCCGTGGGCAGTTGAGGGGGGGTCTCAGAGGTGAGCACCCACCCTTGAGTCCCCGCCGGGCCCTTCCCCACCTGCCGGGGCCGTGTCCCTGCGGGTGCTGCCCTGTCCCCTCCTTGGGGGCCTGTGCTGTGCGTGTCTCTCCCCACGCGGTGGCACTGCGTGACCGTGGCACGCGAGACGGAGGCAAAACCAGGGCGAGGATGCTCAGAGCCTCGGGGGTCCCGCTGCACCCAACGGGGCGGGTCCCGTGGGGGAGGGCTCAGGGTGGGCACCCACCGGCGGAGCTGCTGAGAGGGTTTGGGGGGCCCGGGGGGACCCCGGGGAGGCCGCTGCCGCGGGGATGGGGCGCGCCGGGGGGAGATGGGGGGCCGTGGGGGGGGTCGCATCCTCCCCACTCCCCGCAGCCGTGGGTCATGGTGAGGATGGAGATGAGGATTTGGGGTGTCTGGGGGGACCTTGTGGGTCCTCAGTGAGGAGGGGGGGGCTGGGCCCGGGGTGATGGGTGCTCAGGGGGGGCTGCAGCCTCCAAACCAGGCTGGGGGTGCAGAGGTCCCCGATACCAGCACCCGGGTAAGGGAGTCCAGGGGCCTCCAGGGGTCCTGCTCCCCCAGACCAGGGGTCTCCAGGGGTCCTGCTCCCCTAAACCAGGGTCCTCCGGGGGTCCTGCTCCCTCAAACCGACGGTCCCGGGGTCCTGCTCCCCTAAACCAGGGGTCCCCAGGGGTCCTGCTCCCCCAAACCGAGGGTTCCAGGGGTCCTGCTCCCCTAAACCAGGGTCCTCCAGGGTTCTGCTCCCCCAAACCGGTGGCCTCCGGGGGTCCTGCTCCCCCAGACCAGGGGTCTCTGAGGGTCCTGCTCCCCCAAACCGAGGGTTTCAGAGGTCCTGCTCCCCCAAACCGGTGGCCTCCGGGGGTCCTGCTCCCCTAAACCAGGGGTCTCCGGGGGTCCTGCTCCCCCAAACCGAGGGTTTCAGAGGTCCTGCTCCCCTAAACCAGGGTCCTGCTCCCCCAAACCGGTGGCCTCCGGGGGTCCTGCTCCCCCAGACCAAGGGTTTCAGAGGTCCTGCTCCCCCAAACCGGTGGCCTCTGGGATTCTGCTCCCCTAAACCAGGGTCCTCCGGGGTTCTGTTCCCCCAAACCGGTGGCCTCCGGGGGTCCTGCTCCCCCAGACCAGGGGTCTCCAGGGGTCCTGCTCCCCCAAACCGAGGGTTCCAGGGGTCCTGCTCCCCCAAACCGGTGGCCTCCGGGGGTCCTGCTCCCCCAGACCAGGGGTCTCCAGGGGTCCTGCTCCCCCAAACCGAGGGTTCCAGGGGTCCTGCTCCCCCAAACCGGTGGCCTCCGGGATTCTGCTCCCCTAAACCAGGGTCCTCCGGGGTCCTGCTCCCCCAAACCGGTGGCCTCTGGGGTCCTGCTCCCCCAAACCGGTGGCCTCCGGGGGTCCTGCTCCCCCAGACCAGGGGTCTCTGGGGGTCCTGCTCCCCCAAACCGAGGGTTTCAGAGGTCCTGCTCCCCCAAAGCGCTGGCCTCCGGGGGTCCTGCTCCCCCAAACCGGTGGCCTCCGGGGGTCCTGCTCCCCCAGACCAGGCCGTGCCGAGCCGCTCCGGAGGGACCTGGGTTTGGATGGTGCCGCACCGGGTGGGACCGCCCCGAACCGAGCTCCGTACCGAGCCGTGCCGGGCAGACCCGCCCCAAACCGGGGCCGTACCGGGCTGGCCCGGGGCCAGCGGCGCCGACGTCACCCCGGAGCGGCGCCGGCCCCGTTATAAGGGCGAGCGCGGCGCGGGGGCTCCGCAGGCGGCGGGGACGGCGCGGCCGGTGCGTGGTTCGCCCCGGCCCCGGCACCGGGGGGCGGAGGGGGGGGAAAGGAGGAGGGGGGTGATGGGCACGCGGCGGCGACGGCGACATGACGGTGCCGCTGCTGAAGATCGGGGCCGTGCTGAGCACCATGGCCATGGTCACCAACTGGATGTCCCAGACCTTGCCCTCGCTGGTGGGGCTCAACGGTACCGCCGTGTCACGGGCCGGTACCTCCGAGAAGATCGTGAGTCGGCCCGGTACTGGGTGCGGGGAGCACCGGGGAGGGGGGGCGGGTACGGCGGGAGGGGGGGCGGGGGGGATGCCCGGGCTGCGGCGCGGAGCTGCGCCACCGGTACCGGTACCGGCACCCGCCGGGCTCGGGCGGCCCCGGGGTGCGGCGCACCGGGACCCCCCTTCACCCCCCCGCCCCGGGCATGGGGACCCCCCTCCGCCTTCCCCCGGGCACCCCCTGTTCATGGGCCCCCCCGGGCAGGGCGCACCGGGGACCCCCCCGTTCATGGCCCGCCCCCCCGCTTCCCCCCGGGCAGGGCGCACCGGGGACCCCCCCGTGCATGGCTCCCCCCCCCCCAGCTTCCCCCCGGGCAGGGCGCACTGGGACCCCCCCCTTCATGGGCACCCCCCATCTTCCCCCTGGGCAGGGCGCACCGGGACCCCCCCCGTGCATGGGCACCCCCCATCCTCCCTTCCTCCTGGGCAAGGTGCACCGGGGACCCCCCCCATTCATGCCCCCCCCCCCCCCCAGCTTCCCCCTGGGCAGGGCGCACTGGGGACCCCCCCATTCATGGCCCCCCCCCCCCGCTTCCCCCCGGGCAGGGCGCACTGGGACCCCCCCTGTGCATGGGCACCCCCCAGCTTCCCCCTGGGCAGGGCACGCTGGGGACCCCCCCATTCATGGCCCCCCCGCTTCCCCCCGGGCACGGTGCACCGGGACCCCCCCGTTCATGGGCACCCCCCATTCTCCCTTCCTCCTGGGCAGGCGCACCGGGGACCCCCCCATTCATGGCCCCCCCCTGCTTCCCCTCGGGCAGGGCGCACCGGGGACCCCCCTCTCACGACACGGGACCCCCCCTCCGCTTTCCCCCTGGGCACAGGACCCCCCCCTCCACCGGGGATTCCCTGGGCATGGGGACCCCCTCCCCGGGCAGGGCATATGGGCCCCCCCCGGGGCTCAGGGATCCCCCCTCCCTGCCTTCCCCCCCGGGCAGGGCGCACCGGGCACCCCCCGATGGGGGCTGGTCTCCAATGAAAGAGACCCCCCCGGGGGGTTGGGGGGCTCCTGACCCCCTTTTTTCCCCCAGTAGACCTGAGCTGGGCAGTTCCCGGGGGCTGGGGGGGGGGGCTGGACCCCCCCAGGGCCCTGCTGCTCCCCCCGGCTGGGGGGGCTCCTGGCTAGGGAAGGTGGGTGAGCCCCCCCGGTTCGCAGGACCCTGGGGAGCTGGTGGCTGTCCCCAGGCTGGGTGCTGGCCCCCCCCAGGGCAGGGACACCCCAAATTTCCCCTGGGCTCCGGCTGGCGTCAGCCCTTCGGTGCAAACCCCTGCGAGAGCGGGGCTGGGGCGCGCGAGGCGCCAACAGGCTGGGAGCAGAGGGGGGGGCCGCTTCGGGGGGGGGGCGTTTTGGGGGGGCTGCAGCGGCAGCCACAGGGCTGGGCTGGGCTCCGGGTGACGCCGCAGGCGCGAGCGAGCCCCCGGGGAGCGGTCGGTGCCGCGGGGCCTGGCGGGCGCCCAGCCGTAGCCGGTGACGCCGAGGGGGGGGGGCCGTGATGTAGGGCCACGTCCTTCGTGGTGAGGAAACCCCTCCGGTAGCCGGAGCCTCCCCGGGGGAGGACTGGGCACCCCGTTTGGGGGGGGCCGCGGTGGGAAATCCTGCCAACGTGGGTGCTCCGTGTTATTCCCAGCGCCGATCTCGGTTATGGGGGGGGGGATGATTCGGTTTGGGGGTGTTGGAGGAAGAAGAAGCTGGCGCAGCCCATCTGGAGCCCGCTGGCAGACGTGCTGCCCGCCGGCAGTAGCCGACCGGCTTCGTGTGCCCCCCGCTCCCGGCAGTGGCCCCCCCGGAGCCACCGGCAGAGCCGTGAGGGGCCCACCGCGCTGCTCCCCCCCACCTTGGGCTGCCGGTCCCAGCCACGAGGGTCTTTTCCAGCCCTCGATCCATTCCCTAGGGATCCTTTTTGGGGGTACCATGCCCGGCTGGGCTTCTGCGGAGGATGAGCGCGGCGGCCTTCGTCGCCGCAGCCCTGCGCGTGGCGGCGGGGGTCTCGCCGGGCGCCACCGAACAGGCGACGGCGTCGCAGGGCAATTAGCGGCGCTGGGGGTAAAGCAGGCGCCGCTCTGCAATAATTGGCTCGTCATTAGTGGCTCTTTGGTGTCGGTCGTGAAATCATTAATCGCGGGGAAGGAGCGTTGCTAATGCGGCTGTAACGGGCTGGCGCAACCGCCCACGGGAGCCGCCGGGACGGCGTGCCGGAGCGCGGGGTGCGAGGGGCCGCCGGCGCGGCCGTGGCGGGGAGCTGGCGCGCCGGTTGCCGAGCTGATCTCCCGCCTGGGTTTAGCAAGGCAGCGCTTTCCCCACGGATGCTGAAATGAGCCGGGCTTATCCAAAAGCCGACGCTCCGGCTCCGGGCACGGTGATGCCGGTGCTCCGGCTCCAGGCACGGTGATGCCCGGCACGGCCTTTTGCCGTTGTTTAGGGACTCTTGAAGCCCCTTTCTAGAAAACAGCGGTTCCTTTTCTTCTCCGAGGTCCAGAGCCGGATCCACCCAGCCCAGGCCTGGGTGTTCCCATCAGCTCGGCCCCGTGGGATGCCGGTTCCCGGGGTCCCCGGCGCTGCGGAGCCCGGCGCTGGAGCAGGCAGCGGCTCTGGACTTGCCGTGGAGGAGCAGCACCGCGCTCCGGCCGGCCATGGGGAGAGACTGGAGCATCCTCTGCAGCGGCTCCACCGCTTGCCCTGGAAGGAGGGGGCAGAGACGCGGAGCGGCGCTTGCCTTTGCCGCCGGTGCCGATTCGGGGTCTCCCGGCTTTGCAGGGCGCTCGGTCGGCCCCTCGTGCCCCCGGCCACGGCTGCTTCGCTGGAGCAAGGGGCTGAGCAGGGCCTGGCGTGCCCGGATGCTTGGGGACCCCCGCGTCCCCCCCCGTGAGAGGGGTTGGGGTGCTCTGACAGCCCCCCCTGGCCGGGCACCGGCTCCCCGGCAGCTCGCCGCGCCGCGGCCGAGGGCGTCAGCAGTTTCTCCTCTCCCGAGCAGGCAGCTTTCCCGGGAAGCTCTAATTAATAACCCGGTGACAGATTGCGCAGGCTGCGTTTAACCTAATAACGCTGCCAGCAGCCGCCGCTGCCGCCAGGCCCCCGAGCCGCAGCGGGCAGGCGCGGGCAGGGCTCCCCTCCACCTCCGTCCGTCCGTCCCTGGGGGGTATCGGCAGGGCGGGGGCCGGCTGCGACCGCCGAGCTGCGGCGGGAGAGCGTCTTCCCGGGATCTGGCGCTCGCCCGCGGATGCTCGCCTGCATCCCGGGGCCGCTCGGGATGGCCCCCCCGGGGGTTTCGGCACCGTGCGAAGCCCGATCTGGCAGGCGGAGGAGCTCTGCCAGCCTCCGAATCGGTGGCTCTGGGCGCTGCCTGCGCGCGTCCTGCCCGCCACGGGCTGCTGCCTGCCGTTAATTATGCATTAGCCCTCCATAAAATATTGATGCCTGCCTGCGGCTCGGCCGCGGCCAGAAGGGTCCTGGGTGAAGGGAAATGGTTCCGCGGTGGCTGCGGATGCTCTGCCCGGGTTGCTCCCGGGTTTGCTTCGGGCTCTTTCATTGCAGGAGCTTTTTTTTGGGGGGGGGGGGGGGGGGGGGAAGAAACGAAGCTTTTGGTGCGCAGGATGCTCCCGGGATCCTGGGGGGAGGAGATGGGGTGGTGCCTGTGCCGGCTGCGGGTGCTTGTGCCGTGGGTGCCAGCCCCATGCCGTGCCCGGAGCAGCTGGGGGGACCCCTCCTGCCGTGGGGACCCCAATTTTAGGGGGGGGGGGGTGGGAGCGCACAGCGCCGTGCGTTACGTCTCTCCCAACACGTATATCTGAGAATTGTTCATCCTCTCAATTCACCTGCCGCAGCAGCGAGCGGCCGGCACGACGCCGTCCGCCGGCATGACACCGTCCACCGGCACGACGCCGGCGCCGGGCTCGTTATCCCGCGATGGGGCTCGTCACCAGCCGGGGCTGCCGAGGGCTCCCGGGCCCTGTGCCGGCCAGGCTCCTTCTCTGCTGCGCTGGGGCTTGGCTGAATAAATCCTCTCTTTGCCTCCCCCTGCGATAACTCAGGAATTTACTCGTTTAAGGGCGAGTTTTACACCGCCGTCGGTTCATTTATTCGGGGTGCGCCGGAGGTTGGAGAACGGTGTTTAGCCACCGCCGCGTCCAATAAATCCTTTCCGATGTGAAACACGGAGTTAAAACCGCTGCGTGTGAAGCAACGTACCGTCCCTGGCTTGTTACAGGGAACGGGTCATTTATCTCTGCCTGGCTCGGCGCAGAAGGCGCTCGGAGAGCGATGAGCTTGCTCTTGATTTTCATAATTAATAATTATGAATTACCCATGAAATGCTAAATGGCCCGGCGCAAAACCGCCGGCTTACGGCGATGAATAAATCAGGCAAAGGGGAGGAGGGAGCGGATGTTTGTCCGCTCCGTTTTCGGGGCGAGCGTGGTGGGACTCGGCCGAAAACGGGGGGGGGGCAGCAGGAGCCTGCGGTGGTCACCCCCACCCTCGGCTGTGTTGGGAGACCAAAATTAAAACCCCGAGGCTGGATCCGCTTGGAAAAGCCGCAGCTGGATGTAAAAATCGGCTGCCCGAGGGCGGCAGGGCTGGTGGGATGCTCGGCCGGCCGGGGATGCCCGGGTGCCCGCCCGGGCTGGGAGATGTGCCGGTATTTCCCCGCCGCCGTCGCCGAAGGGACCCGAAATTCAAGGGGAAGGAATTAGGAATTTGTACTCGTAGCTCCGCTCCCCTCCGGGGGCGAGACGGCCGCGGCGGAGGAAATTCCTGCCTCGCCAACTCTGTTAGTGGGAAATAACACCGGGCTGGGCCTGCGGGAGGAAGAGGAGGGAGGCGGAGCTGGCCAGTGGGAGACGATGAAGAGCTTTTCCTCCTCATTCCCTCCCATCCCGCTGCCGTTTCGTGGCCCGCGCGGGGACGGTGACAGTTCGGGAGGGGTTTGGCGGGTTCATCCCGGCTTGTCCCAGGGCTTGTCCCCGGGCAGGCGACGGCGGGAGGGAAGGATGCTCCGGCGTCGTGCCGGGGCGCCGCCGCGTTGCCAGCCCTGCCCCAGCTCCCGCCGTTTCGGGGAGCCTGGCGCGGGCGGGCGAGCGGCTCCGGGGTCCCTCGGGGCCCTGACGTCTCTCCTCTCTCCCGCAGACCCTCTTCCAGAGCCCCGACGAGGGCTGGCAGGTTTACACCTCGGCGCAAGCCCCCGACGGCAAATGCCTCTGCACGGCCGTCATCCCCGTCCAGGGCACTTGCTCCCGCGACCTGCGCAGCCACCAGCTCCGCCAGCTCATGGAGAAGGTGAGCGGCGGCCGGCCCGGCGCTAATCGGCGTTACCGGCCGAGCCCGCTAACGAAGCTGGTTCATTTGTGGGTGGGAGGATGCGCAGCCTGGCCCGGGAGCGCGGAGCTCCGCGGTGGGGGAGCCCCTTCCTGGGCGGTTTCCCACGGAGGGTTCCGTGCTCCCGGCCCCTTTCCCAGGGGGCTCCGCAGGGACGCTCCGGAGCCGTTAGCCTTCCCCTGCCTGCGGCGGGGAGCCGTGTGCCTGAGCAGGGCTCGTTTAATTTCCCCCTGGTTTTCCCGCGTCCGCGCCGCAAACCCGATTAAACTTTTATTATAATGTGCTGCAAAAACGCCTCTCGAGCAGCTCCCTTCCGAGGCGGCAGCGGCGCCGTAAATACCAGCGGGGCTGGGGCTGATAAATAAATAACCGTTTGAGGAACACGGCCACGTTTGCGGCATTTGAAAGCGTGGAAATAAAATAACTTTGCCGGCTGCGGCAGATGAAGTTAAAGAACGAAGGCTCATGGACCCGGCTGGGAAATGTGCGCTCGGGTGGTTTAAAAAAACAAATAACGGATGAGTAAAACGCATTATTTTATACGTTAAAGCTGCAGGGGGAAGAGGTTTCTCGCAAGCGTTTACATAAAGGGGGGAGCGGGGAGCTGCTGGGGACGGGGACGCGGGGCCGGGGTCTCCCGGGGCCGTGTCCCCACCGGCACCCGCTGGTCCTGGGGGCTGCTCTCCCTTCCCCATCCCCTCTCTGCCTCCGCGCCCCGAATCCCCCCGGCTCAGGCCTCTTCGTTAGCAGCAGGGGGCTGCGGTAATTAGATGGAGGGCTTTATCCCCCCCCGCCCCGCCATCATCCCACCACGCAGGTGCAGAACATCTCCCAGTCGATGGAGGTGCTGGACCTCCGGACCTACCGGGACCTCCAGTACGTGCGCAACACCGAGTCGCTGATGAAGGGCTTGGACTCCAGGCTGAAGGTGGCTGCTGAGAGCCAGAAGAGCCTCAACGCCAAGAGCTTCCAGGTGAGCCCGCGCCCCCCCCCGACACCTCTCGTCCCCCTGGGACCGGCTGCCGGGTTTGGCAACTCTCCCCGAGCACGCGGCGCTGCGTGATGCGGCGACACGGGCGGGCGCCCTGGGAGGGGTCCTGCTTTTGGAGGTCTGGGGGGCCGAGCATCCCTGCGGTGATCCCGGGGCCGAGCATCCCTGCGGGGGTCCAGATGGCCGAGCATCCCTGCGGGGGTCTGGGGGGCCGAGCATCCCTGTGGGGGTCCAGATGGCTGAGCATCCCCGCGGTGATCCCGGGGCCGAGCATCCCTGTGGGGGTCCCAGAGCCGAGCATCCCTGCGGTGATCCCGGGGCCGAGCGTCCCTATGGGGGGCTGGGTGGCTGAGCATCCCTGCGGGGGTCCCAGGACCGAGCATCCCTGCAGGGGTCCCCAAGCCGAGCATCCCTGTGGGGATCCCGGGGCCGAGCGTCCCTATGGGGGGCTGGGTGGCTGAGCATCCCTGCGGGGGTCCCGGGGCCGAGCATCCCTGCAGGGATCCCAGGGCCGAGCATCCCTGCGGGGGTCCCGGGGCCGAGCATCCCTGTGGGGGTCCCGGGGCCGAGCATCCCTGCGGTGATCCCAGGGCCGAGCATCCCTGCGGTGATCCCAGGGCCGAGCATCCCTGCGGGGGTCCAGGGGCTGAGCATCCCTGTGTCACCCGAGAGCGCAGGGTGGGTGCGGTGCAGGAGTGGGAGCGGGTGCCCAGCCGCGGTGGGCGCGCAGACAAGGCACCCGACAAGGCAAACCGCCCCAGGGCCGCATCCCGCCGCCTCCCCGAGTGCCGGGGGGGAGCTGTGCCGACGGCGGGACGGCAGAGCTGGCCAATTCCCAGCCCATCTGGCTGCGAATTGACACCTTTAATTAAACAAAACACGGCTCTTCCCCGGCAAAGCCACGATTTCCACCTTGACGGGTGGCAGCCGCCAGCGCCGTGCGCTGATCGATGCAGCCTGCGAGTCAATGCTGCCCGTGCCGCGGCGGCTCCGCACCCCCGAGAAATCCCATTATCCGCTCCCCCCCCGCCGGGTCGCTGGTTTATTTTGGGAGCCTCTAGGCTTCATCCTGACAGCTGAAGAGTGTTTCTGTCTCGGGAGCGGCTGGTTCTTGGCGCTGAGAGGGGCCGGAGGATGCTCGGGTGGACGCCGGGCGCTGACAGTTGCAGAGACGAGACATTGATTAAACATCGGAGCTGCAGCGAATGTCGCGGCCGGTTTAATCACGGCAGGAGGTGCTGAGCCCCGTGACCGGGATGCAATCCTGCCGAGACACGGGAACGCTGGCCCGGTAATGCCGCCCCGAAATGAAAGGCGAGGAGGGTGGAAAGGCGCTGGCGAGCCGGGCTTGTTCCCGGGAAAACCCACGGAGCCGTGGGACAGCGAGCGGGGCCGGGGGCTGCGGAGCGGGGCGGAGGTGCTGGCCGTGGATTCACAGCGTCCTTGAGCGAAGGAGAATTGGTGGAGCGGCTCGCGGCCAGGGCCGGCTCGCGGCCGTGCTTCCCTGCCGTGCCGGCGCGGTGGTGGGCGCAAGGCCGGCGGGATCGTGCAGGGCTCCCGGGGCCGAGGGTCCCTGGGGGGCTCCTGGGGCTGGGTGTCCCTGGGGGAGCTCCCAGGACCGGGCATCCCTGCAGAGGTCACAGGGCTGGGCGTCCCTGGGGGGGTCCCAGAGCTGGGCATCCCTGGGGGGCTCCCGGGGCTGAGCATCCCTGGGGGGCTCCCGGGACTGGGTGTCCCTGCGGGGGGCTCCCGGGGCTGGGTGTCCCTGGGGGGCTCCTGGGGCCGAGCATCCCTGGGGGGCTCCCGGGACTGGGTGTCCCTGCGGGGGTCCCAGGGCCGGGCGTCCCTGGGCGGCTTCTGGGGCCAAGCATCCCTGCAGGGCTCCCAGGGCTGGGTGTCCCTGGGGGGCTCCTGGGGCTGGGTGTCCCTGGGGGAGCTCCCAGGGCCGGGCATCCCTGCAGAGGTCACAGGGCTGGGCGTCCCTGGGGGGGTCCCAGAGCTGGGCATCCCTGCGGGGGTCCCAGAGCCGGGCATCCCTGGGGGGCTCCCGGGGCTGAGCATCCCTGGGGGGCTCCCGGGACTGGGTGTCCCTGCGGGGGTCCCAGGGCCGGGCGTCCCTGGGGGGCTTCTGGGGCCAAGCATCCCTGGGGGGCTCCTGGGACTGAGTGTCCCTGCGGGGGTCCCAGGGCCGGGCATCCCTGGGGGGCTCCCGGGACTGGGTGTCCCTGCGGGGGTCCCAGGGCCGGGCGTCCCTGGGGGGCTTCTGGGGCCAAGCATCCCTGCAGGGCTCCCAGGGCCGAGCATCCCTGGGGGGCTCCTGGGGCCAGGCATTTCTGTGGGGCTCCCAGGGCCGGGCGTCCCTGGGGGGATCCCAGGGCCGGGCGTCCCTGCGGGGGTCCCAGGGCCGGGCATCCCTGTGGGTCTCCCAGGGCCGGGCGTCCCTGGGGGGTTCCCGGGGCCGGGCATCCCTGCGGCAGCTCCCTGGACCTGGCACATAACTCGTCCTGTTGCTCTCATTCCCCCGGCACCGTCACTGCACCTTCCTGCATCCCTCCCGCGTAAGAGCATCGCTCCGTGCCCAGCCGCTCCAGGCTGGCCGGGGAGGGGGGATTTCACCCCGTGCTCCCACCGCGGGGCCCGATCCTGCCCGGTTCCTGCTCCGCAGGGCGAGGCGATCGCATCGGCTGCGGGCGATTCATTAGCTACCGCTCGCCGAGCGCTCGGAAGATGCAAAGCCTTGTAATTGTTATTAATTGCCGACCCAGGGGATAGGGCTCGTCTCCGGCGTGTTAACGAGGCCGCGCTCCGCGATCGGTGCTGCCGCACTGGAAAGCTCCTTGGTGTTCCCGGAGGGATGGACAGACGGACAGACAGCAGGCGTGGGGGCAAACACCAGCCTCCAGGCAGGGGGTTGATTTAAAGGGGGGGGGGGTTGTTTTGTTTTGGGGGTTTTTTTTTTGCCCTTTGCATCCCTTGAACAGGAGCTCAAGGACAAGATGACGGAGCTGCTGCCTCTCCTGCCCGTCCTGGATCAGTACAAGTCGGACACGAGGCTGATCGTGCACCTGAAGGAGGAGGTGAGGAACCTCTCCGGGAGCTTGCTGGCCATCCAGGAGGAGATGGGCGCCTACGACTACGAGGAGCTGCAGCAGCGGGTGCTGACGCTGGAGGCACGGCTGCACGCCTGCATGCAAAAACTGGGTACGGCCCCCCCCCCCCATCCCCGCTCCCGGCAGCGTCCCCGCGCAGGCAGGGAAGCCCAGAGGCCCTCCCGCGGCCGAGCCCCGGGACCCACGCGGGAGCCGCCTTTCCTCGCTCCCGGAGCCCAGCGCTGCCTTTTCCTTAAGCGTCCCCCATCCTGCTGCCCTGTCCCCGTCCCTCGAGACTCCTGGGGGGGTCCCGGGGGGGTGAAGGGGAGCCCTGGTTCCTCCCCGCTCGGTGCGTGATGCCCACGGGACCGGAGGGAGCCGGGCAATGGCGCGGTCCCGGCCGCCCACCCCTGACTCCAAACTCTTCCCCCCTGCCCCTTCCCAGGCTGCGGGAAGCTGACGGGCGTCAGCAACCCCATCACCATCCGAGCATCGGGCTCCCGCTTCGGGTCGTGGATGACGGACACGATGACGCCCAGCGCCGACAGCCGGGTGAGTGGCGCGGGCGCCCACAGAGACGGGGTGGGGGGGGACAGCCCTGCCTGGGCTTCCCATGGCGCCCGCGCGGCTCTTTCGTGGGTGTTTTTTTCCCCCCAACCCTCCCAGGCCCGAGCGGGGGCATGGCCCGGGGTGCGCCCTGCCCCTGCACGCTCCCTGGGGTGCATACACCTCGGTGCCTGCTCCCTGGGGTGCACCCTGCCCGTGCACGCTCCCTGGGGTGCACCCTGCCCGTGCACCCTGCCCGTGCACGCTCCCTGGGGTGCATACACCTTGGTGCACGCTCCCTGGGGTGCGCCCTGCCCCTGCATGCTCCCTGGGGTGCACCCTGCCCGTGCACGCTCCCTGGGGTGCATACACCTCGGTGCACGCTCCCTGGGGTGCACCCTGCCCGTGCGCCCTGCCCCTGCATGCTCCCTGGGGTGCACACACCTCGGTGCACGCTCCCTGGGGTGCACCCTGCCCGTGCACGCTCCCTGGGGTGCATACACCTCGGTGCACGCTCCCTGGGGTGCACCCTGCCCGTGCACGCTCCCTGGGGTGCATACACCTTGGTGCACGCTCCCTGGGGTGCACCCTGCCCGTGCACCCTGCCCGTGCACGCTCCCTGGGGTGCATACACCTCGGTGCACGCTCCCTGGGGTGCACCCTGCCCGTGCATGCTCCCTGGGGTGCACCTTGCCCATGCACCCTGCCCGTGCATGCTCCCTGGGGTGCACCTTGCCCATGCACCCTGCCCGTGCATGCTCCCTGGGGTGCACCTTGCCCATGCACCCTGCCCGTGCATGCTCCCTGGGGTGCATACACCTCGGTGCACGCTCCCTGGGGTGCACCCTGCCCGTGCAGCCGGGGTGCCCGCTCGCCGGGGTGCCCGCGCCCTCGTGCCCGCTCGCCGGGGTGCGAGCCCTCAGTAAAAACTGGAGCCGCAAAAAGAGCAGAAAACACGTTTAAAGGGGGAAGCCGGAAAAAAAATGGTGTCTCGGCACGTGGCGGCAGCGTAAAATGGCTGCGTGCGCTGGGGGGGGGCCGCGGGTCTGTCCTGGGAGCGGGTCTCGATGGGCGCGGGGGGGTGGGGGGGCCCCCGTTTCGGCCGGGCACCCCTAACCCGAGCCCGCCGCAGGTGTGGTACATGGACGGTTACTACAAGGGCCGGCGCGTCTTGGAGTTCCGCACCTTGAACGACTTCGTGACGGGGCAGAACTTCGTGCAGCACCTCCTGCCGCATCCCTGGGCCGGCACCGGCCACGTCGTCTTCAACGGGTCCCTCTACTACAACAAGTACCAGAGCAACGTCGCGGTGAAGTACCACTTCCGCTCCCGCAGCGTCCTGGTGCAGCGCAGCCTCGCCGGCGCCGGCTACAACAACACCTTCCCTTATTCGTGGGGCGGGTTCTCCGACATCGACTTCATGGTGGACGAGAACGGGCTGTGGGCCGTCTACACCACCAACCAAAACGCCGGCAACATCGTGGTGAGCCGGGTGGACCCCCAGACGCTGGAGGTCCTGCGTAGCTGGGACACAGGGTACCCCAAACGAAGCGCCGGGGAGTCCTTCATGATCTGCGGCACCCTCTACGTCACCAACTCCCACCTCGCCGGCGCCAAGATCTATTTCGCCTACTACACAAACACTTCCAGCTACGAGTACACGGATATTCCCTTCCACAACCAGTATTCCCACATATCCATGCTGGACTACAACCCGCGGGAGAGGGTGCTCTACACCTGGAACAACGGCCACCAGGTCATCTACAACGTCACGCTCTTCCACGTCATAAAGACGTCGGGCGAGCTGTGACCCCCCCGCCGGACTCCTCTGCTCCCCCCCCGCCCGCCCCCAGCTCTTTATTTTTCTACACTTCAGCCTCAGCCGTTCTCTCCAGGGGATGGAGCCTTCCTCCTCCTCCTCCTCCTCCTTCTCTCCTCCTTCTCTCCTCCTTCTCTCCTCCTTCTCTCCTCCTTCTCTCCTCCTTCTCTCCTCCTTCTCTCCTCCTTCTCCTACTCCTCCTCCTCCTTCTCCTCCTTCTCCTCCTCCTCCTCCTAGTCCTCCTTGTCCTTCTCCTTCTTCTCCTTCTCCTCCTCCTCCTTCTCCTTGTCCTCCTTGTCCTCCTTCTCCTCCTTCTCCTCCTTCTCCTCCTTCTCCTCCTCGTCCTCCTCCTCCTTCTCCTCCTTCTCCTCCTCCTTCTCCTTCTCCTCCTCCTCCTCCTCTTCCTCCTCCTTCTCTCCTCCTCCTTCTCTCCTTCTCTCCTTCTCTCCTTCTCTCCTTCTCTCCTTCTCTCCTTCTCTCCTTCTCTCCTTCTCTCCTTCTCTCCTCCTCCTTCTCCTCCTCCTCCTCCCCTTCTCCTCCTCCCCTTCTCCTCCTCCCCTTCTCCTCCTCCCCTTCTCCTTCTCCCCTTCTCCTTCTCCCCTTCTCCTTTCCCTTCTCCTCCTTCTCTCCTCCTTCTCTCCTCCTTCTCTCCTCCTTCTCTCCTCCTTCTCTCCTCCTTCTCTCCTCCTTCTCTCCTCCTTCTCTCCTCCTCCTCTCCTCCTCCTCTCCTCCTTCTCTCCTCCTCCTCTCCTCCTCCTCTCCTCCTCCTCTCCTCCTCCTCTCCTCCTCCTCCTCTCCTCCTCCTCCTCCTCCTCTTTGATTTCATTTTTCCACGTTCCTTTCGGTTTCTCCCCGCGCTTCGTGGCGCGTGGATCTCTTCTGCCTTCATTTGAGCTGCCCTCAGTTGGGAGGTTTTTTTGGTTTGGTTTGGGTTTTTTTTTCCAATTTCCATCTTTATTTTGACGGCAAATAAAACCGGTCTCTGACATTTGACGGGGCTCCCGCTGCTGGGGTTTTTTTCCTTAATTTTTAAAAAATTATTATTATTTGTCACCCGACGGCTTCGTTCCCCCTCCCTTTCCTCCATCCCCTCCGCCAGGCGCCGGCCGTAGTCTCCAGCCCTCGTGGGGGGGGAGCAGACCCTGCGTGGGGGGAGCAGAACCTGTGGGGGGAGCAGACCCTGCGTGGGGGGAGCAGACCCTGCATGGGGGGGAGAAGACCTTGGGGGGGGGAGGAGCAGACCCTGCATGGGGGGCTCGCCCCGAAATGAGCACCCAGCGAGGCCGGGGCAGCAGGATCGTGGCCCTGGGGGAGAGCAGGAACCTGCTGCCCAGGGATGAGGGGGGATGGAGGGGGATGGAAGGGGTGGAGAAGGGATGGAGAAGGGATGGAAGGGATGGAGGGGATAGAAGGGATGGAGGAGGGGTGGAGGGGATGGAGGAGGGATGGATGGGATGGAGGGGATGGAGAGGATGGAGGGATGGAGGGGATGGAAGGGATGGAGGAGGGATGGAGGGGATGGAGGAGGGATGGAAGGGATGGAGGGGATGGAGGGATGGAGGGGATGGAAGGGATGGAGGGGATAGAAGGGATGGAGGAGGGATGGAGGAGGGATGGAAGGGATGGAGGGATGGAGGAGGGATGGAGGGATGGAGGGGATGGAGAGGATGGAGGGATGGAGGGGATGGAAGGGATGGAGGAGGGATGGAGGAGGGATGGAAGGGATGGAAGGGATGGAGGGGGGATGGAAGGGATGGAGAAGGGATGGAGGGGATAGAAGGGATGGAGGAAGGGATGGAGGAGGGATGGAAGGGATGGAAGGGATGGAGGGGGGATGGAGGAGGGATGGAGAAGGGATGGAGGGGATGGAAGGGATGGAGGGGATAGAAGGGATGGAGGAGGGATGGAGGAGGGATGGAGGGGATGGAAGGGATGGAGGGGGGATGGAGGAGGGATGGAGAAGGGATGGAGGGGATGGAGGGGATGGAAGGGATGGAGGGGATGGAGGAGGGATGGAGGGGATGGAGGGGATGGAGGAGGGATAGAGGGGATGGAGGAGGGATGGAGGGGATGGAGGGGATGGAGGAGGGATAGAGGGGATGGAAGGGATGGAAGGGATGGAGGAGGGGATGGAAAAGGTGGAGGAGATGAGGAGAGGATGGAGGAGATGAGGAGGGGATGAGGAGGAGATGAGGAGGGGATGGAGGAGATGGGGAGGGGACGGAGGAGATGGGGAGGGGATGGAGGGGATATGGAGGAGATGGGGTGGGAGAGGACACAAGGCTGGAGGAGGCAAGGGGCCTGGCCGCTCCACCAAACCTCCTGCGGGCATGGTCAGACGGAGTAAAGCTTAAAGCGGGTCTGTAAAATCCCGTTGCAGAGCTGCGCTGCGGGCGAGATGCTTTGCAAAATGGGGGGGGCCGCAAGCAGAGACCCTCCCGGTGGGCAGAGCTGCGCGGGGATGCCGGCAGGACGGGGACGAGGATGGGGACGGGAACGAGGATGGGGACGGGGACGGGGTGCGTTAAAACCCGCAGAGGCCACATCAGCCCTTCTGATTCCCCGCCGGAGCCCCGGGAGCTTTGCAGGCTTTGGGGAAACGGGGATGGGGGGGGGGCTGGTCCAGCCGTGGGGCCCCATCCCTGCCCCAAGGACGGCATCCCGGAGCCGGTGCCGGGCTCGAGAGCGTAAAATCCACGCTGGAAGCACCTTGTCACGTTTATTCTCCTCTTGAAAGCGGAGTGGGGAACGAGGAGAATCCCCGCTAAGCCCGTCAGCTGCTTGTGGGCAAGAGGGGCGGGTTTGGGTGCTGGGTTTGGGTGCCAGGTTTGGGTGCTGGGTTTGGGTGCCGGGTTTGGATGATGGGTTTGGGTGCTGGGTTTGGGTGCCTGGTTTGGGTGCCGGGTTTGGGTGCTGGGTTTGGGTGCCGGGTTTGGGTGATGGGTTTGGGTGCTGGGTTTGGGTGCCGGGTTTGGGTGCCGGGTTTGGGTGCTGGGTTTGGGTGCCGGGTTTGGGTGCCGGGTTTGGGTGCCAGGTTTGGGTGCCAGGTTTGGATGATGGGTTTGGGTGCCGGGTTTGGGTGCTGGGTTTGGGTGCCGGGTTTGGGTGCCGGGTTTGGGTGCCAGGTTTGGGTGCCAGGTTTGGATGATGGGTTTGGGTGCTGGTTTGGGTGCTGGGTTTGGGTGCCGGGTTTGGGTGCCGGGTTTGGGAGCCGGGTTTGGGTGCTGGGTTTGGGTGATGGGTTTGGGTGCTGGGTTTGGGTGCTGGGTTTGGGTGATGGGGTTGGGCGCTGGGTTTGGATGCCGGGTTTGGATGATGGGTTTGGGTGCCGGGTTTGGGTGCTGGTTTGGGTGCCGGGTTTGGGTGCCGGGTTTGGGAACTGGGTTTGGGTGCCGGGTTTGGGAGCCGGGTTTGGGTGATGGGTTTGGATGATGGGTTTGGGTGCCGGGTTTGGGTGCCGGGTTTGGGTGCCGGGACCGAGCTCTTACTCCGGGCTCAGCCCGCGGCACGGCTGCCGCTCGCCGGCGAGGAGCACTCGTGTCTCGCCCCGCGGCTTCCGGCGAAGCCAGGGATGGGGGGTTTTGCCCCCCGACAGTTGGGGACGACGGCAGGAGGGATGCGGGGGGGGGGGGCTGCTGCGGAGCAAAGCGAGCAGGGAACAGCAAGGGGCCGGGGAGCGGGAGTGCATGCCTGCCTTCCCACCCCCATCCCGTCTGATCCCCAGCCCATTCCCATCCCCAGCCCATTCCAGTCCCATCCCCATTCCATCCCCAGCCCATCCCATCCCCATCTCCATCCCCAGCCCATCCCCATCCCATTCCCATTCCCATTCTCATTCCCATTCCCATCCCCATCCCATTCCAGTCCCATCCCCTCCCCATCCCCTCCCCATCCCATCCCCATCCCCATCCCCATCCCATCCCATCCCCATCCCATCCCCATCCCCATCCCCTCCCCATCCCATCCCATCCTCATCCCCATCCCATCCCCATCCCATCCCAGCCTCATCCCCATCCCATCCCATCCTCATCCCATCCCCATCCCATCCTCATTCCCATCCCCATCCCATCCCATCCGTATGCCATCCCCATCCCCATCCCTTCCCCACCCCATCTCCATCCCCTCCCCATCCCATCCCATCCCCATCTCCATCCCCTCCCAATCCCATCCCATCCCATCCCCATCCCATCCTCATTCCCATCCCCATCCCATCCCATCCCATCCCTATGCCATCCCCATCCCCATCCCTTCCCCACCCCATCCCCATCCCCTCCCCATCCCATCCCCATCTCCATCCCCTCCCAATCCCATCCCATCCCATCCCCATCCCATCCTCATTCCCATCCCCATCCCATCCCTATGTCATCCCCATCCCCATCCCCATCCCTTCCCCACCCCATCCCCATCCCCTCCCCATCTCCATCCCCTCCCAATCCCATCCCATCCCATCCCCATCCCATCCTCATTCCCATCCCCATCCCATCCCATCCCATCCCTATGCCATCCCCATCCCCCATCCCTTCCCCACCCCATCCCCATCCCCTCCCCATCCCATCCCCATCTCCATCCCCTCCCAATCCCATCCCATCCCATCCCCATCCCATCCTCATTCCCATCCCCATCCCATCCCTATGTCATCCCCATCCCCATCCCTTCCCCACCCCATCCCCATCCCATCCCCATCTCCATCCCCTCCCCTCCCAATCCCATCCCATCCCGTCCCCATCCCATCCTCATTCCCATCCCCATCCCATCCCATCCCTATGCCATCCCCATCCCCATCCCCATCCCCTCCCCACCCCATCCCCATCCCCTCCCCATCCCATCCCATCCCCATCTCCATCCCTTCATCTTTAATTAATTAGCTGGGGCTAACGAAAGCATCCCGTTTCCATGACGACCCGGGATTCCGGAGCCCAGCCCCGCACTGCAGCGACGGTTGGAAATTAAAGCGATAAATAATAGATGGTCGCCGCTAACGAGCTAATTTAGAATGGAGATTTGGGGGGCCATTTTCGGTTTAAATTCCCGGCTTTTTGGGGCTCGCGGCGGCGCCGCCAGCATTTCCCTGGAAGCGGAATTAAGCGAGCGAACAGCGAGCGATTCCTTTCCTCAGGAAATCGAGAGGCGCCTCAATATTGATCGGTTTATTGTCACGAAATCACCCGGGAGGAAAACGCTCCCCCCCTGCCCCCGCCGTGAAACTCCGCTCCGGGCGGGATGGACGTGCTGGGTCCCGCTCCGGGCGGGATGGATGTGCTGGGGCAGGGCGTTATCCCTTGCCGCTCACAGCCGGGTCCCGCTCCGGGCGGGATGGACGTGCCGGGTCCCGCTCCGGTCGGGATGGACGTGCCGGGGCAGGGCGTTATCCCTCGCCGCCCGCAGCCGGGTCCCGCTCCAGGCGGGATGGACGTGCCGGGGCAGGGCGTTATCCCTCGCTGCCCGCAGCCGGGTCCCGCTCCGGGCGGGATGGACGTGCCGGGTCCCGCTCCGGGCGGGATGGACGTGCTGGGGCAGGGCGTTATCCCTCGCTGCCCGCAGCCGGGTCCCGCTCCGGGCAGGATGGACGTGCCGGGTCCTGCTCCGGGCGGGATGGATGTGCCGGGTCCCGCTCCGGTCGGGATGGACGTGCCGGGGCAGGGCGTTATCCCTCGCCGCCCGCAGCCGGGTCCCGCTCCAGGCGGGATGGACGCACCGGGGCAGGGCGTTATCCCTTGCTGCTCACAGCCGGGTCCCGCTCCGGGCGGGATGGACGTGCTGGGGCCCGCTCCGGGCGGGATGGACGTGCCGGGGCAGGGCGTTATCCCTCGCTGCCCGCAGCCGGGTCCCGCTCCGGGCGGGATGGACGTGCCGGGTCCCGCTCCGGGCAGGATGGACGTGCCGGGGCACGGCTCGCAGGGGAGACGAATCCGCTTCCTTAAGCACGGCACCGATCCGGGGCGGGGGAATTAAGGACCTTCTGGCAGGACCCGGCCGCAGCGTCACCTCCCGCTGGCGCCAGTCACCCGACGGCACCCGCAGGCGCTCGGGTGGGCGCCCGGGCACGGCCGGCTGCTCCCCAAGACGTCTGTAAGGAGCAAACCCACAGCTCCGGCCCTCTCTCCATCCCTCCGGCCCTCTCTCCATCCCTCCGTCCCTCTCTCCATCCCTCCGTCCCCCTCTCCATCCCTCCAATCCCCCTCTCCATCCCTCCAATCCCTCTCTCCATCCCTCCGTCCCCCTCTCCATCCCTCCATCCCCTTCTCCATCCCTCCAATCCCTCTCTCCATCCCTCCATCCCCCTCTCCATCCCTCCATCCCTCTCTCCATCCCTCCGGCCCTCTCTCCATCCCTCCATCCCCCTCTCCATCCCTCCGTCCCCCTCTCCATCCCTCCGTCCCTCTCTCCATCCCTCCATCCCCCTCTCCATCCCTCTCTCCATCCCTCCATCCCCCTCTCCATCCCTCCAATCCCTCTCTCCATCCCTCCAACCCTCTCTCCATCCCTCCATCCCTCTCTCCAACCCTCTCTCCATCCCTCCATCCCTCTCTCCATCCTTCCATCCCTCCCTCCAATCCCTCTCTCCATCCCTCCATCCCTCTCTCCATCCCTCCAACCCTCCCTCCATCCCTCTCTCCATCCCTCTCTCCATCCCTCCAACCCTCCCTCCATCCCTCTCTCCATCCCTCCAATCCCTCTCTCCATCCCTCCATCCCCCTCTCCATCCCTCCAATCCCTCTCTCCATCCCTCCGTCCCTCTCTCCATCCCTCCGTCCCTCTCTCCATCCCTCCAACCCTCTCTCCATCCTTCCGTCCCTCTCTCCATCCCTCCAACCCTCCCTCCATCCCTCTCTCCATCCCTCCAATCCCTCTCTCCATCCCCCTCTCCATCCCTCCAATCCCTCTCCCCATCCCTCCATCCCTCTCTCCATCCCTCCGTCCCTCTCTCCATCCCTCTCTCCATCCCTCCAACCCTCTCTCCATCCCTCCATCCCTCTCTCCAACCCTCTCTCCATCCCTCCATTCCTCTCTCCATCCCTCCAACCCTCCCTCCAATCCCTCTCTTCATCCCTCCAACCCTCTCTCCATCCCTCCATCCCCCTCTCCCTCCCTCCCTCCCTCTCTCCATCCCTCCCTCCCCCTCTCCATCCCTCCCTCCCTCCCTCCCTCCCTCCCTCCCCAGCCCCCTGCTGAGCCTCCCAGCTCCTCCTATCCCCAGCCCAGGTGGGGCAGGGTGAGCCTATATTAGGAGCTCTGCCAGCAGCAGCTGCCCATGGCAGGGCTCAGCAGCAGCTCCTGCCTGCCCTCGAGCTGCCTCCTCCTCTTCCTCCTCCTCTTCCTCCTCCTTCCAGAAGATGCAACCATGCAACGGCAGCTCTCGCCCGTTCAAGCAGCGGAAAAGCCTCGGTACGTTACTGGGGAGCGGGAGAGCGGAGACACGGGGACGAGCTGCGCTTATCGCTCCGTCTTTTCCCTTCCACAGCCACCAGGATGCACGAAGTGACGGAGATCCGGCTCAAATACCCCAACAAGATCCCGGTAAGGCCTGCGCCCCGCTCCCTCTGCGGCCGCCGATGCCGTGAGAGCCCCCAGCACGCTGGCGGCCGCGCGGCTCCGACGGCCACGGCTCTGCTTCTCCGGGCACCCCTGCGAGAGCGGTCCCAAAGCCCCCCCCGAGTCCCTCTCCCACCCCCCCAGCACCTTCTCCCCGCTGCAGGTGGTCGTGGAGCGCTACCAGAAGGAGAAGACCTTGCCCCCCTTGACCAGGACCAAGTTTCTGGTGTCCCAGGACCTGCCCCTGTCCCAGTTTGCCGTCACCCTGCGGTGAGTGGTGACCGACCCAGCGGGGCCAAGGCTTGTTGGGGTGCAGGGGGGGGGGGGGGCACAGCCCCAGACCAGTGCCAAGGCCCAGCCTAGACGCGGCTGCTCCCGGGAAGGCCGATTGCTAATTGGGGGTAGGTGATTAGCAGCCCTTGCAAACGAGCCGCGCTGTCGCAGCTTGAAACCTTTGCGCTCTGCTCGAATTCCCTCCCAAGGATGAGCATCGCAGCTCGGGACAGAGGGAGGTGGGCGCTCGTGGCTGGGGGTTGGCCCTTCCGCGCGTTTTGGGGAGCAGCCGGCCGTGCCCTGGCACCCACCGTCGTGCCTGGGGGTGGTTGGCACCGGGGGGGGGGTGGGGGGCGCGATGCTGCAGCCCGGTCCCTGGTGCTGGGCAACGCTCGCCCACGCGCTGCCTTCCTCTTCCTCTCGGCAGGACGCGGCTCTGCCTGGCCTCCTCCCAGACCTTCTACCTGCTGGTGAACAACAAGGGGCTGCCCAACATGGCCGTGACCATGCAGGAGCTGTACCGCGACAACAAGGACGAGGACGGCTTCCTCTACCTGACCTACGCCTCCCAGGAGATGTTCGGCAGCTCTACCCCCAGCGAGCCAGCAGCTGCCTGACCGCAAACCCCCCCCCCCCCGCCACCGCCGCGTCCCCGCGGCCGCTCGTCTCGGGATTCCGGCGCCGGCGAGGTCGGGGACGCGTCTCGCCAAACTCGGCTTCAGATCTGCGGGGAGCCCCGAATTGTGGCGGGGTCAACCCTCACCTTCTCTCTGGCTGCGGTTTGACAGGCTCAGCTTTGTGATGGTCTTAAGACTCCGCTCAACACCTCCTTAATCTCGTGGCTTTAGATAGGAATTATTCTCCCAACGCAGCGGAAGCTGGTGCTGGTTTACTCTGATCCACGGGAAGGTTAATTCTTCTAACAGGGTCTTCTAAAGGGCTTCACAGTCAGCCCTGCCCAGAAAACTCGGGCTCCTTCCAAACGCCTCTCCTAACAGGATCAGGCGCGGGGAGTTTCACGGCTTGGGCAGGTTTTTGTTAAGCTGCGGGTCCGTTCTAGCCGCTGCCGGAGCCTCCGTGCTCTCGAGATGTGGAATAAAGAAAACGCGGCTGATGCCTCTGGTCGACTCAACGCGGCTCGTCCCTCCGATGCGAAGCCGGCCTTAACCTCGGGGCTTTGGCCCCGGCTTTGCTGGGCTGCCAGCGGCTGAGCTGGGGGGTCGGGGGAGCAAGAGCACAGGCTTTACTCCCACCGCTGCAAAAGCAGCCTGGGAGAGACCCTTCTGCTCCCCTCTGCGGAATGGGGGTGTCCCCCCCCCCCCCAGCCAGCACCCCAAGGACGGGGTACGTAGCTAAAAGCCGCAGCGAAGCTCAGCCGAGCTCGAGTTGTAGCGTCGTGCTGTGAGTCAGGCAGAAATGCTTCCTGCCGCCGATGCCGCGAAACGCCTCTTAAATATTTAAGGCTTCCCTCGCCGTAAAATGCACAGTCACGCCGGGCGAACATTCCACGCGCCCTGCGTGTTAAAATGTGAATAAATAAGCTCTAAAATTAGCTGCCGCGGCAGCAGGAGCCGGGTCCCTGATGCGCCGGGGGTTGTTGAGACAAGTCCCCCTCCTTGCCCAGGGCTGGAGATCGGGGGCGGGGGGGGCTGTACTGTACCCCCCGGCTGGATGCAGCCCCCAAACTGGGCAGCGGCAGCTTCTCCCGGGCTGGCTCGAGGCTGAGCTGGAGCACCGGAGGTGGGGGTTGTTTTGGGGGGGGTGACAGCTCCGTGCCAGTCGGTCGCTGGAGATAAGGGGGTACCCTAGGGATGGAGGAGCCTGGCTTGGCGTCTCGGGGTGCGGCTGATGCTCTGCTCCCGGTGCCCACCGTGGCTCCGGGGCTGCTAGCAGGGAAAACCGGGCAGAGCTGCCCCTGCCCGGGCCGGGCAGGAGCTCGGGGAGCAGCTGGAAACGCTCCTGGCTCCCCGCTGCGATACCGGGAGCTGCAACCCCTGGAGCGCAGGGCAGGGATGGGGCAGAGCGCGGCGGATCCGCAGACCTGATTTCCCCCAGGAAAGCAGCTCGCGATAAACATTTACAGCGTCGCTGAGCTGTGGGCCCTGTTAGCTCGGTGCTGCAGGGGCTGTCTGTGTCCGTGCCCCCCCCCTTCGCCGGGCTCCGTCACCCCCAGCTTTTCCCAGCTGTTCTCCCAACCGCAGCGTTTACCTCCGCAACCGCTGGAGCTTCCCAGGCAGATGTTCGGAGGCAGCGCTCGCTCCCTGCGCAGGCACCTTCCTGCTCGGGCGGTGGAGGGTTTTTTTTTTTTGAACAAACATATATTTAACTTGTCAGCCTGCGGCTGAGCCGCTGACACCGAAACTCCTCTCTCCCTCCCCGCCGAACGGGGAAGGGGCCGGCGCGCGTCGCGGTGTTTGCACACACGCGCGGCCTCCGCGCTCGTGTTGCCTCTAGGCATCCTGTGAGCTCTTCGGGGCGAGGATGCTCTGTCGTGTGGCTGTAGGTTATTTATCGGGGTCCCTGCAGCCCACGGGGGTGGCTCCGAGCAGCCCAGGCATTCCAGCCCCTTCCACGCTGAGCTACATTGACGCGTGCGTGTGCGCTATACGTTATTTTTTCCATGCGCGTCCCTCCGATACCTGAAAACAGCCTGGAAGCCTCCAGGCTGCGAGCAAAACCGAGCAGCAACACGGGGTGTAGGGAGGGGGGACGGGGGAGACCTCCCTCAATCCATCCTCTCCGGGCCCCGGCTCGCGTCAGAGCGGGATGGATGGGGCTGGCATTTGGTAGATGAAAGCCTATTTTTCACTAGCGCCGGAGAATTGCTTTCCGGAAAGCTGCTGCGTTCAAAAGGAGGGGTTGCGAGCAAGGAGAGCCCGATAAGGCTTGCAGGCGCGCTCCCCCCGAAAGCTTTCACCGCTCGGAGCATCGCCTCCGCGCCAGGCGTCTGCTACCTGGAGAAGGATGGGGTGGCTTGTCCTGCCAGGAAAATAAGTCTCAATTACGGGCTGGATTAATGCCGAAGGCTCCCAGAGCTGTGAGATGCGGCACCTTACGGGTTCGGAGCAGGTTCAACTCCTTCATTAACTCGCAGTGAGGAATAACCCGGGAAATAAAGGGGTCTGGAGCAGAGGGGGGGTAAAGAAGGGGGGGTGCAGCCCAGGAAAGCCCTGATCTCCAGCGGTAAAGAGCTTTTCTCACACGCCCGATCCGCTTTCCTGCCCTTTCCCCATTTCCCCTCGTCGCGGGGAGGGAGGGGAACCCCCAAAGCTGTTTCCTTGCAGATGTCGGGGCGTACTCCGTGAAGAGGACTCCTACGGGGAAGGCTGCGCTCGGGCACGACGCTGAAGGGTTTCCCATCACCCAGCCCGGTCTAGCGGGCGAAGGACCCGCGCGGGCATCGGCAAAGCCCGGCGAAAGCCCCGGGACGCTCCGGAAGGCAGCGGGGCTTTCGCCGGGCTGCGCCGAAGCCCTCGAGGGGCCCTGCTGCCCTCCGGTCGTTGCCGACCCAATCCTGAAGACTCGGAATCTTCAGCGAAGCCGGGCAAAAGCAAAACCGCACCAGGCTCCTGGGAGAGCCGAAGCGAGCGCGGGGAACGCGAGACTTGGCTTTTTTTCCCCACCCTGGATCCCGCCGCAGAGGCAGCTGCTCCCTTGGGCGGGTTTTCCCAGGTAGAAGGTACTTTTAGGGACAGCGGGAGCCAGGATCGGGGGTGCTGGCGGGAGCCGTCTCCCGCAGGACCCCACGGCCGCGAAGAGAGGACAACGGAACCACGCGCGCCCCCGGGGCTCGGCAGACCAGGAGCATCTCCCCCCCCTCCAGACGTGGGGACGCCGAAGGTTTCATTTCTTCTGGTAAATGGGTTAAAAAAAACGCCAAGCGGCGTTTTATGCGCTGCCGATGGACTTTTCGCCGGTTCATTTATTTCGCTAAATGCCATTTGTAATCGCAAGCCGCCCACGCTACTACAAATATAATTACATATTTATTGCCAATATAATTCCGAGTTAATTATACGGCAACTAATTTTCTCAGCAGGGGCTTGCGATATTTGGGTGTAAAGGAGACAGCCGTAATTCCGAGCGCTTTTCTCCCCTCGTTTCTTTAACGCGCTCCGCAACGTTGCTCCGTTCCTCTTTAGAGGCACCAAAGGGGACCAGCCTGTGCGCAGAAGCAGCTTCTTTCCAGGCGCTGCCACGGGCCGAGATTTCCCGACGCGGGCTGAGATTTCCCGACACGGGCCGAGATTTCCGGACGGGCGGGCGCTGCTGGACAGGATTCCACCCCCTCGCTCCTCATTAAGATTCCCTCCGCAGCCGTTTTGGGTGTTCATTTAGCGGGTAAATATCTATCGTTGGCCTCCGCACGGGTTGGAAGAATTGCCGTGCTTTTGTTTTGTAAATTGTTCTCTGTCGCCGAAGACGCTGTTTGTGGGGGAAACGCTGCTCAACGCCCCGGCTCCTGATTATACTCAGTTCCTTTTGTCTGGCCCTTGAATAGATGTTTTCCACGAGGGCCGTAATAACGAAGCCATCTCCAGATGAGGGTGATTAAGCCCTCGCTTCCTCTGGCTGCTTTTTGGCCCCATCCGAAATTTTGCGCCTCGTCACATCGAGCGTCCGGCTCTTCTTTTATTCCGGTTTTGCTCCTCCTGCAGCTGGAGGCTTCGCCACCGTCACTCGGATCCTACGCGATGAAGAAGGTACCGAAAGGGTTCGCTTCCCAGCGCCAGGTCCTTCGGGGGATGCTCTAACACCACCCGTCTCCCTCAAAACCTTCCCGCGGCGCGACGCGGCCGATAAAGGCGCGTTTTTAATCCGGTCGGGGGCAGGCGCTCGGCTGCTGCCCTTCGAAGGGTCCGACTCCTTACGCAAACGGCAGCCGGAGCAGCAGAGCGCCTTTGCCGCGCTCCCTCAGCCCAGCCTGGATGTTATCTCCGCTTCGGAGCCATTCGTTCACCTTTATTTATCCTGGGATCCCCCAAGACTGTTTAATTTCGGAGTTAAATCCAGGTTGATCCAGCAGCAGCGATATTTCCTGCCTGCATTCCTTCCTCTTCTCATTACTTTATATTAAAAGCGATTTCACTTGCAGTCACATCTCGCACTCTTTAGAACCCACGAGAGGGAATATTTTAGAGCAGAGCGGGTATTCCGAGGCTCCGGCTCCGGCTCCGGCTCCAGCCGAGCTGCTCTGCCTGAGCCTGCAGCGGTCGAGCACCAGCGCCGGGATGGACTTGCCCTTACGCCGCGAGGGTCTCGGGGCAAGCGCACGTACTCGTGCGCACCCCCGTATCCCCAGGACCCCCCCACCCGCAACGCGGCAGCGTGGAAAAGGCGGGATTGGGTTTCCCTGGTCGGTGAGTACGGAACAGCGTCGGAATGACGCCTTCCCCATCAGGCAATTAGGGGCAGATCTGCAGCTAATGAGCTGTCCCGTCTCTCACCGGGCAGAGGTAAGACGCATATGGAAAAAGATCATGGAAATAAAACACTAACCCCCGCCACGTCGCAGGATGTTTTTAAAACGCGGCTTAATTATCCGGCCGGACAGTGCCGGGACGAAGGGAGCTGCGTGCCCAGGGGCCGGCAGGACCCACAGACGTTCCCAGCTCAGCCCCCGGCGCCGGGGAAGAGCAGGGCTAACAGCGGCCGGAGCAGAAGCGAGACCCGGCTGAGGATACCGGCTCCTCCGAAAGCGTCTCGGTGCCTCCGCCGAGCTCCACCGATGGGCAGAGAGACGGTGGCCGAGAGCTGCCGGTGCGATCCCTTCGTCGGAGTTCAGAGGATGGACTTTTCTAATCGACGCTCGTTATGAATAGAAACCTTCGAGGAATCCCGCGTCGTCTCCGGCTGGTTCGTTAATGATTAATGGCAGGCGGCCTTTCAAACGAACGGCTTTAGATGCGATTTGGGGGTGGGGGGGGACGCACCCTCTCGACTCACTGGGTTATTTTGCCGCTGCAAGTGAGAAATGAGAGGTGAGGAAAAAAAGCTGCGGCGCAGGAGGGCCAAGCAGAGGGGGACCAGCTCCAAATTGCTCCGTTAACGCTGCTGCTAATTGCGTTCCTGCTGTTCAGCGCAAGAGCGGCCAAAAAAAAAAAAAAAGAAAAAAAGGTTAAAGAATTGCTATTTCAATCTGCAATCCCAGGCAGCGAACCGCAGCCGATGAAGGAGGATTCGGAGAGTGCCAAAGCCGAAGCCATCGCAAACTCGTCAAACCCGGGATGGGGGCACGGAGCAAATCCAGCAGAGGAGAGTGGGAACGGGCAGCGGGAAGCGGGCTGGAAGCAAGGACCATCGGGAACGGTGACTGCGGAGAAGGGTCGATGGGGACAGCACGGGAAGGAGGCAGGGAGAAGGAACGAGAAGAGGCTGGGCTTGCGTTGAGCTCTGTCCGTCCGTCCATCCGCCCGCTCCACGCCACCCGTAGCACCGGGGAGCAGGACACGGGGGACGGCTCAAGCTGTCCCGCCACGGCAATAGGAGGAGGACGAAGGTGGGAGCAGAGGGGAAGGACGTTTCCCTGGCTGCAAACCTCCGTCGGGTTTCTCCCTCACTGTGCCCGAACCTCTCGGCCCTGCAGACCCCACCGGTCTCGCCTCCGCGTCCTCCGCACCAGCCGGTCCCTTCGGTGGGGACCTCGGGGGCTCCCTTCGCCCCACGCCAACCCCCGGCGTCTTGATTTAAGGGCCGAAGCGAGCACCACGCAAGTTCTCCGCAGAGGCTGAACAGGAGCGCTGAGGGTGAGGACTGGAAATCATCTGGTAGCTTCTACATCAAGCCCTGTCACACCAGAAGGAACGACGCGGCCCCTGCTCCAGCCGTAGCCGATCCAGACGGAGCCCACGGGCTCGTTTAAGGGCGTAAGGTCCCAGGGCCTCTTGAGGACACTCACGTGAGCCCGGTGGATCACCTAGAAGCGCCGGGTTCTCTCCGCTGACGCACAGGGGGGTGGGACAGCCAGCTCCAACGCGGCGCAGAGCGGCAAACCCCGGCTGGAAGGGTGAGTCCATCCGGGTGTCTGCTCCTCGGGTGGTCCCCGATGTCCCTGGATAACGCCCATGCGGGACGCAGCCCCGGCTCCCGCACCACCACCACGCAACGCCGGGACCCGATCGATGGCAGCTGCTTCTGCTTGGCCTGAAAGTGCTCTCCTTCGCCACAAGCTCCGGGCAAACCGGAGCAGAAGCTTCCGTGAAGATAAAAGGGAGCAAGAGCAGGTCCCAGCGAAGACCTCCCAGCACTAAGGAGGCTCCAGAAGAGATGAAGGTGGAGAGGAAGAGGAGGGAAGTAGTTCATCCCAAGGAGCACGACGCTAGCGCTGCCTGACCCCCCGCCTCTGCACGGCACATTCCGTTTCCAGCCCTGCGTCTCACAGAAGATGTAAACCCCACCCGGCCCCGAAGCTTCCAAGTAATTCCCAGGTTTCCCTGTCCATCTCCAGAAACCATCAGAGCCGCTTTGCTCAAATTAAGACTTCCCCGAGGGCCGCAACCTGGCTCCTGCTTTGCAAATTCACAACTGCTGGAGAGGGATTAAAAAAAAATGGGTTTTTTTTGCCGGCAAGCATTCCCGGTGGGAAGCCTTGATGTCTGGTAATTTTGTTATCCGTGCACGAGGGGCCCCTTCCTTCTGCTCCGGCTCTTCCAGCACTTTGCATAATAAATAAGCAGAAGGAAGCAAAGGATTTTTACCCCTTTCATTCAGTCGAAAACTGCTGAGAGTCGGGTGCCTCCACTGAACAGCACAGAGCAAGGAGGGAAGGGGATTCCCAACCAAAGAACCCACCGGAGATGCTGGGTGGGAGGAACGGACCGGTGCTCCTGGGGATCCCGAATCCTGCCACTTCTCCGAACGCAACGCGGCTCTCCGCCCCTGCCTCTCCGACATCAGCATCCACGAGCAAACCGCCACGACGAAACACGTCCCTGCGCCACAGCTCTCCCTCCCGAGAGGAGCCGCGAGGAAGCAGCAGCCTCGTGAGCAACCGTACTCCTGCCCGAATCCAGCAGACGGGTACATCCCTCTGCCAGCCCGACCGAGGCAGCCGCCGGACTAACGGACAAGGAGGATCACGACTATTTTACCCCGTCTACGCGTCCGTGGTTGTCCGTATAATCAGATCACGAACCAGACCAAGGGCCCAGGTTGAAAACACGCCTCTGGCGTTGCTGAAAAGTCACTAAATTCACGCAACAGGAGGGGACGAGGGGAGAGGCAAAGACACCTGCCCAAGTTCAAAGCCGCGCGGCTCGTGCCCACCCAGGGCCTCGTCCCGACGGAGCGAGCACGCTCATTCTGCATTAGCGGCACATTCCCTGGAAGTAATAAAAGCCCCTCAGGTCATTAATATGGAAATGTATTCCCGCTCCACGGCAGCGAGATGTTTGCGCAGATTGGGAGCAGCTTGCCGAGATTTGCCGCTGAATGCGTGGACATTAAAGCCTCCCATTACAATGTTGATGATTTCTTCCCTTTTGATGAATAGCCTGCCATAAATAGACTCTGATTAATTGCGGCTGCACTTGGAGGGCTGGAAATGCATCATTTGCTGCTATGGATTGGGATAATGGTCATCATCTGCCTTTGAGTGCCATTCAGGAGGAGAGGGGCTGGGCTCTGCCTGCGGAGCCAGGTGGCTGGTTTCAAGTTTTTGCGCCAGACAGAGTCTTGTTCGCAACACGCGGCCCCGAATAAAGGGCTCGGGTGCCTCGCTGGAGGCTCGCCGCGAGCGAACTGCCGCCTCTCGCTTATCGATCGCCTCCGAGGAGGGGCAGAAGAGCCGGTAGGAAGCAGAGCTGGGCCAAGCACGCGAAGGGGACCGGCGGGTTTAGAGAACCGAGTCGCAGGGAGGAACGAGACGTGCACAAAATCACCCCGCGCACGGTTTGCCGGAGCCGCGCGCACGTCCTCGCACGCTCGAACGCGCGCAAGTACCTGGGCCAACTCACACAGAAGGCACGGCACCCCCCGCCTCGTCGGAGCCCCGGAGCCTCCAGCCGTGGAACTTGGATGTCTTTGAGCGTCGCATCCTCGTGGCGTCCACGCGCCGCAACCGAAATCCCCCCCCTCCACCTTCCCAGAGGGCTGTCCCGAGCTGCACGGAATATAGAAATGATATATATTAAAATACGTGACTATATAAATATCTATTAAAAATATAAATATATAAAATATATATATAAATATACAAGTATTGTAGCTATATAGTGGCCAAACATTTGCGTACGTTGACAAGCTGCTGAGCCCTCCCTGACCACAGGCAGGGCAGGCAGAGGAGGCAACGCTGCGCAGGGCTCCGCAGCAGCGGCGGCAGCAGCAGCAGCGTGGATGCTCGGGGAGTTGCCATGGAAACCCCGGAGCCTTGGGATGCAGCTGAGCATCAGCATCGGGCGGGCCGGTGCAGGCAGCTGCCTGCCAGGCGGTAACTGCTCGAGAGGGAGCCCGGCGCCTTTGCTCCCAGCCGGCCGGCGAACGCCGTTTCCCACCTCGCACATCACCGGGTTTATTTACTCTGCGCTCGTTAACGGGGCCCGAAACGCGCCGCGCTCGTTCTGCGAGGTTTGCGTACTAATAACATCGCCGCAGCCCCGGGAAGCTGTGCCAGGACACCCCGAAAATGCCGGCGGTACCCGACCGGACCAGGAGCCCCAGGAGGGCACCCACAGGGCAGCAACTCACAACGGGGCGCAGGGGGGGACGGGGACGCACACGCGGGGAGGAGTAAGGGGGTTTTCCAGCTCTACCGGCTGAACGGAGGCAAACGAGGTCTCGGTGATTAAGCACATTAAGTAAATTAAGGCTCTGCTGTCGGGACAGAGGGAAGGAACTGAGAGGAGCAGGGCTGAAGGTCCACAGAGACGTGGGGTGGCGTGGGGCTGGGACCGGGGACCGGGAACACCGGCCAAGAGCCCGAGCAGCCGAGCATCTCACGTCGGTGCCTTGCTTGTCCCACCCAACCCCGCTGACACGACGCTGAGCCGTCCGAAGCATCGCTTGCAGCTCATTTTGGGGAGAAAAACGGGGGAGAGAGGGATTTCCAGCCAGAGAAGCAGCATGGATGCAAAGAACCCCGGACGATGCCTGCATCCGAGAGCCGCGACGCGTATCTAGGCGGAAAGCCCTGCTCCAACAGCCCCGTTCGTCATCCAGGCGCTGTTAATCCAAGCAGGGAAAAACCCAGCCCACCGCGGCAGGTTTTCTGGAGCAAAAGCAGCTGAGGGAAAGTCCCCGCTGCTCGTCTCCCCGGGACGAGAAGCAGAGGGTTTAAACGGCTCCTCGTTTATCTCCCCGAGGGTCAGCAGGGTGCAAACCTCCGGGCGGTTCCAGGGACCTCCGAGCCAGCGGCTGCCATCGCATCTCCCAGCCCCAGCGCGATTATCCAGCCGCTCTCGTCGACAGCCGCCGGCCGAGCCGGGACGCGTATCCGAGAAGGAAACACCGCAGCGGCCGAGGCGCGGAAGACCCACCTTGCCCTTGGGTCAGCTGTTTCCGTGGTTCATGACTCCTGGGATTTAAAAAAACAGATTAAAAAAGAAAAAAACACGCACCCCTGACTTCTGGGCTCAGTTTGTCTAACACCAGACGGGGCCACGTCCCTTGTTAACGGGTCCGGCACCCCCCGCAAACCGTCTCTACGCGGCATTTCTCTCGCTTAAGCCTCCAGTCCTCGCGTCTCACCCCGGCTTTTCTCCCCTGGCCTCGGAGACGCCTCACAGAAGGATTTCACGCCAGGCAGGAGAAGCCTCCAGCTCCTCCAGAAGAGAGGCAGATCCTTCCCAGCGGGGGTTTTTCATCCCTGCGGATTGGGAAATACGCGTTTGGAGGCAGCAGGTGGAAGGGGCCAACTGAAAAGCGTCAGCCCCGGCGGTGATGGGCTCGGCGAGAAGCGAAACGGGCCGAGCTCTGGCTCCGGACGTTCCGCAGCTCCCGGCGCTCCCGGGACTGGCAGGAGCGGGACGCGCAGAGCGAGCGGCGATTCATCGGCACGGCCGGGGCCTGCGGAGGAGGGAGAACCAAGCGCACAACCCGCCAGGAAAAATCTGCCGGGAGCTGGAAAAATCCGTAACTTATCCGTAATGAAGAGGCCCGTAGTGTTCCGTGCCGCTCACGAGCCAACGTGAGCCGCTTTCCTGGCCCCCCCGCCATCCCAGTGCCCCCAACTGCCATCCCAGTGCCTCCCCGCCATCCCAGTGCCCCCAACTGCCATCCCAGTGCCTCCCCGCCATCCCAGTGCCTCCCCGCCATCCCAGTGCTTCCTCTCTATCCCAGTGCCCCCCCCGCCATCCCAGTGCCCCCAACTGCCATCCCAGTGCCTCCCCGCCATCCCAGTGCCCCCCCGCCATCCCAGTGCCTCCTCTCTATCCCAGTGCCCCCCTGCTCCATCCCAGTGCCTCCCCTCTCCATCCCAGTGCTCCCCCACTCCATCCCAGTGCCTCCCCCCCATCCCACCACTTCCCCCCTCCAGCCCAGTGCCTCCCCTCTCCATCCCAGTGCCCCCCTGCTCCATCCCAGTGCCTCCCACTCCATCCCAGTGCCCCCTGCTCCATCCCAGTGCCTCCCACTCCATCCCAGTGCCCCCTGCTCCATCCCAGTGCCTCTCCCCTCCATCCCAGTGCTCCCCTGCTCCATCCCAGTGCCTCTCCGCTCCATCCCAGTGCCCCCCTCTCCATCCCAGTGCCTCCCCGCTCCATCCCAGTGCCCTCCCCTCCACCCCAGTGCCTCCCCACTCCATCCCAGTGCCCCCCTCTCCATCCCAGTGCCCCCCTGCTCCATCCCAGTGCCTCTCCCCTCCACCCCAGTGCCCCCCTGCTTCATCCCAGTGCCTCCCACTCCATCCCAGTGCCCCCCTGCTCCGTCCCAGTGCCTCCCACTCCATCCCAGTGCCCCCCTGCTCCATCCCAGTGCCTCCCACTCCATCCCAGTGCCCCCCTGCTCCGTCCCAGTGCCTCTCCCCTCCATCCCAGTGCCCCCCTGCTCCATCCCAGTGCCTCTCCCCTCCATCCCAGTGCTCCCCTGCTCCATCCCAGTGCCTCCCCGCTCCATCCCAGTGCCCCCCTCTCCATCCCAGTGCTCCCCCTGCTCCATCCCAGTGCCTCCCCCCCATCCCACCACTTCCCCCCTCCACCCCAGTGCCCCCCTGCTCCATCCCAGTGCCCCCCTCTCCATCCCAGTGCCTCCCCGCTCCATCCCAGTGCCCCCCTCTCCATCCCAGTGCCTCCCCGCTCCACCCCAGTGCCTCCCCCCTCCATCCCAGTGCCCCCCCCCTCCATCCCAGTGCCTCCCCGCTCCACCCCGGCACAAGCACTGGGTCCTGCCGTACCTGGGATCCTGGTTTCCACCACCAGGAGAGGAAACTCCCTCGATGGGCGGCCAGAGCTGCCGGCAGCACCAGGCTTTACCCGGGCACTGCCACCGGATCTGCCAGCACCGCAGCCGGGCGGACCCGTCCCAGCGTCTGTGCCCTTCGGAACAGCCTCCGCCGGCGTGGAGCGCGGGCTGGACGGCGGGAGAAGGGCTGGAATGGGGCCATCCCCGCCAGGCGGGACTCAGGCCCGGGTGGGAGCAGCACAGAGCCCGTGCGCCCGCTGCCCGCCCCTCTGCCACCATTAAAGCAGGCAGGGGTGGAGGCAGGAGGCCGGATCGAGCGCCGGGGTAACGCTCGCCCCCCGGTATTTCCCCACTCACGCCCCGTCGGAAGCAGAACTCTACGCAGGCAGGCGGCTGCGACGCATTTGGGACAGAAAAGCAGCTGCTTGAAAAAAAAATAATCATTAAAAAAAAGCCCCATTTAAAAGCAGAGTCGGCAAGTTTTGCGACCTAGCAAGAACAAAAGGCGCTTTATAATCACCCGTGGGGGCTGCTCTCAGGACGAGGATGCCAACCCACGAGCCGGACATGCCCGAGTTTCCGGACGAAGAGGGAAAGACAGGAGCCACAACAGGAGGACAAGGAGACCTCGCTCAGCTGAAGCGAAGGCCACCGAAGTCTCTGTCACGTTTAAACGTTCTCGGAGACCTTTCGTGGAAATAACGACCTAAATACTAGCCGGTGCTGGTGAACGCGAATAAATCGTGCTCTCTCGTTCATTACAGAGCAGCCGGGAGGCACCCAGCACCCCGGGCTCCCTGCTCGGGTGCCTTCCCCGCTGCTCACGTGGGCCCAGATCAGAGGTGGCAGATGCCCGGAGGAATTCGGCCTCGGCTGTATCGCCAAGCCAATATTTCTCTTCCCTGCTTTGGTCTCCAAGCACCCGGGAGCTCCTGCAACTTGCTTGTTCTCTAATAATTCGCCGGCGCGGAACGGAAAGGACCCAGCGCAGCCCTGCCTCACCGCGGATATTTTGGGATAAAGCTGCAGCGTCGAGACAAACATCCCGGAGACAAACGTCCCCGAGACGCGGGGCAGCTCACTGGGGTATCCTGCCGCAAGCAGCGGAGAACTGGGGGGGAAAAAAAAAGAGAAGCAAAGTCACGAGCCCAGCTGGGAAGGGACCCTCTGTCGGGTTGAGGTCAATCCGCGTTTCAGAGCCATCCCAGGGAATTAAACTGGTCCAACTGCTCCTGAGCTCACCCCGGAGACGGAAAGGCTCCCGGGGCTGCCACGCTGCGGGCGCTGCCGCGAAGGGGAGCTGTAAAGTGCCGCTGGGCTCGTGTCCTCGGGGGTGCAGCGCCTGCAAAGAGCCTGGGCGGGTTGGAGGCAAACCCGGCGGCTCACAAAGACTGGGCTCCAGCACCCCGGTACCTCTCACCACGCGGCGGGGGCTTTCCAGCAGCCCCTCCGCCTCGCAGGCACGTCGTGACCCCGCAGCCGGAGTCTGCAAACACACCAGCACCCTCCGAGCCCACCCAGGCTCAGTAAAAGCACCTCGTGCTAAAACACAGGGGAAGAAGCAGCGCGTAAATCCATCCTTGTTCTCTCCCTCCCCTCTCCGAGGAAGAGCCTCGCGCAAACCATCGCAACCCTCCAGGCTGCACCGCAGCGACGCGGCCCCTTCCAGCCGGGCCACGGCAGGGAACGATGGCTCTTATTTAAGCCGGGAGCGCCCAAAAATAATTAGCAGGAAAGTTCATTACAGCAGAGCTAAACGCTCCGGCGGCGTCCTTGGAAGCCGCCAGCAGCTCTCCCGCAGCTGGCAGCGGCGTGCGCGCCGCTCGCTTGCCCAGACCCATAACGAAACGCGGGGCGGGGAGGGGGAACTCGGCAAATTAGATCCAGTTGATGATCCAATTAAGGTTATGTTTGCAGAACTATTGGACGCAAAAGACAGTCCCTGGGCAGATGCCACGCCGAGAGGCAGCTCGCACAAAATGGCCCTGCAGGGAGCGCGGGGGGAGGGCTGGGGAGATGCGGCTAGTTTCGTCTTCGTACAACGGCTCAAGAGCTACATCTAGAGGTCCAGGCGCCCTCCAAACCGACAACTGCAAACGTCTTAGCGAGGGCTCTCGCTCCTTCCTGGAATATTTGCAATCTGAGCATCGTGTTCCTTCGTCTGCGACAGCTACGGCTCACGTAAAAGCACAGATACGCCGCCTTACGCAGGCAGCCGGCCCGCCAGCGATCACCGCAGCCCAAGTACGAGCAGGTCCCGGAGCCTCAGCCGGGCTCTCCGAGCCAAACTTTGCCTCCCCCAAAAGTCCTTCTGTGCCATCGCCTCCGTCAGGGAGAGCGATAAAAGCCTTTGACGCCAGGAGAGAGTAAGCAGCAATCCGAAAAGAAGGGATTAGTTAGGAAACTCAGCACGAACGTTAATCGAATGCAAAGCGAGATCCGGGTGGCGTGACGGAGGGGCGGAGCGGGCTTCCGCGGATGCAAAGACGGGGCTGCGCAAATGGGATTTTGCTGCACTTGTGACATCCCCGGGGAGAAGGATCTGAAGGATCAAGACAATCAGTAATAGGGATTAGACGGAGCCCCCGAAAATAATTGCATTCCCCAGCAGAGCCCCCGAGCGCTCCCTTGCTGTTTCGAAGGTAGAAATGGGAGCGTTAAATAAACCCACTCCGGTGTGTCCATGTGCCCTTCGGGATCCCAGTTCCTAATGCCTGGAGGAGAACTGCCGCATATCCCGGGAAAGGCGGAGAGGCCGCGCCTGCAAGCAAACGGCAGCGCAGCTTATCCGTGGAAGAGAAAACTCACGGATGCTCCCAGGGTGGTGCTGGCACGGAGATCCCAAACCCATCCCCAGAGCGCAGCCAGGGGCAAGGAACGGGCAGCGACTCATCCGGACCGAAGGGAGAGACCACCACCAAGCCCCCGAGGCACGGACTGGACCCAGGGGTCCTGACCTGGGTATTTCCTTGAGCAGATTGCGGATAATTTCTACTGTATTTTGCAGAAAACGCCGTTTCTGCAAAGGCTTTGTAAAAACTAACCCGTCGGGATGGAACCCCAGCCGACGAGCGCCACTTCAACCTCCTCTCCCTTCACCAAACACCACCAGAACCTCGTCCCAACTTGACCGTTCGACTTAAATCACATCGAGACTTTGGGCCATTAACCAGGATATCGCTCACCGCCCCACAGTGCGCCCAGGAAGCTTTTTTTGCCCCCCCCCCCAAAATCTTAGGGTTTCTTCTGGGGCAGAAATGCCGACCGTGAGCGTCCTCTGTGTCCTTCAGAGCACAAGGAGAACTGCTCAGCTTTCCGCGTAGGGCCCCAGCACCTTCACCGCAGCCCCTGAAGAGCAGGCTGCGCACACGAGCTTCCCTGTCTCCCTACATCCCCGCGCACCGGCATATACCTCTCCATAGGGGAGAGAGGTGCGTTTTTAAGGGGACTCCGTCACGGCTCCGATTCCCTCCCCAAGCTCCTTTCCAGGGCTGGAAACGGGGAGCTGCTGCGTCACCAGGCTGAGGACAGGAGCCCGGAGCCTCGCGGCCCTGCTTTAATAACGGCGCCTGACAGAGATGGATGCAATCTCCTGCAGCACGGCGAGAGCCGGCCAGCACAGGCTGCCCTCTCCGCGGGCGTGCATCACGCACTGCAGATCTGGCAGGCAGAAAAGAAGTCGTGAGCCTGCTCTTGGGGTAGGAGCACGGGCAGGGGGGCTGCCCCTTCCCTGCCTGCCTCTTGCCTTCAGCCTCCTCGGTACCGCACAACTCCGGGCTGAGAGAGGTGGAGAAAAGCATCCCTCTCCTGCGACAGCCCCAGACCTGCCTCCAACCCGGCTCCTGATCTCCTGGGATGCGACAGCCTCTTCCTCAGGCCCTGGAGAGAAACCAGAAGAAATCCCTTAAATGATCCTTCCGGAGAAGTGAAGGCTTCAAACACGATACAGTCAGAAGCGATTACTGTTCGCGTCAGCGCTCCGGTGACAGAATCCAAGGGCTGACACGCGTTTGGAGCGCCGAGCCAGGGTCCCCTGCAGGAACGGGGCTAGACGGAGCCGTGCTGCTCCGTGACTCACCCAGGAACGGCACCGGGAAGGGCCCCGAATCCAGGCCATAACGGCATGCCAAATCAGGTTACTGTACCACAGATGCTCGCTGAGCGCAGCAACAAGCGCGCCTTCCCCGGGGAAAGGGCAGGAGACCAAAGCAGCTCGTAGTTTACGACCTCTGCAAAGAGATAAACGGGACCCGGGATGGTGCCCCGGTTTCTGAGCAGAGCCGAATCCAAATCCCGGGGCGACCGGCCCCGAGCAGAGCCTTGGGAGAAGCTCCCATCCTCCCCGCGCTCGCTCTGCCAAGCGTTTCAGCAAGGTCTCGCTGCCGGGAAACGGGAGGGCCAAGCCAAGCCAAGCTGGACGGAGCGCCAGCTAACGATGCGCCTCTGCCCAGCACCAACAGCTCTCCTCGGCGTGGCGCAGGGCTGGATGCGGCCGGTTCCCAGCGAGGCCCAGGGCCGCTGGGCCTTCTTTCCACCTCGAGCAACACCAGCAGGATACCCCAAGGGCATCTCTTTTCTCCCGGGTGGCTGCTTGGACCCCAGCGTACAGCACGGAGCCCCAGAAGCGTTACGCTTTCGAGCGTTTTCAGCGGTAGTAAACACCCTAAACCACATCCCCAACCATCAACAGGCGCTTTTGGGAAGCCAGCACCTTCTCCGGCTTTGCCGCTGTGAGGTCCGCACCCTTCGGCGGCAAAAGCAAGCCCCCAGCAGCATCTCAACCCCCACCCCAAAATCCTCCACCTCCTCCTACGGCCACGGCCGTCTCATCAACCTCGTACCTGCGGTCCGAGGCGATCCCTGCCCTGCTTCCCACCTTCTGACGACGGGCCGAACCCGGTGCTGGGATGCAGCAGGAACAACGGCCGGGAACGAAACCTCTGCAGCCGCAGAAGACACTTGGCTGCCGCCGCTTTTGTCGCATCACCTCCTTTCCAGACGGAGACGACACCTCTGCTTGCCTTTATTTACCTTTGCTCCCGCTTTCGTGATACCGCACAGTTATTTGAGGTGATTTTCCTTTTTGAAGTTCTCACCTGCTTGTCACCCTGAGCTGGATATTTTTCCTTTTTTTCTTTTTTTTTTTTTTTAAAAAATCGATGTGTAGCTATGGAAACCAACTTTTATCTGCTGCACAAGAGCCTTCCATCTCCCCAGCGCAACCAGCAAGGGGAAAAGCCGAACCGCAAGCGACGTTCCGATGTTTGGGTTTGGTGATCACAGTAATTGGAGAGAGCACGTAGGAGGTGCTGCCTTTCCCCGGCTCTAAGATGGGAGGGTTTTAGGGAAAAAACACACACCGAGGAGCCTCTCTCCGTAACGGCCGATTTCGTACCGCGAACGCAACACCTAAATTTGCAGAACTGAGGAGAGGTAGGAAGTAGTTACTAAATTGCACTCGAAGTTCTGTTTTTACCTTCGCTGAAGTAATACCTTGTACCAGGATTTAAACGGTTCCGACGAAATAAGCCATCGACGCGCCGCAAAGCAGGAGAACCCAACGACAAGAGAGAACAAAGAATATTAATTTATAGCGCAAGATAAATTGGGAGAAGTTTTTCTTAATACCACGCAGGCCACATTTCCATTTTAGGATTTAAAAAAAAAAGAAAAAACCAAGCCGGCAAGAGCCAACTCAGCACATATTGCCGAGGTTTTTGTTCTAATAGAAGCAACAAGATCTCTACGGGCAAAGGAGGAGAAATAATCAATACCAGAGCTCTCGAAATGTTTCATTGGAGAGGGCTTTATTTTCTGCTCAAGAGAACTGGAACTATACAGCTGGTTTGCATTGGACCGAAGCTGGGATTTCTTTTTTTTTTTTTTTTTTTTTCCCGTTTTTATTTCGCTAAACATAAGCAATGCAGCGTAACTGGAAAACAATGACTCACACTGTTTCAACCACGCGTGGATCGAGAGGAGCTTGAGAAGAAAAAAAAAAAAAAAGAAACAGCCTTCTAGCTAAAACTGAAAATCCACAACACAGTCCGCCCTACGGAATGGCACTGTCACGTCTAGACAACGGAGTGACTTCGGGCTGGGATGGGAAGCGCACGGCGTCCTACGGACCACTACACAGCTCGGGCTGGCTACTGGTCTTCCTGCAGCGGGAACTACTGGCCGTTAGCCGCTCTCGTTTGTCGTCGGAACCAAAAGGCATCTTCAAGTTTTGGAGTCAAAAGCAGCGGCAGGAGGGGGGAGAGAGCTCCCGGTGCCACCGCGTGACGGGACAGAGGGACGATCCTCGCCGAGACAGCTGCGTTAAGGGAAGCTACGGACGGACAACGAGGGACGGGCGCCCCGCGCTAAGCTGGCTTATCATTTCATATCTTACGGCCAATTTACGAATGGCTTTAGTAAATCAGTTCTACAAACCGACAGACCGGACTGCAGAGCCAACGCCGTTCGTTCGGGTTAACGCGTGTTTAAACGAACACGCAGAGGGCTGGGGAGCTCGCTCCGTCATAGCACCAGAGTTCACAAGTCGGCTTCGCCGTCGTCGCGCTGCAATAAATACTCTGCGTCTCTAACGGGGTGGATGTGGGAAGCGCTGAAGTGTGACCTTTAGCATGGACAATTCCTCGGCTTAGGAGACATGTCACTATAACTCAAGCAGCTGTGGCATGCCAGAAATGTTGGTTTTAAACATTCTCTCTGCTTATGAAAGATGCTACTGTCTTATTTTGATTGTGTTCTCACCCTTGGCTAACCATGCATCTCTGCAGGTGAAAAACATCGTGTCAGGTGCCACAGGAGATATTGAGATATGAAATGAGCTTTTTTATTTATTTATTTTTTTAAACTGGATATGAAGTTCGTTTGGGAGAGTGCAGGGTTGGAGTAGGTTTTGTTTTTTTTCCTTTCTTCCCCTCGCCCTTTCCTTTCTACGTGTCACCAAGGCACTTCACTCTGTGCGTAGGATGATGTGGATCCCTGATTCTGTGAAAACTGGTCCGCTCATCTCACCAGCCCTCAGCGCAAATGAGGCATCTTCAAAAGGTTTCTGCATCTGACCTGCAGAGAGCAGACACCAGAAAGTTCAATTAAGCTCAGCAACGAATGGAAGATCTTTCTGAGCAAGCAAGCCTCAAACGAAGACAGCTTCCAGGCAAACAACAAAGCCACCAATTAATAACTTGCAGGGGGTGTTTGTTTTCATCTGCTCCCAGAAGATGATTCAAAACAACTCATTCACACATGCACGTACACAGACTTTTTCTCTTTGAAACAGGAGGGTTTGCAGATCCTACAGACGTCACTGCAGCAAGGAGAGAGACTCGGAGAGCTGCGGACCCAAAGGGCAGAGGAAATCTGTTCTGCAGACTCGCTGGCACAAGCGGACGTTCGTCTTCCCGTCTCGCGTGCCCTCCAGGTACACGGGGGAATGGACGCGGTGTGCATTACAAGCTGCGCTAGATAATTTACAAGGCACACGTGGATAATGTCATGACCTAGATAAGGACTGACTGCTCTTAAGGCTCCAGTCTCCAAGTCACCGAGTTTCAGGAGGTTTAGTAATCCTAAAAGCCAGAGGTGCTCAGAGGAAGGATTCATGAGCAGAACTACTGCAGCTTTGCAGTGGGGAGAAGGAATAAGCAGCGCAAGGGCTCAGCCAGAATAACTGAAGCCAAGAGGAGACACCAGCCCGCTACGGGGGGGCTCACGGGGACAGTATTTTTGCCCAGTTTCCTGTGACAGAAGTTAGAGCAGAGAAACCGCCCACCCCAGCTGAAATAACGAGGTTTTGCTGTTACCAACAGGTCAAAGCCTCACCGCGGGATTCTCAGCAAAAGCTTCAGCAGAAGGACAAGCCGCCTGCGAGGGAAGGTAACAGTGCCCCAGGCACGGAGGGAACCCTCGCTCTCTGCCCTTAGCACTGACCGCGCTTGCAAAGCTCGCCTCGACATGCCCGAGGAGACGTACAGACCAGCGTCTTGCCAAAAACGCAACATAAATCGCCTGTAAGTTTATGACTCCAAGCGCCAAGGCGGTGCCGGAGCTTTGGGCTCCGCGGCACATTAGGAGGGGGCTGCAGAAAGCTTCGAGGCAGCCTGACGGCTGCAGACATCGCAGCGATGTACGAATCTCTTTGCGAACTAAAGCTTCCCGACCCTTTCCAAGCCCACACATCCCGGATGCGTCGCGTCTACCCAGCAGCATCTCCAGAATTTATGTGTTATCTCGGGGCCTCCATCCATCCATCCCCCTTTCTCCGGCAAAGCCGCAAAAGAGGCTCAATTCCCCCCTTTCAAGATCAGTCAGAACAGCTTCAGCTTGCTATTTTCCCCTTCCAAAAGAAGGGCTTCGTTACCGGAGTGACCCGACGCATACGGCTCTCCAGAGTTTCCCTTCTCTCATTTCAGCATTGAGATTAATTGCAAGCAGCTTTCCTGGCTCGCAGGCTCCAGTTACAAAGCCAGTGTCATTCGGCGTCAGGCAGACCTGCCTTGTCACCTGAATTTTTTGGTTATTTTCCACTAGGACCCGAAATCTTGACTTCACATGAGGTAACAGCCTCCCTGCCACACCACAGCGGTCTTCCTTGAGCAGAAACATGACTTATTTGAAGGGTTTCAGGAAGACAAATGGAAATGTTTTAATAACTTCCCCTCCAAAGTAACCAGTGCTCCAAGTTCTAACAAATTACATTTTTAGCCCAGTAAAAAAAAAGAAAGAGAAAAAGAAAAGAGGCAGAGAGGGGGATGGAGTGACAGCTCGGGAGCTGGGCCACCACGCAGGGTTCCAATGCCATCTAGTGGAAACGGGCTCTTGCAACGTTTCTTTACGTTTTGGCGCAGCCAGGAAAAAATAAACAAACCTCTTTCCGTACATCTCCAAAAAGCACAATGAGCTGAGTTTCCGCTGCACCCGAAATGGCGGGCGCAGCACCCTAGCATTAAAGTTTCATTCTATGCGATAAAATATCACCGTTCAGCCCTGCCTGAAAGGATCTGCTTGAGGAGGGAACTTGCTGAACTGCAGCGACACCGCACCCTAGAAAGGAACAGCGATTAAAATCAGTATTTTGGGGGGGGGGGATAAAAAAAAAAAACCTAGTACGTTCCTGAATACAGTTTCACCTGCCAAAGCTGGGTGGGCTTCAGCTAGCAGGGGCTGAAGGAGCGACTCTGGACCCCTTCCGTGGTTACATCTGCCGCAGCAGCGAGCCCACTAGTGTTTTAACTAGTCCCGGGACATCCTGAGTGGGGTAACAGCCTGGCACGACGAGGCAGCTGTGCAAAACCTCCTGCAAAATCCGTACGCTTGCTGCAGGGCGCGAGCCCGAGAGGAGGTTCTGAATGCTTCAGGCCACGAACCCCGAGCGTGAGCTTAGGAAAAAGACTTCCACCAGAACGAGACGCCGGACTGCTGCTCACCGATTCAGACGTGGGCAGCTCTTCCTACAGATCTCCCGCTGGGACCCCTGCGAGTCCCTGGGGCTTTGGGGCACAGGTTATAATAAACACAGCATTCCCTCTCCCCGGCAGGAACCTTTCTTGACCCTCTTCAAATAAAATATGCACGGACACTCTGGCTACAAAGAGATTTGGGCTTGTTCTTTTGAATATCGTAGCTGTACTCATGACATCATTGCTTTATGTTTTCCTCCGAGTGGAAATTACTGCAAAAAGCATTCGGAAGATAAAGCAAAAGAGGTTTCAATGTTTCACTTTCCCATCCCAAAGATTCCTCCTCCCACACCAGCAAAATCTCATTAACGAGGAAGCATCCACGAGCTTTTCGTCGTCGCTCCCTCACTGCACCGATCAATAATCCTGTAACAAAATCTCTCACCGGCAACGTTATTTCAGCGAGCTGTGAATTGTTCTTATTTCCACAATTTGTTAATAGCTTTCTCATTGAAGATTAGAATGCCAAATCGTTTATCTGGCGTGCCGTTAGCAGGACTTATCCATTTCTTCCTTATTCATGGCTCATTACGCTGTGCAACTGGATTTCATTCAGCGTAGCTGGAAAATCCTTTTCCAGAGGGAAAAAGCCAATTTCACGAAGGGCGTTTGCACATCTCCCCTCTGCCTAGAATAATATTACGGTTGCATTCCTAATTGGTTTAACTTCTAGGCATCAAACTACATTTCCTGCCCAGCAGGCCGCCTAGCATATAAATCCCTTTTCACGATCGTTCCCCCAGCAGCGGGGTGCATTATTAAACCCCGCTCCCTGCCAAGAAGATCGGCGTCAACCCTGTAATCTTGATCTGGTGTTCACGTCGCCAGGCTGAGCTCGACTTACCTCTTCCGAACGCACCCAGGTCGCCTCCCGCTTTTGCCGAGCTGCAGTCGCTAAACTGGGAAGCCAGAGATTCAAAATCCTCTTCTCCCGATTTTATCTTCTGGATGTAGCCTGTAAATACAGGGAATATTTCAGTCAAGGGAAGGAAAAATGGGGAATAAACCCCCCAAACCTCACCTTAAGCATTACATCGCACCGCAAGAAGGGCACAACAGCCACGTACGCACACCACGTACACGAAGTGGGGGGTTTTCAAACCTCCTGAATGAAGCCAGAGCCAGAACTAAACTTCCCTGACCCCCCAAAAGCACTTGTCTCAGGGGTTTTTTTCCATGCACATTTCCATCTTTGCACTGCGGTCCATTTCTATTTAAGCTTCTATTAAAAAAGAAGTTGATTCCGCCTACTACTACCCCTGAAGCGCAGGAATTTATTATTGGGTTTGAAAATAGATGAGCTTTTGATTTCAGAAGGGCTCACCTCGGTAGAAGACCGAGTACGAAGAATCCCCAAGGAGTGAATTATTTGTCAAGACAGCTTTTTAAAAGGTCAGTTAAGAAATATTCGTAGTCTTAACCGAGAGCTCTGCCTCGCTGTTTGGAAGCTTTCGGGATCTATGGAAAACCCCCCTGCTAGCTCGTAATAAGAAAATCTAAGAGATAGATCATATTTTCCAATCAACAGCTTGATAACATAATTGGGGAGCTACTAATTACAGATCCCGGCTGCTCTCGGCAACGAGCAAAGCACAAGCGCCACTGACACATCCCTTAACCCTGCGTGAGGCAGATTTTCACGGATTCTCGAGACAGCGAGAAAATCCTGCGTAGTTTCATACAACTCCACCAGCTTCAGCTCCTTCGTTAAAAGGAGCGTAACCGCTCATCAAAATCCCAAGCCATCACTGGTCCGACCTGCAGCCGCCCCCCACCCAAACGCCATTTAGCACCAGGGGCAAGAAACGTTTCTGCACGAGGACAGTCGCGTAAGCTGGACCCGAAGCCTGCGAACAGCGGCTGTATCTGCTGTAGGTCTGGCTGCCGGTTAACCCTCCGCCTTCCCAAAGCGGCTGCTCCTGCCAGAGGGGCTCGCCTTCTGCACTCCGGAGCACGAGTGATAAATTAAGACTAAATTACATCGCGAAAATCAACCGCACGTGCCCTGAAGCGCAGAGGAACAGCCCCAAACCGGTGCTCCAGCTTCCAACCCGAAGCAACTCTCTGTGCCAGGTGAAATCCAGCTAAACTTCCTTCTCACTAGAGATTTCCTTTTTAAATCCCTCTTTCCAGAAACCTCCCCGTCACCTTTTGAAAGAATCGGCAAAGCCTGTCTTCCATTTTAGACCTAAGCAGTCTTCCGCCGTCAAAAAGAAATCCCGAGAAGCAGCCGATTTGCTTTAACAGAGAAATCGAGAGAAAAGAACTGATGTTTCCCCGCCCTCGAAGCTATTAAGTCTCCTGGTTTCAATACCCAAACTCCCTATTTCAGGTCTCTCCCAGGTAAGCCCTGTAGCTCGCACGTATGAGGAGTCTGCACTTTCATAGATAAACCTCAAAGAAAAAAACTAAATCAAACAGGGCTGAGCAGAGTTTATCCCAGCCGCAAGCAGCGGAAGATCCCTACTGGAAAAAGGGTCAGGCACGTAACTCAGGAGCTTGGCTTTATGGTTTGGAGGGATGCTCTCATCAAAGAGGGCGGTTCATGATGCAAAAGGATGAGGCAATACGTGTTTTCCAGCTCGTTTTAATGCTATATACTTTTAGACACCTGAGGAAATATCGGGGGGGGCTGGGGGCAGGTAAGGAAACATTCCTTAAGGAGAGATCGGAGGTTGCCTCTTCGGAGTTGGTGTACCCAGCAGCGACTGAAAAAGCAGGCTGTCAGTTTTTCAATGAACTCCTTTCCAGCAGTTTAATGCTAGCAAGACCAAAACAAAGGGATTTTAAGGCTTCAGATTAGTCTTCTACCCTACAGCCTGTTTTTTCCTCGTTAAATCAGCTGCCACTAGCCTAAATCATTGGAATTCAGCAAGGTGTTCGGGACAGCTAGGTTTGCTTTCCCAGCTGGACAGGCCAGGGGGAAAAGCTACCCAAAAAAAAAATGGGAATAGGACATCGATTGCCTCTTGTTCTAGAATTTCTTTTTTTTTTTAAGTGCATAACCTGCTTGAACAGAAAACAGCAGCACTCGCTACCTGGGATTACACCCATTTATCCTACCTGCTGCTTAGAGCGCACACGTACGGGCGGAGAAAGTCTAACACGGAAGTCTGAAACGCTACAAAACTTAAGACAACAGCTATTTATCCTGCATTAAAAAAAGGATCATTTATCCGAGGGGAAGACAGTTCACAGCATTTACGTTTTAGGGAAGAAATGGATACTGGTTCATCCTGTTAAACTAAGCCGCTCGAGCATAACCAGTCTCCTTGCTGACAAAACAGAGTTTATCCTAAAAATACACGTTTGCACGACCATAAATACGTATGGAATTGCATATAGCTGCCAACCCCCAGCACGTACCCATCACGCGTCACACCCAGAAGCGTCAGGAATTACAGCTTTCAGATACATCCTCATGTTAAAGTAATAAAGCATCCGAATTAAGGATCGGAGTGTTTACATTTATATCCTAAACCGTCTGCCCTGGTCACGTCAGCAGGTTCCTAGCGGTAAAGTTTCTTAAGCGTGCAGAGCAAACCAGTTCAACTACACATTGAAATAGAATTTGGTTATTAAAACCTCTTAATTTTATGCCGGCGAGCAGCCTGAGAGCAAAATCTGCCTGTCGACGAGACGAGGGTTTTCCTGGCTAAAGAAGCCTGAGGCTGAGGTCGCCGTTTCAAGCCACCTCTGCCAGAACAAGACGCCGGCACCTCGTGGCTGAACTTTGCCTCTGCAAAATGGGATTAATGAGCCTTTTCCCCAGCCGATCGCAGCCGTTTAGAACAAATCACGCAGGTCGGGTACTGTCCAGGTTTTAATAAACTGCCCCCGAAAAATGGAATTGTGTAACGGCAGATGAGTGCAAAAAGAGCAAGATGACGAATGGCAGTGGGGAAATTGCTGAAATGGGGAGTATCGGGGAAGAGAAGCTTTCGGGGACTGAACTTTGGGATGAATCCTAGCCGATTCTGCGACAAGAAGCAGGGGGGAGCTAACGAAACACGCAAATAACAAGCCGGAGGGTGGGGAAGCACTGCCAGCAGAAAGGAGGATCGGAATATTAAACGCGATCCGAATGACCAAGCAAGATCCGACGACGCCAAGCGAACTCGCGCACGCATTTACAAACGCGACAACAACAATCGGCACGCAGAGAGCTCGATCAGAAAGAGCAGGACGTAAACGTGGAATTACAAATAACTCCGAAACAAGCAGCACGACTTTAAAAGCAAGAAACACGGGGCTGAAGTCACGGTCTCCTCAGCAGAGAGAAGGGCAGGAGTAAACGCCACGGTAGAAGGCGCTGCCAAGAGCTCATCTGGAATATTGCCCACCACGATGAGCCCACGCTCAAGAAAGATTAATCGAAACTGAAGTGCAAAGGAGGGCTACGAGTGGAACCAGCAGAAGGGCTGACCTACATTACCAGAAACTAAAAGCCTGGTTGGCTCAGCACGCAAAAACAGGCTGGTAAAGAGCAGGGCGCTCTAAATCCACCGAGAGGTCAACATCAGGAAGAAATGAAATTTAATTAAGTAATTAAACAACGCTAACGCAGGAAACAACGGATAGAGAGCGATCGTAAGCAGCATTTAGCTGGAAACCGGGTTTCTGTGCGCCAGAGCGGAGATGGTCTGGAATAACCTTCACGGCAAGTTCAGCCAGAACCCTAACGGCCTCTTAAACGGCGCCCGAGAAAGCTCGCGGAGGGGACCAAGAGGTTTCGCTACCTTTAATATCAGGGTCAGGCTCAAATCCGAAACGTCTTTCTCACCCCACATTCCCTGCGACGTTATCACCTGCCCGAGAAGCACCTGGCGAGCCAAGTGCCCCAACTCCTGCTCCAACACAACGGGAAAGCCAACCTACATTTAATCCTCCACCGCAACTTTCTTCATGGATTAAAAACTATTCCCGGATGACGCACCCCTCCGGCTCTCTCCACTCTCCTCCCTTATTATTGGAGAAAAGCCATCAAATGGAATATTTGACATCAGGCAAGTTCACCTCCCGAAAACATTTATCTTTAGTATCGTCCCCGGTCCTGTGGGAACAAAGAGCTCCCGGATTACATTTTTCTTGGATTTTTATCGCATAAAGCATTAACACCAGAGCCAGATTCGGAGGGAGATCTCGCAGACATACCTGATCTCCAAACAAAACATGAAAACGTGTGGCACTGCGCCTGTCAAACAAATTCCTCCCCGGAGACCTACTTAGACAACTCCGCGCTATAATTACGCTCGGCAGGTACAGTACATCTGTTCAGAGAGGGTCGCTGATGCCTGACTGCCAGGAGCCGCAGCGGAGCTGAGCATCCTCCCACTGAGTTTCAGCTTAACTTAGAGTCATTTTCAAGAAGCCACCATAAAATAATTAATCGTCAGCTGACGTTCCCTACGACCTTCCCAGGAATAGCGTTTATCGGGCACAAATGTGGACAGAAAGGTGGTCAGGGTTGGTTTTTATTAACAATGGTATTCCCATTGTAGGAATTAATTCCCCAACGGCCTTTACCAAGAACACAGGCAGGGTATTTACATGAAGTAAGTTTTAATCACGCCTCTTTCCTCTTCAGACACCGCCGAGATTATGAAACAGAAGAGTTATTTGATAGTGAGAAGGCTCTGAAGATGTCAAGCCTGATCTCATTCTTTCGAGCCAAGGGAAGCTTAAGCTGGTTCTTTCCATCACCTTACGGGGCAGCAAAGAACCGCAGCATCTCAAGGAAAAGCACCCAAACAAAGAACGATGACAACTGCCGAGTCCAAATAACGTTATTCACGCTTCTAAAGATAACCAGCTTACAGAACATCTACGCATCAAAAAGCCTACCTGGTCACAAGCTCCTGAAATACCTCTTCAGCGACAATAAGACAAGTTTCCCTTCTAACACGTAAATGATTCCCTCTTCCACAGACCCAAGTTCACCAACGCCTGCCTAAAACACGCCAGCATCGCGCATCATTTAACCTCCGATCTCTAGAAAGCGCTGCGCTGGCCTTTCGATGAGCATCGCTCCGAGAGATGGGTCTACAGCAGTTTTATTCTTTAAAAAATAAAAGGGAAGAGAGAGACAGAGAGAGAATTTGCAGCTCAGCTGAAATATTTCAATCTCTTTATCTCTACACCAGACTCAACTCCCTCGGCACGGATCTCCGCACGAGGCGTGCATCCTGCTTTATCGCCCCTGGTCACACTTTCTCAGCCCCCCTAACCTGAAGGAGACAATTCCCCCCCAAATTCCCGTCTGTGCCAGTTCCCTGAACCTCCCCTTCCAAAAGGCGGTGAGCAGATACCACCTGCTGGTCACTGCCTCGGTGCTTCAAATGATTTAGCAAAGAAATTTCCCTCTCCCGGGGCTTTTAAACAAGAAAGTCCTTAAATTTATTGTCGGTTAGGCCCAAGGCAATAGCCCAAACACCCTCCTCCTCTTCCCTCCCTCACTGCTGAGGACATAAAAGACAAGACAGGCCCAGCACCGCGGAGCACGTCTGCGCGCTCACAGCCCGCAGCGTGCCGGCGAGCCTTTGCAACCTCGCTGCCAGAAAAGACAAAGCTGCCCGCTAAAGAGCACGGTCTCGGTTTCATCAATTCGTCAGCGGGACCGATGGAAACCTCACCCCAAGCCCCCACGTTCCTTATCCCAAGAAGCAAAAGCCAGTATTAACAGCTGGACTTTGAACTTGATCAAAAAAACCCCCTCGATGCTGAAAAAACACGACATGGATTCAATTCTACCGCCGGAGCTGCAAGGAAAAAATCTAGGCTGCAAAGATTACTGCCACCTATTGCGGAAGGCAGGCAGTGCCCTCGCTCCTAGACCGGATCACAAGCCGGAACGCTTTGGGAAAAGCCCGAGCCGACCAGGTCACCCGTACGGCCTCCTGCGAGGCCGATCGCCTCCTGCAAGCAACTTCATTTCAAGCAGAGGTTGATTAGAACTTACTCTAAGTTGCTATTAGGGCAAGGAGTCAAGTGACATTAAATAAAAAGAAATGTTTAAAGAACATTTGTTTTAGCTTTAAATAATTTTATTTTTATATTAAAAATACACATTTACAAAGAAAATACAAACAAACCTCTGAAATAACATTACAAAAAAACCACAGAGGGGAAGACACACGGGCCGGGACCTAGCTTTACGTCATTTCATCATACAGCAAAATTGTTTCTCCAAGCGGCTGTGCCACACGAAAGTCCACGTTCAAACCACTTGGCTTAAAAAACTTTGCTCTAGCAAGTTCACGACACACTGAACCACTCATCTCGGGGTCCAATTCTAGCCTTAAAATGACTTTTCCCCTCCAACAGTACCATATTCGCTCTCTCTCTCCTGCATTTACTTGCCATTTATAAGCTCCAGTGCCTCATCTTTGGTCCGCGTGATCTTTTCCTGCCGCCACGACGAGGGTCTTCTGGACTGGTTGTGTTTCACCAAGAGATGTGAACATCGCACTTTGCTAGGCTCCCCTTGGCCGTTCTTCCCGCTGCCGCTGGGCCGCTCCCACTGGCTGGCATTCGTGATGTGGTTGAAGTAATAAACACGGCCTGCGGGCAGAGGGAGGGGGCTGGGGTTAAAAAGAGCTCCTGGCAGACCCCGGGAATCAGCTTCTTGACCCCAAGAATCGGTTTCTGACCCCAAGAATCAGCTTCTTGACCCAAAGAATGGATTTCTAGCCCCCAGAATGAGCTTCCTGACCCAAAGAATTAGTTTCTAACCCCGAGAACAAGCTTCTTGACCCCAAGAATCGGTTTCTGACCCCCAGAATCAGCTTCTTGATGCCAAGAATCAGTTTCTAACCCCCAGAATGAGCTTCTTGACGCCAAGAATCAGTTTCTAACCCTGAAAATCAGCTTCTTGACGCCAAGAATCGGTTTCTGACCCCCAGAATGAGCTTCTTGACCCCAAGAATCAGTTTCTAGCCCCCAGAATGAGCTTCTTGACCCCAAGAATCGGTTTCTAGCCCCCAGAAGGAGCTTCTTGACGCCAAGAATCGGTTTCTGACCCCCAGAATGAGCTTCTTGACGCCAAGAATCGGTTTCTAACCCCAAAGAATGAGCTTCCTGACCCTGCAGGCACAGAAGACTGGATTTCTGCGAGTGCTCGGCCACGTCCACGCGATCGGCTCAAACACACGAGGTAGGACACAAGACTTTACAACCCCACGTAATCTCCTACGCAAGCGTTTCCATCGGGAAGCGCCTTCAGTCAAAGCAACAGCCCCGCGCAGCAGCGGGCTCCAGCTGCCTTTCCAATTCACGACGCTCGCACGGATCAGTGACAAAACACCCACTGACACGGTCAGAAACCACAAACCCCCCCAGGCAACACCCCGCCACTGCCGAGACGCGGACGGTGCCGGGTTTCTGGCCTGGGGATAAGGTTGCGTTTCACTCTAGCCCTATTTACAACGGCGAAGCAGCGTAAAGTCTCTCTGTTAAGCACATCCCGCAGCAAACACAGTGAGTTACCACTAGCAAAGACCACATCTCTGCATTGCACAGACCTTTCCTTCTAAAAATCACCTTTTTCTACCAGAAAAGAAGACCTTCCTGCACAAGCTATCCAGAGCTTCCCCACGTAGCAGAAAATGAAGCTCCTGTGAAGTCACCTCTCGACACATTCGGCATTAGAGCGAGGTCATTCTGCTGCCCAAAGGCCTTCCAGCGCTCAGAGCCACGCGGGCATTTACCTGCGATAACTCACAGCATCAATCGAGACGATTTCTGCTTTCTTCTAGCGAATCGCTCATCCCAAAGCTCCCCACTGACACTCGAAGCAGACTAGACTCGAGAAAAAAGCCAAGCAAAGCAAGGCGAGGGATTGCAACAGCAGAGCCGTGCGGTGGGAAGCTACCACTTAGCAGCAAAGGGCCCGAGCTCCCGGCTGCAATCCCAACCGACAGCCTAGACCCGCTAATTCCAGACAGCCCTGGAGCTCCCTCCCTCCAGGACGCTCCAACCGCGGCCGTTCTGGCAGAGCAGGGTTCATCCAGGCCCCTCTTCTCCCTCGGCCTCATCGCCTCCGCCTCAAAGGAGCTGAGAAGCCAGGCTGAAGAACGCGACGCCCTAGGAACTGCTCTTGAGCCACCGCGGGTGGAAAGCTCTCGCCGCCAAGGACCGAACCCCGCTGGAAGCCCCGTCCTCACCAACGACTTCTCTCCCCGAGCCACCGCAGCCCCCCCCGAGGGCACCGCGTCCTGCCGCGCTCTAACGCGGCCTTTTATAGGCCCCCCCCCTTTTATAAGGGGCCTTTTATAAGGGCCCCCCCTTTTATAAGCGGCCCCCCCGGCCCCAGACACCCCCCCGCCCCAGGAGCCGCTTCGCCCCCCCCGCCGGGGCCACCTCTCCCCTGCCCCGGGGCTCGGCGCCCCTCGGGCACGGCAGCCCCGGAGCCAGGCACCCCGCAGACTCCCCCCCCCCGGCTCTCAGGCCTGCCCCAAGCCCAGCTCCCCACCCCCCGCCCCTCCCAGGCCCCGGGCAGCGCTCCCGGCCCCTCAGAGCCCGCCGAGGCCCAGGCCAGGCCCACCGGGCCGCGCCCCCGCCAGGGCCCCAGCCGGGCCCCCGGTGCTCCGAACGGCCCAACCCGCCGCCCCGGGAGCGGGCGCCTCCCAGCCCCTCCGCTCATACCGGAGCTGCGGCTCATGCGCTTCTCCCAGCCCGCGGGCAGCTTCTCCTCCTCCGCCATCTTCCCTCGGCTGCGCCTCCCGCACCGCCCGCGCCCGGCCCGGCCCCATTGGCGCGGGGAGGGGCGGGGCGAACCCGCCCCTTCCCTGTCCCCATTGGCCCGAGGGAAGGCAGCGCCCAACCTCCCCGCGCTGCCATTGGTGGAAGCGCCCACCCTTCTGGCGCTCATTGGCTGCGGGCGGGAGGCCGCATTGAGCCCGGAAGCGGTCCTGGGCACGTGACACAGGAGCGGACGGTGGCCGCGGGTGGCCAAAAGACGTAGGAGCGCGTAGAGAAAGAGCGCGTCGTTCCCTCCCCGGTTCGGCGGCTGCCGGTGCCCCGTTCCCGTTGCCGCTCCCCCCGGAGCCACGCAGCAACCAGAGACTCGAGACATACGTTTATTATAAACCACTTAAACACTCCAGGGCAGCTACACAGGGTTTAGAGCCTCAACATGGCTCCAGCTTGGCCATACCGGGAGCAGGGAGGGGGGAATGGGGATTAGGGGGGGGGTCCCACAGAGAAGCGAGCACCGGAGAGGAACCGGGGAGGGGACGGCAGCCGCTACTGGTAGTAGAGCTCCAGGTTCATGCCATCGTGGATCTCATCTGGAGGATGGAGTTAAGGGGGAGATCGAGCTGCACCCCCCACGCCTCCCCCCCGCCAAAAACACACCCGCCCGGAGAAGGATACAGTCGCCCAGCGTGACGTGATCCTTAAAAATGGTGTACCTGCGGGGACGGAAAACACAGCTATCAGGTGGCCGGTACCGGCTCCAGCGCCCCGGGATGGGAGGGGGGGCCCGACGGCTCCGGAGGGGCCGTCGGGCCCCCCCTCCCATCCCGGGGCAGAGGCTGCTTCTACCCCCCCGGTTCCACTCACCACTTCTTGAGCACGATCTTGTCCCAGCGGGTCCCGGTCTGTGCCGCGATCAGCTTCTTCAGGTCACGGATGGAGTCCTCCGTGCTGGCGGGGCCGTTAAGGAAAAGGGGGGGGGGAGAACCGGGAGGAGCCCCCCCACCCCCCACCCCGGACACCTCCCACCCCCCCCCAGTCCCGGTTCTCAGGGATACTTGCATTTTACCCGCACTTTCTTGCCCAGACGATCGTTGCAGACGACTTCGATCATCGTTGCTGAGGGATGGGGACACCGGATGAGACACCGGGGGTTAACGGAGAGAAGCGAAGAAGCACCAGGAAGGGGAAAGAGGCACCGGGGGGGGGGGTTGTCGGTAAGGAACGGGGTCCGAGAGGGTTAAATAGGGAGGTTCCGACCCCACCGGAGCCCCCCCGGTACCCACCAAGCTCTGCGTCACTCCGCCACAGCCGCTACCGTGCCGGAACCGGAAGTTAACAGGAGCTGGGCCGGAAGCGGAAGTGACGCGCGCAACGCCCGCCTCGTTGCTGTGAAGCGGCCAAGATGGCGGCGGAGGTGCCGGAGCTGCCCGACTCGGTGCTGCTGCGGGTCCTGGCGCTGCTGCCGCTGCGGGACCGGCTGCGGGCGGCCAGGTGGGACCCCCCCGACCGGCCCCGGCCCCGGCCCCGGCCCCGGCCCCGGCCCCGGCCGCCTCTCGCCTCCCCGCCCCGGCGCTGATCGCCTCCCGCCTCCCCGCAGGGTCTGCCGGCGGTGGCAGCGGCTGGCGCTGGACCGGACGGTCTGGACACATGTGGATCTGAGCCCGCACCGGGTACGGGCCGCCCGCCCGCCCGCCCGCCCGCCTTCCCGCACCGGGCGGCGGGGAGGGAATCGCCCTGCTGCGGGCAGGGGCTGGGGGAGGGGGGGATCACCCCATAGCGGGCAGGGGCGGGGGGGATCACCCCACTGCAGGCAGGGGCTGGGGGAGGGGGGGATCACCCCATAGCGGGCAGGGGCGGGGGGATCACCCCACTGCAGGCAGGGGCTGGGGGAGGGGGGGATCACCCCATAGCGGGCAGGGGCGGGGGGGATCACCCCACTGCAGGCAGGGGCTGGGGGAGGGGGGGATCACCCCATAGCGGGCAGGGGCGGGGGGGATCACCCCACTGCAGGCAGGGGCTGGGGGAGGGGGGGATCACCCCATAGCGGGCAGGGGCGGGGGGGATCACCCCACTGCAGGCAGGGGCTGGGGGAGGGGGGGATCACCCCATAGCGGGCAGGGGTGGGGGATCACCCCACTGCAGGCAGGGGCTGGGGGAGGGGGGGATCACCCCATAGCGGGCAGGGGCTGGGGGAGGGGGGGATCACCCCATAGCGGGCAGGGGCTGAGGAGGGGGTGGGGGAGGGAATCACCCCACTGCAGGCAGAGGAGGAGGGGGGGGAATCACCCCATAGCAGGCAGGAGCTGAAGGAAGGGGAATCACCCCACTGCAGGCAGGGGCCTGACATGGGGGGAAGATCCCCCCACTCCAGGCAGGGGGCCAAGGGGGGGGGGGAATCACCCCACTGCAGGCAGGGGGGCGAGGTGGGGGGGGATCACCCCACTGTGGGCAAAGCGCTGAGGGGGGAGAAGATCACTGCAGGCAGGGAGGGGGTGAGGAAGCAGAGAGGGTCACCCCACTGCAGGCAGGAGGGGGGGTCACCCCACTGCAGGCAGGGAGCCAAGGTGGGGGGGGGGGGTCACCCCACTGCAGGCAGGGGGATGAGGAGGGGGGGGGTCACCCCACTGCAGGCAGGAGGGGGGGTCACCCCACTGCAGGCAAGGGGGATGGGGGGGGGGGTCACCCCACTGTAGGCAGGGAGCCAAGGTGGGGGGGGGATCACCCCACTGTAGGCGGGGAGGCAAGGTGGGGGGGGGTCACCCCACTGCAGGCGGGGGGATGAGGAGAGGGGGGTCACCGCACTGCAGGCAAGGGGGATGAGGAGGGGGGGGTCACCCCACTGCAGGCACGGGGGATGAGGAGGGGGGGGGTGACCCCACTGCAGGCAGGGCCCCCCCTCCCACCCACCCCCTGGGAACGGGCCCTTTTCTTTCTCGCCCCCAGATCACCCCCCAGACCCTGTGGCACCTGGTGCGGTGGCGGCTCCGCGACAGCCTGCGCACGCTGCGGCTGCGGGGCGCGCTCTGCTCCGGCGGGAAGCGGCGGCTCCTCTCCCCGGCGCTGCTGGCCGCCCTCGGGAAGCGATGCCCCCAGCTCCGCCGGCTGGGCCTGGCGGAGACCGACCTCCGCCCCGTCCCCTACGACAGCATCCCCGCTTCCCTCACGGCGCTGGAGCTGAGTCGCTGCGAAATCCCCGCCGCCTGGTTCTGCGGCTCTGCCGCGAGGGCCCTGCCCCGGCTGCAGCACCTCGTTGTCCGCGACGTCCCCGCCTTTTCCGATCGCCACCTCCTGAACGTCTCCTCCCAGAGCCGCCTGAAGACGCTGAGCCTTTCTGGCACCTACCGCGTAACGGATACGGGGATCGAGAGAGCGGCTCCGCGCCTGGAGGACCTGGAGCGCCTGGTGCTGCGCCACTGCCGCGTCGGCGACTCCGCCGTGGGCTTCGTCGGGCGCCACGTGAAGCGGCTCCGGTTCCTGGAGATCGGCGACGCTCGCTCCCTGACGAGCGCGGCTCTGGCTCGTTTGGCGGCCCTGCAGCGCCTGGAGACGCTGTCCCTCGACCTCTGCGATCAGGTTTCCCCCGGTGCCGTTACCGCTTTGTGCCAAGCGCTGCCCCAGCTGAGGAACCTCAGGTTAGGCGGGGCTCGCTTTGAAGATGAGGCAATGGATGAAATTCGGGCGACTTTGCCCCGCTGCAGCTTTTCGCTTGCTCCCTGACACGGGGCCCGAAGCAGCAGGGCTTTGGCCGTTCATTCCGACACCTCAAGCGCTCCTTTTTGGGTAAAACCTCTTTTCCTGGGAGCTGCTGGATGTATTTTTGGGTCGGAATTTTTGCTGGGGCTAAAACGCCAAGCGTGTCACGTGAAATGGTTTGGTAGGAACTTGCTTTTGGTAGGATCCCCCCTTTTCCGTGGATCGGGGAACAGGGAAGCCGGGGAGCACCCAGCCTTTGGGAGCCCCGCTGACGAGCTGACCAAAGACGGGCTGCGGTTACAAGTTTAACCTCTGTCTCCTCCTCTTCCCTCGTCGCTAAACATCGGGCAGCGGCTTAACGAGCGCGGAACTCGAGGAGCGAAGCGAGGCGCCCTCCTGCCGCTGAAAAAAGCAGCTCTGGCAGCCCAAACCCCCGACTTCCAGTTAATATCTAACTCCCGTTGCTTAACCACCCTGCACGTACGCTCCGAACTCCGCCGGGGAAGCAATTCCTCAGCGACACGCGCCAGAGCCGCTGTTTTTGTTGGAAGAGCTCAGGCGATCCCGGGATGTCGTCTTGCTTCTACTTTCCTTCAAACTCAGGTCTTCCCGTTACTCTTCAGCAAGTTTTTGGTCCCCGGGGCTTCCCGGATGCCTGGTCCGAAGAGCCACGCGTCCCGTTTGCGCAGCCCGCGGGCCGGCACGTGCTCTTGGGCATTGCCCGGGGCTGCCGTTACCTCTGGGTTTTGCCGGGCCGCGCGGCGGGAGCGGCCGCGTCGCCTCGTCGCCTTTCATCGTCCGCGTCCTCCTCCTCCCCGCGGTGCTGCAACACGAGATAACGGACGCCGAGCGTTGTGACATCGCTATTCTTAGGTCGTCGAGTCAGCCAAGGGCGTTTTTAAATCAAATACTGTGTTTGCTAAATAAAAATGCTTTTGATTTATGTTTTCTGGTGCTGCAAGGTTTTAACTGAACTAATGTCTGTGTTGAATTAAGGAGGCGGGCGCTGAGCAGCGGCCTCGGGCGTTAAGAGCTGCTCTCCTGGGACGAAGCGGCGACGTCGAGTCGGCACATTAGCCGGGCTGCGGCGATGCGGCGCTTGGCACCCGCGTCCCCCGGGGAGACCCATCGATCTGTCTCCCGATTTAGTCGACCCTTCGGTCCCAGCAAAGCTTGTCCCTTACGGCGGGGAAACGCGGGGAATTACAAACAAACGCCCGAGCCCCGGATCCTCCCAGCGCCCCCTCCCCTGCGTCGTCCCAGGCCGACGGGGGCGGGAGCTGCCGTTTCCCGCAGCCGCTCGTGGGGTTTTCACCTCCCTCGGGACAAGAGCATCCTCCTGGGGAGCCCGGCAGGAGGACGAGTGTCTCAGCGGAGCCTTTTCTGGGCTCTGCCTCGAGACCCAGCTGTCCTCGCCCCCACCCCCTGCCCCGCTTTCGGCCGCAGCTTACGCAATCAGCCGTTGGGTTCCAGGCAGACCTGGATGGCAGTGACCCCCCCTCTGACGAAATCCTCGTTGCTACGCACCTCGTTAACAACCGGTCTTTGTGCCCTGGCCTCGTTCTGCCTTTCTGTTCCTCTACACGATCTCAGTGGAGCTCTGGGGCAAATAAACAGCGGTTAAATGCCCCGGCTCCGCTTTGGAAAGCATCCCAAGGCTGCTGGCTTAATAACTACCGCTACGCGTTTATCACGGGCCCAGAGAGTTACGCTGGAGCAATTAGCGTTATTAAAACTTCGAGCACTATCCGGCCCAGCACTCTCTGGGCTCGGAGAGCGAAGGTAAAACAGCAAAAGGGAAAATTAAAACCAGTAAAAATCCATCCGTCAGTCATGGCGCAGCTGGAGGCGGCGAGAACCCGAGCCGCCTCTCGATGTTCGCAGGGGGACGTTGGCGAGCCTGCCGGCGCAGCGTTCCCGGCGACGTCGTTTAATATCCGACGGTCCCAACTTGCCAGTTCCCCGGCGTCTCCGCGGAGCCCGTAATCGCTAAACGCGGAACAGCGCTTGCACGTTCCGATGGCACGAAGGGGCCTTGTCGGGGTCGGAGGCAGGAGGGGAGCTGTAAATAGCGGGTGACCACGGGCACGTTGTAGGAATAAAGGACTGAAAGGGTTTTCTTGAGTCGTGGTTCTGTTTCTGCCCCGGGAGCACGGCAGCCAACCCTCCTCGCGCATCTACCGAAGCTTTTGGAGGGCTGTTCTAGACCCTTCTTGCTTCTAATTTCCGAGCTCGGAGCGGGGTTTCTACTCCGTTTATCTCCATTTCATCTTTTACCGACCTTTACCTTGAGCGGTTCTTCCCCCGGCCCCCACCTTCCCGCCGTCTAGACGCGCAGCGCGCCGTCAAAGCCCGACTTTTTCGAAACTGCGGAATAAAAGACTCGGAGGGAGGCAGGGAAACCCGCAGCGAAGCCAGCGCGTGAAACAGCTCTACGAGGGCCGAGAGGAGCGAAAGTCGACAACCAAAGTGAACAGAAAACCCAGAGAGGCCCTAAACATTCCGGGTTATCGATCGCGAGCTGCTCCTACGCCTCCGTCGCACGGAGATTTAGACAGCGCGTTAGCACGGGCGCTTTATCAGACCCAGATGCGTTTTATTTTCCTGGGCGAGCACATCTTGGGGCACTGCTTGTGCTTTCGGCTTTGGTTTCCAGCCCAAAGACCATTTCCTATTTTCCAGACCCGCTCGTTTCCACACTTGGAGGAAACACCTTCAGAAACTTGACAATTTGCCCTTTTTTTTTTTTTTTAGGATGGGGAAGAGTTACAAATAAAAAGGGCACCAAGGTTGGTTGGGGGGAAAAAAGCTCCAGACAGACGAATTATTGGAAGTGGACGCAATCCAAGCCGCTATTTTGAGAGGACAAACCAATAGGACACAGCCTGAAAAGCTGCTGGTTAAATTATAACCTTCGGATGGAACGTCCCTAGAGGTATTGCAAATTCTCTAGTCCAGAAACCCCCGTGAAAAACCTTCGGCTTCCTCGGGCCTCAGCTGCATCCCCAGTTCACCGGGATGGACGAGGAACATCTTCACGACGATCTGCACGTTTTTAAAGGTAAACTCGAGCCGCGCCGGCCCTTCGTCCCACCACCCCGAGGAGACGGGCAGGAGCAAAGAGCCGAACGAGACTCCGTCTCGTAGCGTGGGCTTTCTCCGCCAACGCGCTCGGTTTCCGAGGGAGAGGAAGGTCCGTGCCCTCCTCCCTCCTCTGCTTGGGCGGCTTGGCTCATCAGCTCCAGCGGGGTTAATTGGCTGGGACGGGGAACCCACCCTGACGAGCTCGTCCCCTCGGATGGGAGACGAGGGCGAAAGGGGCTTTGCCGCAGGTGGGGGCTGTCGCTGCCCCGAAGGGCCGGCGGGGTTGTCCCCAAGCAGCGACGCCTCGGCGTTCAGCCCTGGAAGTGCCCCGGACCGGAGCAAAACCAGGCTCTTCCCAAGCCGAGCTCCCCAAACCCAGTGGCCCAGCACCTTTGCAAACCTCCCAAGGGTGAACCCAAGGCTCTTTCCAAGGATCGGCCCCTCCAAGAAGGGCACCCGATGCCAGCTCCGGAGAGCAAAGAGCCCTCCAGACCATGGCCTGTCGCTTGCGGAACCGCTTCCCCTCTGAAAAGGGTTACTAGACGGCCAGGAGGGGTTTAGAAACGTGTCGCAGCCCAAGATACACGGCGTAAGCTTCGAATTTCTTTTTATTTCGCCTCTGTGGTGCCCGAGATCATGTGCCCGGACCTTGAGCGAGGCCGCTCCAGCGCTAGCAGGATGCACCGGGCGACAGCCGTCTGTTTTGGGGGGCTTTCAGCCCCCCACGTTGGTCTGAACGGGAATTCTCATCAAAATTTTGGCTTCTGTAGCAAATTGTTAACTATTCCGGGTTATTTATTAACCCTTCTATAAATGGAACCGGAGGAGCTATGAAAAAATCCCGGTGATCCGAGGGGACTATTTTCACGTCTCTTCTCTTTTGTTTTAAAGACAGAAGCTTCTTCCGGCAGAAGCTGCGATCCTTTTTCACGGTGTACTTGCTGCTGGCCCTCTCCTTCCTGCTGATCATCACCCTCTTCGCCGTGTCGCTCTCCAGAGGTACTGGGACATCCCTGAGCTCATTCCTTAGGCAGGTAGGACCAAGAGACGCAAGAGGTCGAAGTGCACGCTCAGGCGCTTAGAACGCTCTATAGGTCCTAATTCCACGGGACAGGGTGACCAGAGGAGCTCCCAGAGCGTCCCACGTGGTGACCGCTGACCTCCACGCTACCGTATCTATATAAAATATACATAAAAATATATAACGTACTGGCTAATGCAAGCTAGAAGCCAATATTTTAGATTTCCGGGGATTTCTTTGCCCCGTAGGCTGCTGGAAAAGTGCATCCCCAGCAGAAAACCAGCCAGAACGACGCACATCTTCAGCCTTGCCGGGGCGAGGTGCTCGCAGGCACCTCTCGGGCGGCAACACGACCGATAACGCAGCGTCTCTTCCTCTCTCTCTCTCTCGATAGTTTCAGCCATTTCTTCCAAACTCAACGAGGTGCAGCCGGAACAGAAACAGAACTTTTCCGGCAGGGATTTTCTCTGTAAGTCCTGGCTGCTGCCCCAACCCACAAGCTTCTCTTCCCTTCTGAAGTTGCCCTAAATTGTCCCCAAAGCGTCCCCGAAGCTCTGGATCGCCTCGCTAAGGCGGCGCGGGGCGTCTGTCCCCTGCTGAGTTTGCTGCTCTGCCGGCAGCGAACGCTTTTATATCTTAGAAAAACCCCATTTTTTTCCTCGTGGCAGAGGCTTTTTGGGGTGCCCGTCGCCGCCTTCGTGGCAACCCAGCGTACAGCGAGCTTCGGGGCTGGGCCGCTGTGTCTGCGCCAGTTTGGCACTGGAGCGCTGCTGGGAAAACCCTCTCGCTGGGACGAGTCACCCTGACTTCCCCCTCCTCCTTCTTTTGCCAGTGTTTCCCTGCGGACCCGGATCCAGGGAATGGGAATACTTTGACGGCAAATGTTACTACTTCTCCCTCACCAGAACGAGCTGGTACAAGGCGAAGGCTCAGTGCGAAGAGATGCACTCGCAGCTGGCCATCATCGACAGCTACGCCAAGCAGGTACAGACCCCGGCCCCAGGCAGGGAAGCCCAGGCTTGCCCGAATCCTGCCCGAATCCTGCCCGCAGCCCCTCTGCAGAGCACCCCCCCCCCCCGTACCTCCCCGCTGCCATCCTGCGCACCCCAACCTCGCCGGGCAGTTCTGGGGCTGTTATCCTTTGCATCAGCCAGCAGAGAGCAGGCGGAACCCGCTCTGCCTGCAGCCAGGGCTTCTCTCGCGTGTGTGCGGGATGCTTAGCCGCAGCACCGGCACCTATCCTGCACCTCCGCCTTGGAAAGCGATAGCCAAGTGCAGAGTTGAACCTCTCCGGCTCCTCCACGGTGCAAACGCGGAGCCGAGATCGCCCCGAGCCTGCTCGAGGAGCCGTTTCCTGGCGCTTTTCCCTCCTGATCCCTCTCCCCGCTGCAGAATTTTGTCATGTTCAGGACAAGGAATGAGCGTTTCTGGATCGGGCTCACGGACGGGAACTCGGAAGGGGAATGGGAATGGATCGATGGGACCGACTACAAAAGCACGTTCACGTGAGTGCCAGTCACCCTGCGTTTTCGTGCCCGGCACCCCAAAACAGCGGGCAGCTTCCCTGCCCGCGCGCCCCTGTTTCAGCCAGCAGACCGGGTTTCTTCACCCCCCCGCCCCGGGACGGGCGCTCACGCGAGGCCTAACGCCCCTAAACCCATCTAAAATCAGACAGGTTTAGTTAGTCCCTGCCCTTCTCCCAGCCCCGGGGAACGCTGCTCCGCTCAGCTGCCTGCCCCTGCTGCCCGCTCGCAGCTTGATCCTTCTCTGCCCAGATTTTGGAAGGAGGGAGAGCCCAACGACAGCGGCCACAACGAAGATTGCGCCCACGTCTGGATCTCCGGGAAGTGGAACGACGTCTACTGCACCTACGAGTGCTACTACGTCTGCGAAAAGCCTCTGCCCAACTGAGCAAAGCCAAACGTCCGACGCTCTGGCACTGCAAATGGTCCTTTTTCTTCCTAATTTATACTATCCCAGTGCCCGCTCCCCACTCTTCCTCTCCACCGCGCTGTCCCGAGGAAGAGCAGAGATGGATTTTGATGGTCCTAAGCAATATACGCAGGGATCCGGGTTCTCCGTGGGGAGCTCAGCCTAATAAAGGACGATTATTGCTCTGGTTAACGAAGCTTCTCTGTTTCTGGGCGGGCGGGGGGGAGCCGGGGCCGCGGACGGAGGTCCCGCAGGTCAGCGGCAACGCCGGGACCACGATGGGGACGAACGGGACAGAAGATGGGATTTGCTGCCCAACGCAGCGTCCCGGGAGCGGGACGGGGGCATCTCCCCCGGTAGCGGGAGGGAGAGGAGGCTCGGACGGACTCCGGCGGAGCTGAGCCACGTCCGAGAGGATTTGGTGCCTCCGCCGCGAGCCTGCCCGCTCCCGACGAGGTTTGGGAGCTCGCTGCGTCGCCAAGAGCAGCCCCTCTGCCTGCTGGCGCCTGCCTGCAGTCGGGGCTGCCTGTACCCGCTCCTCCCGGCCCCAGTCCCTGCCGCCGAGCCGAGGATCGGAGCCGAGGATCGGAGCTGAGGATCGGAGCCGAGGATCGGAGCCAAGCAGCCGCGGGACGCCAGCGAACAGGGGGTCAGGGGTGGAAACGAGGTTTGGGTTCCTACCGAGGGAAAAACCCAGCGTTTTCCTGGCTTTTCCTCGGTGGTCGTTCCAATTTGGATTCCACGTGAGGAAATCGCCCGGCGCGTGTTTGTCACAACACGGAACGCGGTAACGGTGCGGCTCCGCGTCACGCCGCCGGCCACTGCCGGGGCCCTCGGGCTCCAGGACCCCGCGGGGATGGGGCAAAAAAAGCTCATTTTGGGCCAGAGGGCACCCTGCTCGTGCACGGTGTCAGCGGGAGCGCGGGTGCGCGCGTGATGCGTGCGCTGCAGGGAGTGGGTGTGCCCACGGGTGGGTGTGCACAGTGCAAGGTGGGTGTGCCCACGGGTGAGTGTGCACAGTGCAAGGGGGGGGTGTGCACTGCAGGAGTGGGTGTGCCCACGTGTGTGTGCACTGCAGGAGTGGGTGTGCCCACGGGTGAGTGTGCACAGTGCAAGGGGGGTGTGCCCACGGGTGAGTGTGCACAGTGCAAGGTGCGTGTGTGCACGGCAGGAGTGGGTGTGCCCACGGGTGAGTGTGCACAGTGCAAGGGGGGGTGTGTGCCCTGCAGGAGTGGGTGTGCCCACGGGTGAGTGTGCACAGTGCAAGGGGGGGGTGTGCACGGCAGGAGTGGGTGTGCCCACGTGTGTGTGCACGGCAGGAGTGGGTGTGCCCACGGGTGAGTGTGCACGGTGCAAGGTGCGTGTGTGCACGGCAGGAGTGGGTGTGCCCACGGGTGAGTGTGCACAGTGCAAGGGGGGGGTGTGTGCACGGCAGGAGTGGGTGTGCCCACGGGTGAGTGTGCACAGTGCAAGGGGGGGGTGTGCACGGCAGGAGTGGGTGTGCCCACGGGTGAGTGTGCACAGTGCAAGGTGCGTGTGTGCACGGCAGGGAGTGGGTGTGCCCACGGGTGAGTGTGCACGGTGCAAGGTGCGTGTGTGCACGGCAGGAGTGGGTGAGCCCACGGGTGAGTGTGCACACTGCAAGGTGCGTGTGTGCACGGCAGGGAGTGGGTGTGCCCACGGGTGAGTGTGCACGGTGCAAGGTGCGTGTGTGCACGGCAGGAGTGGGTGAGCCCACGGGTGAGTGTGCACACTGCAAGGTGCGTGTGTGCACGGCAGGAGTGGGTGTGCCCACGGGTGAGTGTGCACAGTGCAAGGGGGGGGTGTGCACGGCAGGAGTGGGTGTGCCCACGGGTGGGTGTGCACAGTGCAAGGTGCGTGTGTGCCCTGCAGGAGTGGGTGTGCCCACGGGTGAGTGTGCACGGTGCAAGGTGCGTGTGTGTGCACGGCAGGAGTGGGTGTGCCCACGGGTGAGTGTGCACGGTGCAAGGGGGGGGTGTGTGCACGGCAGGAGTGGGTGTGCCCACGGGTGAGTGTGCACAGTGCACGGGGGGGGTGTGCACGGCAGGAGTGGGTGTGCCCACGGGTGAGTGTGCACAGTGCAAGGTGCGTGTGTGCACGGCAGGGAGTGGGTGTGCCCACGGGTGAGTGTGCACGGTGCAAGGTGCGTGTGTGCACGGCAGGAGTGGGTGAGCCCACGGGTGAGTGTGCACACTGCAAGGTGCGTGTGTGCACGGCAGGGAGTGGGTGTGCCCACGGGTGAGTGTGCACGGTGCAAGGTGCGTGTGTGCACGGCAGGAGTGGGTGAGCCCACGGGTGAGTGTGCACACTGCAAGGTGCGTGTGTGCACGGCAGGAGTGGGTGTGCCCACGGGTGAGTGTGCACAGTGCAAGGGGGGGGTGTGCACGGCAGGAGTGGGTGTGCCCACGGGTGGGTGTGCACAGTGCAAGGTGCGTGTGTGCCCTGCAGGAGTGGGTGTGCCCACGGGTGAGTGTGCACGGTGCAAGGTGCGTGTGTGTGCACGGCAGGAGTGGGTGTGCCCACGGGTGAGTGTGCACGGTGCAAGGGGGGGTGTGTGCACTGCAGGAGTGGGTGTGCCCACGCGTGTGCGTGGACACTGCAAGGTGCGCGTGGGCACGGCAGGAGCGGGTGGGAGCCGCTCGCAGTCGCCTGGGGCCGGGGGTGCCCGGCCGTGCCCCCCCCCCCCCCGCCCCCCGAGGGCCGCTCGGGGCCGGGACCGGGGGGGCAGCACCGGGCGCACCCGCCCCCCGCGACACCCGCCCGGTGCCCGGGGACCCCCCGGAGCTCCGGCCCCGCCGCTCGGTCCCGGCTCGCAGCGGCAGCCCCCGGCCCGGTCCCCCCCGGTCCCCGGACGATGCCCGCGGCGGATCCGTTCGCGGAGCCGCGGGAAGGTCACGGACATCGACCCGGCGGAGCCCCGGCCCCCGCCGCCCCCCGCCCCGGGCCGGTGCCGCCGCCGCCGCCCCGGTGGGACCGGCCCCGGAGCCGAACGGGGCCACGGCGGCCCCGACGGCGGGAGAACGCGCCTCCGCCTGCCCTGTCGGCGACACGGCTGTCGTGACAGAGCCCGGCAGCCCCGCGGTGAGCGACGAGGCGGCGGCGGATTAACGAGACCGGCGGCGCGGAGCCTCCCCCCCGCTCCCCCCCGCGACGGCCCGGACCCCGCGGAGCCCCCCCCGCGCCTGCGACAGCCCCTGTCGTGAGGAGCGCTCCCTCTGTCACGACAGCGGCTGCCGGGGCCGCCGTCGGTCTCGCCTCTTGGCCGCACCGGGCTGTCCCCGGGGGGAAGCGGGGGGGTCCGGCCCGGGGCGGGGGGGGGGGGTCCCCGCCTTGATGGGGCCCCCGTCGCGCTCCCGGCTCAGGCGCGCTCCCGGGGGAGGCGGGGGGCGGCGGCGCTCACGGGCGCGGGCGCGGACACGGGCGGGGGCTGCGCGCTCTGCCCCGCGCACGGTCGCGCCCCGCTCCGCTCCTCTCCCTTCCCCTCCCTGCCGGTACCGCTGCCGGTACCGCTGCCGGTATCGTTGTGCCGGTAAGTGCCCGCGCGTGGACGGGGCGGGCGGGGATGCGGTGCCGGTAAAGCGGCCGGTGGGGACGCCCCGTACGGGGAAACGCGGGGAGGGGACACGGGTGGGCGCCCCGTCCGTGAGCGAAGAGACCGGCACCAGCACCGCGGGGACCCGTCGGGCCGCCGAGTCCCGACGGGACGGGCCGGGACCGGGACCGGGACCGGGGAGGGGGGGGCCGCAGCCCCCGGGGTGGGCTCCGGGGATACCGGGGGCAAGGTCGGTCCTAACCTCAACGGGACCGGGAGGAGCGGGGCGGGTGGCCGCCGCCGCCGCCGGGATTTCGTTGCCGTTCGTTTAACCGCAGCTCCGGGACGCCAAAAAAACGACCGGGGGGCACCGGAGAGCCCCGACCCGGGGGGGGGGGGGGGGGCGACCGGTCCCGGTCCTTAACGCTCCTCTCCGCCCGCAGCCCCCGCGCTGGCCGCCGGCATGAAGACGGAAGAGGCTCCGTCCTGCCTGCAGCAGGCAACGCCGGTCCTGGGCTTCGGTGAGTGCCGGAGGGACCGGGAGCGGGTGCCACGCACCGGGGAGCGGGGACCCCCTCGGCCCCCCCAGCCCCGGCTGCGCAGGCAGCGTCCATGGCTGCCTGCCCCAGCCTCAGCCCCCCCCAGCCGCTCCGGGGGTCTCTGCCCGTCCCCAAGTTGCAGCGGGACCAGCCGGCCCTGCCCGCGCTGCCCGTTTTTCCCCAACCCTCCGATCCCGGCTGCCGTCAGCGACGTTCCCTGCTCCTCTGCGGTGCTTATTCCCCACTCGGGAAGGAGATTCCTTCCCCCCCGGCTTGTCGGGGTGACCAGGGGAGAGGGAGCACCCCCTCGCCCGGCCTGGCTTTGTGCTTTGCCAATTTCGAGGCGGCCAAAGCCACGGCAAGACGCTGGCGCGGTGCAAAATGCCGTCTCGCAGCCCCACGGCAGCCACGGCTCCGCGGGCTGAGGTCGTCCGGAACAGCAGACGGCACCGGCGTTCAGCGAGGCCCCAGGCACGGAGCTCGGAAGGGACCGGGACACCGCGAGCGTCCGTCCCTTGTCTGCCCCGACCTCCCGGAGAAGCCCCTTCGGAACGCGAATTCATCCCGGTCCTTCGCTGATTTTCGGGAGCATCCCGTGCGGGGCCAGGCTGCGGTCGCGTGGCCCTCGGCCACCCCAACCACGGGCTTTGCTGACCCGAATTTTAAATTACAGCGAGGGTACCTGCCCCCGCGAGCCGGGGGGGAGCCCACGGGCCGCGGGAGCGCCCGGGGGCGGGGGGTTCGCTTTGGACAACGCTGGGATGAGGGACCGGAGCTGCCTCCCCTCCGCGTGGGTGCTGGGCTGGCCGGGCCGCGTCCCCGCGTCCCTTTTCCCTCTCTCGGAGAGCAGCACCATGGTGGGCTGGGATCGCTCTTCGGGAACGTATTCGCTGCTCCGAACTGTTGCGTGTTTATAAGCCTGGTGTCTTCAGGGCAGCGTACGGCACAATCTCCTTTGCTTTCAGTTTTGCCTCTTTCGGCTGCGGGGGGATTCAGGGAAACCGCCGGTTTTCCCGGGATTTTTCACATCCCCTCTTCCCCCCGGAGCTCGGGATCGCTCGCCCGTCTCCCGGTGCGTTACGGCGGCGCCGCGGTCGTGGCCTTGTGCCGAGCGAGACTCGGGTGTGAATTATCGCCGGGCAGTAACCTCCGCTCCGGGCCCTGCCCGTGCATCCCGAGCCGCGACACGGGCAGGCAGCGGGCAGGATTCGGCTGCCTCCCGCCGCCCCGAATCCCTGGTGCCCTCCTGGAGCGAGAGGGAGGGACAGACATCCCCGGGCTGAAGTTTTGTGTCTCTCCCTTTTAGACTGATCCCACATTCCCGGAGCCCCCGGGCGATCTAACTATCTGCCCTCAGACGGATTTACTATTAGATTATTCCCTGCTTTTCCCCCCTAAATTAAAGAGGAGTTGGGGATTTTTAGTCCCGGATGCCTCTAAGCCACGGGAGGTTTGGCTGGTCCCGCGGTGACACGCAGCCCATGGGGCCAAAGTCAAGAAGGGTGAAACTATTTGACTCCAGAAGTTAATAACGTAGGAAAAAGTGAGAAGCGGAGGCTGGATGTGGGATAAATATCCGCGGGGAAGCTCCGCACGTGCCCGCAGCCCCTGGGACGTGGCTGCTGGTTGCCTTGGCCCTCCCGGCATCGCAGAGCTGCACCACTGTAGCTGCTCCGGCACCGCCAGCACCGTGGCAGGCATTCGTTTTTCCTCGTCTTGGCCTAAAATCCTCATTTCCACTCCCGATCTCCCGGATCCCGATCGGGGGCACAGAAAGCCCAAATTGGCCCGATTTGCTCCCCGCAAACAGTCCCTCCTGCGTCGGTGTAACGGCGGCAGCGCCCTTCGAGGCAGAGAGCATTTGCCGCGGTTCCACGTGATCTCAGGACTTTGGGAAAGCATCTGTAGCTCAAACGGGACAGAAAAAGCATCCGGAATGCTTCCCGCTCGCCGATACTTTCTGGCTGCCTGCGTTTTGCCTGCGCCGCGGCGGTGCTGCCGGCTCCGCGCTCCGCTCGTCCGTCCTCCTACCGCCGATTTGAGCCTGCTGGGTCCAAGGAGCCGGAAAGCAAGTTGCCGATGGGCCGATTGAGGGGCCTGGCCGGGAGCTTCCTCAGCGGAGGAGCGTGGTCAAGTGGAAGGGCTGCTTCCCAGAGCCTGGGAGAGAAGGTCTGCAGGGCCGGGAACGTCTCTGCCCGCTCCTGGAGAAGCAGAAACCCCCCCTTTCGCTGGAGATGCTGCTGGGTCAGGGCTCCTCGGGGTCTCCCGGCTCCACCGGAACGTGTCTCCTGCCATTTGCCGCCGCTGCTCCTTGTCTTTGGCTCCTTGCCCTGGGACGGTGCCCAAATTAGAGGGGGCTTAGTGTTCCCCCTCGCCCTCGTTCCTCCAAGGTGCAGCAGAAGACCTCGCTTGCCCCGGGCAGCTCACGGCCTTTTAAAACAGCCGTAAGCTTCATCCCGCGGGATGCCCATCGTCCCCCCAACCCTCCGAGGGGGCTTGGGCAGGTGTTACCCCAGGATCCGCGAGCTTGCAGGAGGATAAAAGCATCGAGAGGCTGGAGAGGACGGAGATAAGCGCTCGTAAAAGCCAAGGAGCTTGGCAGGGCGGAGGCTGCGGCCATCGGAGAGGGTGCCGCTGCCTGGCTCAGCCTGCAGCCCGGATCCAGCGCACCAGATAGCGTATTTATTACTCATCCTTTACCTTGAAGTTATCGTGACGAAGCCTTTGAAGAGCAGCCATAGATTTACACGTTGATAACACCGAGGAGGGGGAAAAAAAAAAAAAATCCCCAAGCTCCGGAGCCTTTTTAAGCAGCTCTTAGCACCAAATCTGGGGTGAAAGCGGACAAAATTCCGAGGCAGGTCTGTCCTCTGACCCGGGCCGAGGTTCCCACCGAGCTCAGCACCCACAGTCTCCCGTCGAGACGCGCACGCGTTTGCTCTCTGCTTCCCAAAGGTGTGTTCTCCACGTCCTCCGATTTTTACAGCGCCAGAGCCGTGGGCTCGGGGTTCACCGGGGATTTACCCCCTGCAGAGAAACCCAGAACCCGCTGCTTTCGCAGAGCCAACTTTGCCGTTTACTTTCGAGGTTCCCTTCTCCCTCTCCTACACTGACGCCACGTGGCTTTAAAAAATAATTAAAAAAAAAGGCAAAACCCACCAGTAGATGATTGCGGGGAGTTACGCGAGGCTGAGCATCACCCCCCAAAAGCAGACACTGTTACTGCAGGACGCGCTCCCCCCCCCAGCGAAGGAAAGCTCCTTCTCACGCCGTCTTTTCCCTGCTGCCCAGGTCCAGACTCCAAGATGCGGGAGGTGTGCGCCGGCTGCGACACCCCCATCTCCGACCGGTTCCTCCTGCGAGTCAACGAGCGCTCCTGGCACGAAGGCTGCGTGAAATGCGCCGTCTGCCTGCAGCCGCTCGCCGGGACCTGCTACTGCCGCAACCGGCAGCTCTACTGCAAACACGACTACGAGAAGTAAGTGGCCTCCGGTTTTCTCCGCTCTTTTCCTTCCCTCTCGGCGCTGGGTTGGTTCCAAATCCCGAGGCGGGGGGCTGGGCGTCGCGGTGGCGATGTCGCGGCGGCGATGTCGCGGCGGCCGGCGGGGCCCAGGCGAGATGCCGAGGGCCGCAGCGGGGTCCTGCGAGGGGCTGCTCTCCAAACAGAGGGACGGGAGCGTTGGGCTTTGCGTGAACTTGGTGACGCGGCAGGGACGGAGAGGAAGAAGAGGGGAGCTGCTGGCCGAGGAGGCCGAAAGGATGAGCGGTTGGTTGTTGGGACGCTTTGCCAAGACACGAGGGATGTCCGAGGCTGCCCGGGAGGCGCCGCCGCTACGTGCCTCGTCCTTCTGGGACGCGCGGGCCGGCGGGTTTAACCTGAGGAGCTTGGCTTTGCAGCGCAGGTCCCTCCCGCTCGTGGGGCGAGGAACAGCTCGGAGGGGGACAGGAGCGGGCGTGCCGCCCCCTAGCCCGAACGCGGGGAGCTGGCAGCAAGCCCCGTGCGCTCTGGCAGCGCGGCACCCGCTCTGCGGCACGAGGGAGCCCGCCTCCGTGGTTGCGCCGCGTGGCCATGCCCGTCTTTGCCATGGCCATGCCCGTCTTTGCTGTGGCCGTGCCCGTCTTTGCCATGGCAGTGCTGGTCTTTGCCGTGGCCATGCCCGTCTTTGCCGTGGCCGTGCCCGTCTTTGCCGTAGCTGTGCCCATCTTTGCCATGGCCATGCCCGTCTTTGCCATGGCCGTGCCCATCTTTGCCATGGCCGTGCCGGTCTTTGCCATGGCCATGCCGGTCTTTGCCATGGCCGTGCCCGTCTTTGCCATGGCAGTGCTGGTCTTTGCCGTGGCCATGCCAGTCTTTGCCGTGGCAGTGCCGGTCTTTGCTGTGGCCATGTCCATCTTTGCCATGGCCGTGCCGGTCTTTGCCGTGGCCGTGCCCGTCTTTGCCGTGGCCGTTCCTGTCTTTGCCGTGGCTGTGCCCCTCTTTGCCGTGGCCATGCCCGTCTTTGCCATGGCCATGCCTGTCTTTGCCGTGGCCGTGCCGGTCTTTGCCGTGGCCGGGGTGCTGGGCTCGGCGCTGCTCGTGGTGGCAGCCCTGTGCCTTCAGGAGGGTCAGCACCAGCAAGTGGTTAGAATAGGGGTTGAATGGGATGGGATGGGATGGGATGGGATGGGATGGGATGGGATGGGATGGGATGGGATGGAATGAGAGTAGAGTAGAGTAGAATAGAATTAGAATAGAATGGGATAGAATAGAATAGAATAGAAGGAGAGGAGAGGAGAGGAGAGGAGAGGAGAGGAGAGGAGAGGAGAGGAGAGGAGAGGAGAGGAGAGGAGAGGAGAGGAGAGGAGAGGAGAGGAGAGGAGAGGAAAAGAGAAGAGAATTAGAACAGAATAGAACAGAATAGAATAGAACAGAACAGAATCGAATCAAATAGAACAGAACAGAACAGAACAGAACGGAACGGAACGGAATAGAACAGAATGGAATGGAATGGAATGGAATGGAATAGAATCACAGAATCGTTTTGGTTGGAAGAGACCTCCAAGATCATCAAGTCCAACCGTTAACCTAGAATTAGAACAGAACAGAACAGAATTGAATCAAATCAAATCAAATTGAATTGAATCGAATCGAATCGAATAGAATAGAATCAAATCTAATTGAATCAAATCGAATTGAATCGAATCGAATCCAATCCAATTGAATCGAATCGAATCGAATTGAATCGAATCGAATCGAATCGAATAGAATAGAATCGAATCGAAAGCGTGGCAGGTCCCTGGCGGGGCTGCAGCAGAGCTGGGGAAGCAGCCGCCGCGCGTGTCACTGGGCTTTGCTCTGGGCGGCGCGATTTGGTGGAATGTAGCCGTTGCCGCGTGTGAAATCCTCGGAAAAATCCGGTTTTTAGATTTATCTGCAAAACTCAACGAGCAGCATCTCCCGCAAGCGTTGGAGACGCGTCCCTGAATTTCGGCAGCTCCGGAGCGGGCGGCGTGGTCGCATCCTGCCCCAGCGCTAAAGCGGTGAAGGTTCTTTTGCCTTTAGCGGTCGCGAAGGCACTTTTATTAACGAAACCGCTCAGGTGCTTCTGTTGGCTTTTCGCACCCGTCGGGAGGTGAACATGGGATGGAAAATCCCATCCCTCTGCCATGGTCTGGCTCTGTGGCCCCACGTAAATCCTTTCCCCGTCACTCTGACTCCGATCGAAGACCGGAGCCTTTGCTTCCCTTCAGACGCTGGTGATTTCCTTTTCCTGGGAAGCCCAGGGAGCCCGTTTGTGCATCCCCGTGTTTTGCAGCCTGGAAGCATTTTGCAGCAGAGCAGCAGGTAGAAACGAGCCGAGGAGGACGGGGAAAGGGGCTGCCCTCTAAGGCCAACCTCGCGTCCCAGTTCTGCCTTCCCCCGGCAGCCGCCGCCAGCCCCAGACGGCATTTTTGGGGGGGGGGTGATGTGGCACAAGTCACTCGTTTCCCCTAAGGCTGATCCCTGGCCCTGACAGCTCTGAGCCGGAGCGGTGAGAGCCTGTCCGCTGGCCACCCCCTTTCCTTCAGCATCTCAGGAACAAGAGAGAAGCTGGAAGAGCCCGAAGGGAGCGCAGGATCCGCTCCTCCGAGCACGACTTTGAATGACGAGCCAGCACCGCAGCCTCCTGTCTGGAAGCACCAACCAAGTGGCATCGCTCCACGGAGCCAGGGCAGGCTCGATCCCGCCGGAGGTTCTCTCTCGCCATGGAGCACTTTTTGATCGTGACTGTAAAAAAACGGAGCTGCTTCCACGTCGGTGCTGGCTCCGTCCGCCCCGCGGCAGGGCAGGGGCCGGCTCCACGGCAGGGGCCGGCTCCACGGCTGCTGCCTTTCCTTTGGCCTCTGGCAAGAGAGCTAAATAACCACGGTGACACCCCGGCAAACTTCAGATACGTCGGAAAACGCCGTGAGCTTCTCCCTCCCTGGGATGGGGAGCTCCTCAGAGCTCCGCCGCTCCCTGACATCGCTGCTTGTCACCACAGCTGCTGGCAGTGCCATTAACGCCGTGGCACCGGGCACCGAGGAGACGGACGTGGCTCGTGCCGACGGTGACGCTTCCTCGGTTCTCCTCCTCTGCCGAATAAGCATCTCCCGTGGGCACAGCACAAGCTGCTTCCCACACGCTCCCTCCTGGCTCGTCTCTCCTGCGCCAAGACTTCCACTGAAATATTAAGGGGGGGGCACAGTGCTGCTGCCCGGAAAGCCCGTGGCTGGTTGTGACCTCCAAGCCCGTGGCTGGTCATGACCTCCAAGCCCGTGGCTGGTCGTGAGCTCCAAGCCCGTGGCTGGTCACGAGCTCCAAGCCCGTGGCTGGTCGTGAGCTCCAAGCCCCGTGGCTGGTCATGACCTCCAAGCCCATGGCTGGTCATGAGCTCCAAGCCCTGTGGCTGGTCATGACCTCCAAGCCCCGTGGCTGGTTGTGACCTCCAAGCCCCGTGGCTGGTCGTGACCTCCAAGCCTGTGGCTGGCCGTGACCTCCAAGCCTGTGGCTGGTCATGACCTCCAAGCCCATGGCTGGTCGTGACCTCCAAGCCCGTGGCTGGTCGTGACCTCCAAGCCCATGGCTGGTCGTGACCTCCAAGCCCTGTGGCTGGTCGTAAGCTCCAAGCCCGTGGCTGGTCGTGACCTCCAAGTCCATGGCTGGTCGTAACCTCCAAGCCCCGTGGCTGGTCATGAGTTCCAAGCCCTGTGGCTGGTCGTGAGCTCCAAGCCCGTGGCTGGTCGTAAGCTCCAAGCCCATGGCTGGTCGTGACCTCCAAGCCCATGGCTGGTCGTGACCTCCAAGCCCCGTGGCTGGTCATGAGCTCCAAGCCCTGTGGCTGGTCGTGACCTCCAAGCCCATGGCTGGTTGTAAGCTCCAAGCCCGTGGCTGGTCGTGACCTCCAAGCCCATGGCTGGTTGTAAGCTCCAAGCCCGTGGCTCGTCGTGACCTCCTGCGGCTGGTGCCGCTGGGAAGAGCTGGTGACACGCAGACATCCAAGGATGCCGGGAAGACGGTCCATCAATTCCCTGAAGTTTGGCAGCATCCTCTAAAGACTTAACGGTCCAATCTTATCTCCCCTGCGCTTCACAAAGGAGGGCGCAGCCTCCTCCCGGCCACTGACGCAAGCGCTTGGCAGCGATGGGAACGGTAATAAAAATACCAGGGCTTGCCCACTTCCCCAGGGCGGCTGGGAGAGGCAGGGCCGAGGAGCTGGGCAGGCACCGCCACAGCTTGGCGTGGAAAGGAAGGACGGGCTGCGTGAGCACGGCGGCACCCACGCCGTCCCGGCAAAGGGCGAGGGTCCCAGGCTGCTTTGAAGCAAGGTGGACCTCCGTAAGGTCTTGGCTTTGGCTGCTGTGCCGGTTAGACGGGAGCCAGGCGCTGGAGTGGGTTCGACCACGGTGGTTAAGAGCAACCAGATAAAAACGTGTTCGCGAAACCGGTCTGTAAGGAGCATCGTCTCCTCCTCCGGCCACTCGGGCGGCTGACCCGAGGCCAACGACGGCATTTCCACGTGGAGAGACCTCAGCCTCCAACATCGCTTTTTCGCTGTCGATTTGGGGGCAGGATCGCGTGGCCACGCTGGTTTTCCTGGCACCGTGCTGCATTCAGCTGCGGGGCTGCGGACCCCTCCGTCCCGCTTCTGTGCTCCAAAGTATCCCGGCCGGTCTCAAAAACACCCCTTAGAGTCTCCAGCTCCTTCAACGCTTTTGAAAGCTGGTGCTTCAGGCACTTTTGAAGGCGTCTCCGCTCAGCACCTTTGTGCTTCCAGCATGGGAATTTCCAGGGAGGCAAACTCTCAGTCCTCCTGTTTGGAAATCTTGTCCCCCAGAGTATTCATTCTTGGCCTTGACTTCCCAAAGTTCGTGGTTTTGGCCAGCGATGAATCCCAGACTGCAGGATCCAGTGTCGCCCTGGGCTGCGGCGTAGACCGGGGCTTGCAGCGCGGTGACCTGGAGGGGAGACCCATCTGGCATTTATTCCTCCTCATGTGAAACTGCGCAATAAGAGGAAAATGCTTTAATGGAGAGATAAGCCAGCAGCTGCAGCTGAACGTGGGGGAAGGAACGGACTGTTGATCTAGAGATGAAATGTTAAGCCCGAAGATGGATGTTGTTCTGCAGTCCCTATCACATAAAACCACAATCTGAAGGCTTTTGTGAAACTCTCCTCTTCCCCTTTAGCCTGGGGCCCAGCCAGCTCTCCTGTGCTTCGCTCAGGCACCTGCCCTGTAAATCCAGCTCCGGGCAGCTCGTGTAAATGCAACGGCTCAGGAGAGGGGCGGGGGGAGGAAGGCAAAATACTCCTGAACGATGATAGAGTGGCTGCAACGGCCGGGTCCTGGGCGCCTTGTTTACTTTGAAGTTTGTTTTGTGGAATGACAGGCGATGTGGGGGCTGCCGGGGAGCTGTCAAGAGGGATCTGAACCGCAGCCTCGCGCTGGCAGCCTTCCCCCTCTCCTCCGCACTCTCCTTTTGCCCATGTGGAGATGATTTGCTCGTCCTCTGTAGAGATACGGGGTGAACTCGGCTCGAACCTGACTTGCAGCTTCTCCATCGCCGAGCGGCTGCTGGCACGTGACCGGCACAGCTGAGCACAGCCCGAGCCCGCCGAGTGCCCTCCCGGTCCTCGGTCCGCGCCCGAATCGCCGCGGTTTCTCCATCTGGTTGTAGAGGCGAGAGGGTTGGGGAGGGGTGGACCAGCACATCCCAGCCGCCGGCTCTGCCTGCATCCCTCCTGGGGTCCTCTCGGATCTATTCGCATCCTTGCTGGGCGAGACGTGCAGAACCTCGTGCTGCGCTTGACGTCGAGATAATATTCCCAGCCAGGAGGGTTTGGAGAGCCCACGAAAGGGTGGCCAAGGTTCAGGGAGATCCCTCTGAACGGAGAGCAGCTCATTTTGAAACCCACCCCAGATAACCTCGGCTACGCCTGCGTGTCGAGCAGGGACGTGCAGAGAGCAGAGACGGGAAACTCGGGCTTCGCAGAGCGTTGGGTGCGCGGCTGCCAAATCGGTGTTTGGGTACCCCGGAGTGACATCCAGCATCGACCTGTTGGGACCTTTAACCATTTTGGCCCATTTTCTGGGCTGGGCAGGTTAGGAAAAGCCCAGCAGAGAGGAAAGCGGTGCGATCCGAATGGAGTTGCCTGAGAAACGGGGAACAGGAGCTGACTTTTTTCATCGGGTGGAGTAAGCGGGTTAAAGATATCGGTGCCAGCCGTGGTTGGCATGCGGAGGGGACCGAAAGTCTCTCGCGCGTCCAGAGAAGCAGCGCGGTGCGGCCAAGGAGCAGCCGGCAGCCCTGCTCCTCGTGCCGAACAGGCGGGGGAGCGAGGCACCGACCCTCCCTGCCCGAATATCGGCGACCGGCTCACGCCGAGCACCTTGGCAGTTCTTCTGAGCAAGCTGGTTAATGTTTAAAACCACGTGGGAGGGCTCTCCTCCGAGCAAAGATCTCCCGGGTAGGAGAAGCCGGGACAGGAGTTGGACAAGAGTGAGCCCAGGCGCTGTGTGCAAACCCCGTTGCATTCCAGGAGCAGGAGTCAGGCCCTAAAAATGATGAAATTGGTGTTGAAACCAGAAGGATTTGGTTGTGTTTTATTCTTTTTTTCTTATGGTGGGATTTTTTTTTTGGCTTTTAAGTACAAAAGCTTCTCCTTCCCCTTTGCTGCACTTGGGACATTTATAGTCAGCTCAGAAATTATCAGAGCGCTTCCTAGGCATGAGGACGTTAAAAAGTGGCGCTTGAGATGTATTTATAACCCAAAACCCAGGGACTTGAGGGCAAAACGGTGCCAAAACGTGACGGATTGCAAGATGATGGCTACTGCTCTTAAAAAGGGGCTTCTGGTTGCCCGCCCAGCCTTGCTTTGCCAAGCGCCGACCGTGCTGGGCATCCCGATCCCATGGCTTCGAAGGCAGCAGGCAGGGATCCGTCCCTCCGGCCCCGCTCGGCCACGGGCAGCTCCTCCGTCCGCTGAGCGACGGGGTCCCCCCCAAGTCATGTCTTCTCCTGGCCCTCCCTCTCCGTCGCGCTGGAGGGAGGTAATGAAAAGTGACAGTGCTCTGAAAAGTGAGCAAATAAATGAGATAACGAGCCCCCTTGACGAGGCGGTGATGAATGGAGCCCGCGTGCCCGGCCTGCAGACCCTGCGGGTGCCTCCACAAGTAGCGCAACGGGAGACGAGGGGACGAAGGAGGCGGGAAGGAACTGCAGCTCCTTCCAGCTCCCCTGGGCTGGGGGACGGGATCGGGTCCGGCCGCCCGTCGGTAGCACCCATAAGCAGGGCGAGCTTATTGCTGGTCCTCCCGGGAGCATCGCCTTGAGCCGCTTTGCTCCCCCAAACTGGGGAGCTCACTGCAGCCGTCCCGGCTCCGCCGGTGAGGACCGGTGGGACCTCGGTAGCGCAGAAATCGGGCAGCTCGAACCTGGGAAGGAGCTCGGCGTCCGGTTTTTAGGACGGCCCCGGGGGGTTTGCAGCTTTACCTTCTCCGCGGGACGCAGCGTGAGCGCTGCCGCGGAGCGGGACGGGTCCCCCAAAGCTTCAGCACCCCATCGCCAAAGCTCCCGCCTTCTCCCCCATCCCCGACATTTCCTTCTTCCTCGGCGGGTGGGTGGTGGAGCCCCGGCTCCCACCGAGAGCGAAGCCCGTCCGATGATTAATGACCTTAATTACACGAAGCTATTCCTACCCCAGTTCTCCCTGTTCCCTCGCATTGGTTTGTTCACAGGGCCCAGGAAATTAAACACTAACTCTATAATCGCTGCGAAATGAAAGAAATATGCAGATGCGCCTTGAGCGTGATTAAGAAACCAGCCACCACGTGCTGTCTGTTCCCCATCGCTGTTGGATTGTTTTTCTAACGGGGGGAACACAGGGGAGAAGAAGAACTTTTTTTCTTTCGTGCGCGGCACATTATTTTTCTCGTTTAATTAAATGTAATTTACTTTGATATTCTTTCTCTTTTGGGCTGGGTTTTTTTTTTTCCTTCCGTGTTTTGCGTCCCACGGCTTTGAGTCTCTCCCGGACCCATGTCACCAACTTTCCTACTGGGCAGAGTTTTCTTAATCTGGGCTCCTGGAGCCCTGTGACCGGGGTCTCCTATCAGCTATGCCCGCCTGTAAAAATAATTTGCTTTCTCTTCTGATGAGGAAAAGAAAAATATGAACCCCCAAAGCCTGAGATATCAAAGTAAACAACTACAATTCCAGGCAGCAGCTCCCCCCAGCCAGAGGACGCAGATGGACCTTAACAATCGAGCGGTTGGAAATGGTTCGGCTCCTCGGCGCTTCCAGTGAAAGACGTTTCTCGTCCCTTTCAGGCTGCAGGTGACTTTACAGGCACGGGGGAGGTATTTCTGCCCGTCGAGGATGCTGCCGCCGGGGTTTGGGGAGGTGGACGTGGTCCAGCGGGCAAGCTGGGCTCGCCAGCCCGCTCTTCAGGGCTGAGCTTGTGAACGCGGCGCTGATGGATGCGCGGCAGCTCCCTCCCCGCGCCCGCAGCCTTGCGGTCTTGCTCGCAGAGCTCCCCAGGGAAGCTCCGGGGCCGGCCACGGTTCGCTGGGCTGGGGAAGGAGGAGGGAAGTTTCGCTCGGGTCAGCGGTGGCTGTAAGGGCGAGGGTTTGTCCTGGACACTTGGCATCCTGGCTTGTGTCAGCCATAGCGTGGCCAGCAGGAGCAGGGCAGGGATCGTCCCCCTGTGCTCGGCTGCACCTCGAGTGCTGGGGTCAGTTCTGGGCCCCTCACTCCAAGACAGACCCTGAGGGGCTGGAGCGTGTCCAGAGACGGGCAACGGAGCTGGGGAAGGGGCTGGAGCACAGAGAAGCATCTAGAGAACTTATGAGGAGCAACTGAGGGAACTTGGGTTTGGCCTGGAGAAAAGGAGGCTGAGGGGAGACCTTCTCGCTCTCTGCAACTCCCTGAAAGGAGGTTGGAGCCAGGGGGGGTCGGTCTCTTCTCCCAAGGAACAGGATGAGAGGAAACGGCCTCAAGTTGCGCCAGGGGAGGTTTAGGTTGGATATTGGGAACCATTTCTTCCCCGAAAGGGCTGTCAGGCCCTGGCACAGGCTGCCCAGGGCAGTGGTGGAGTCCCCATCCCTGGGGGGACTGAAAAGCCGTGTAGATGTGGCGCTTGGGGACTTGGGTTAGTGGTGGCCTTGGCAGCGCTGGGTTAGCGGTTGGACTCGATGGTCTTGGAGGTCTCTTCCAACCTCAGCGATTCCGTGATTCCGTGACGCAGTACGTGGCTGTGCTCTGACAGCGTGGCTGGCAGTATTGCCCCAGGATTATTCGGTTGAGACCCAGCACAGCTCCAGCTGGGTTGCGGGTTCCTACGCTGAGACCGTGGCGACCGCTGCGCGGCTGGGCTAGCAGGCAAGGAGGCTGGGCTAGCAGGCAAGGAGGCTGGGCTAGCAGGCATGGAGCAGGGCTGGAGCTCTGGGTGCCGGTGCTATTCCCAGCCCGGCACCTCCGTGTGCCCTCGGTGCCCGGTGCACCGCTCGTCCCTTGCAGCAGGTCTGAGTAGCGTGGGGGGGGCTGGGTGTTACGTGCACGCACCGAGCACTGCAGCTCGTTGCAGGGAAGCCGCCGCACCGCTCCGTTGACTTTCCCGGCGCCAGCTCCTAAAGCAGAGCACCAGGAAAGGCGCCGGGACGCGGACTTAAGGTTTTGAAGGCGCAGAAGGGTTGGAGGCTGTACCATGCGCCTGCTTCTGGACGCAGCAGCTCGCTCAGTCCGGAACCAGGGACCACCAGAGGGCAGCCGCGAAGGCAAAGGTGCCAGAAATAAACTCCTGAGAGCCAGCTTCCAGCAGTGCCAGGGGCTGCGGCGCTGGAAACAGCGGGCGGGCAGGCGGGCAGGAGCTGTTCCCATGCAGCACGAGCGTCCTGACGGGCAAAGGGGAGCCCTGAACTTGTTAACGCTTTAAGAAACCAGTTTTCCCCCAGACTAGAGGGTTCCCGGAGCACGGCAAGGGAGCCCAGACCCTGTTCTTCTCTCTTATAAGCAGCAGTGGTTTAGAGAGGACGCGCTAGAAGGTATTTACAGGCAGTCGGTCTCCGCAAAGAGTTTGCACTAACGCGGAGAGCCCATGGCTGGTGTGCAAGGATTAAGGGAGAGTGATTTATGAACCACAGAGGCGCTGCCATCCCTGCATGATCACATCTCTTTTATTTCTAAACTTGTCTGACGCTGCAAGTGTCGCACTTGGGATCTGTCACGCAGTTTCACCATCCTGTAGCTCCCTCTTTGAGAAGCGTGTGCGAACCCGGGCGCTAAAGAAACAAGGTGGCAGCTGGCAGCGCTGAAGGAGCGTTGCCGGTGTCGCACAGCGCCCTGAAAACGGGATCCTCCGACCTGGCCTCCCAGCCCTCTTCCACTTGACAGGTCTCTGCTCAGCTTTTCCCCCCGATGGCCACGGGTTGCCATATTTTCTAAAATACGGGGACTGAGCCAGGATTAGAGCCAGGAACCGGCTCGCGCAAAGCCCTTACTGGCCTTACAGCAGAATGTACACGTGCGCACGCGGGCAGAGGGGTTTACCTGCTCTTTCTCCCTTCCTTCTCCCAAGGTACTTTCCTACTTTCTGCTTCCCAATCCTCCCGCTCTTTCCCTCTGCTGTTTCTGCTCACCGATCGTCTCTGGAGTCCTAGCAGCTCCACGCCTCCTGCGTTGCTAACACGCTGCTGGAGAATGTGGCCCCTTCTTTCCTAGGTGTTGCACAAATTGAATTATAAGCCAGATCCATAATCTGCTTCCAGCTTTCATTTCCCCCTCCCCCTTAATGCAATTAAGCTTAAATGTGGCTAATTACAGTTTATCCTAACTATCTTGGTGGCAGCTTCACACATCTTTGACTGCTCGCGCAGTTGTTGTCCATTATTGGGGTCTTGCTAATACAGCCGTGGTAATATCGGAGCCGGTCAGCCTTGCGCGGAGAAGCACCGTCCCAAATCCCATTCCTGGTTTCTGGATGCGGTTTCGCTGGTGCCAGGAGAAAGGTGAAGCTAGAAAGAAGCCTGTAAAAAAAAAAGATGCACAAGTTTAATTAGCAATATGCTTTTAAACGGGTTACATTAATCCCAAATAGCAGCATCATTGCAGTGCTACGGTAAATTTAGGGCCAGAGCCGAAGCAAACGAGCAGCCACGCAGCACCGCACCCGTGTAAGGAGCTCGTGCACAACCACGCGGCCTTTGCTAGGCCGCTGCCAAAATGGAAGCTGCCTCGTTAATCTAGACTCGGGCTTAGACCCGTAATCCCAGCGCGTCTCGGAAGCGCAGTACAGCCACCACGGTGCTTTTGGATCACGGTCCGCTTGCGTGCAACTCCCTCGGGGCTTTGTGGCCGAGGAGAGTCTACGCTGCAGTTTGCGACCTGGTCCCTGAGGCTTTGGGGTGCTTTTTTTCCCTGTTCTTTTCTTTCTTTTCACAACTTCTAACTTCCCTGCTCTTTATTCCTACCCCTCCATCACAAGCCAGGCTGGTCTGTACGTGGAGATCTCCCTCACCGTTAAGTCAGCCAGTTTCTTGAGTGAAAGAGGTGGGTTCCTCTTCAGTGACAGCTTAACAGCTTTCACCGTTTAAAACATCTCTTGAGGTTTTTTAAAGCTGGGTTATGTTGGACTGGTGTCTGCCTTAAGAGGCTCCACACGGAGGGATTGGGAAGCTGACTGCATTAGCTCGGGGTGCTCAAGGCAACTTCACATTCCGTTTTTTTTCCTAAGGTCACTGTTAGCGGAAGCGGACCTTTTCTAAATCCTTAACGCGGGCTTAGTTTTGTGCTGAAACACCGGCCTGGCCACCTCTCGGGCCATGGCTGTTCTGTACGAGCATTTTAATTCTTTCTAGAATGAGTCTTGCTTTAAAGGACTTGAAAGGAGGACTTATTCTCAGCCCTTGCAGCGAGGATGCTCCGTTATTCCCAATCCACAAAGGGAACCACAGCAGGGAGAGGATATGCCCAGAGTTATCCAAAAGTCTAGCAGGGCACGGCCAGGGACTACATTTTTTAATTGCCAGTCGCTCATCTCCAGCTTCTCACCCGGTGATGCCCAACTCAGCCCCCCCGAGCTCTGAAATCCTTCGGAGGTACCGGAGGCACTTTGCCAGGAAAGTTGTCTCCAGCCGCCGCGTTGGGATGGGACGGAGCTAAATGTCATTCCTGGCGGCAGGCAGCAGCCAGCCCAGCACGATGCCCCATTACTGCTGCGTGCTACTGAACCGTCCCCTGTGCCACCGCACGCCCCCTTCCTCGTTTAAAACAGAGGGAAGAGGGAGAGAGCGCAGAGTTTAATTTAAATCGCATCTCCCAAGCTTGTTCTTTTCTCAATCAATATTGCTTTTTACATCATATCTAATCTCTTTTTTTTCCCTCTCCAAAGTAAAATTTAATTAAATAATTCTAATGAATGTTTAATGATGTTCTTTTGTCATTATTAAATCTGTAATAAAAGTGTCTGCAGCCCTTCTACCTCCCTCCCCCTCGCTTCCCCCATTAATACCCCCACCGCCAGCCCTCCCTCTCCCATGCACACACTGTCCTGCTGTCTCTCTTTTTCCCTGCCTTCCCCCCTCTCGCTGTGACAACGCCAGCATTCAGACCTGCAAACAGGAAATGAGAAAAGGAGAAACAGGATATTGAGTTCGGATACTATCTGGATCGGTAATATCACCCCTAGCTACTAAGCGAAGGAGCCCTTCTCCTGCCAGGCATACTAATGGAGATGCGGAGGCTTCCCGGAGCCATGCAATAAGGCAGGACAAAATCAATATGAATTGATAACTCCCAACTTTAAACCCGCGGACCTGGAGCGAGCTTTTGGGTTGTGCCTTGTCGAGCGGAGAGAGCAGAGAGGGGGGAAACGAGAGAGAAAGGAGCTGATGGTTCCCTTCTCAGGGGACAGCAGAAAGGTGCTGTCTCAGTGATACAGGACCAGAAACTTTGTCTCTTCCCAAAAAGGTGGAATCCCCATAGAGATGCAGTTCCCATTTCACTGAACCAGGGATCGGAGCTTCCTAAGAGCTCGGTGTGGAGTAAGAACCAGAGCGCAACAGCGGGGCAGCTTGCAATTGCAAACCAGCTCTCTGCAATTGGAAGAGAAAATCGTTTCAAAAAGAGGAGGCAGGCAGGCAGAGCTGGCTGGCTTGGGGCAGGACCCACCTCCTCTGTGCTGCACTAGCAAAAGGCTTTGCCCCGTTGTTCCCGACAGCTTGCAGGATATCCCTTAAAAAGCAGCGAGCGCAGGACCCCACGAGAGCTTCCGAATTACAGCTGGAACTTCGCGTGGGCCACGGAGACAGAAATGCTGCACCTGCTCGCTGTAGCTCCGTGCGTCCCGCAGTCTGCTGCGCCCGTCCCCGCTCAGCTCAGGGTAGGACTCCCACGGGCTCCTGTTGGAAACATTAAAAAAAGCATTTAGAGTATACTCTAGACAGCGTAAAACCAAAGCTGCAGCCTAATTTCCAGCCCAGCGCAGGTCTGTAGAGATTCAACAGCTGAATCCCACCTTCCTGCAGCTCAGAGGCAGCCTAATGTGGGATTAAAGCAGAGCAGGAACATTTTTGCCTCTGCTTTGCAGAGGTGCGGGTGACTGCAGAAGCTGAATTCCCCTCCACCGCACTGCCCCGGCGACAGAGAGCATTTTCAGCTTAGGAGAGCTCTTGCAGGGCTGCGAAGGCAAGGCAGCCGGGATGTTAAATGGGGTGTTAGCAGCTCAAAGTGAAGGGCAGGAGGAAACCGCTCGAGGTACGCGTACTGCTGCCTTCCCTCTGTTCTGGATGTGTTTGGAAGGAGTCTGCTCATTTTCTTCCTCGGGAGGAGCGGTTAACGCTGGCTCCTGTCTAGAGCCACGATACGTGGCAAGCGTGGTCCTGCCGTGCTCTTCCCATCACTGCAGAGGGCCCCTGCCCAGGGGACAGCGGGGTTTGGGACGGGCTGCACGCTGCCAGCTGCCCCTCCAGGCAAGAAAGCACCTGCGGGTACAGAGACAGGTAAAACTCAATTTTTGGGACCCGTTTTCCCCACCCCTGAGCTCCGTCTGCAGGGAGCGGCTGCGGGGTGTGAAAGGAGACGGTCTGGGGGGGGGGACATGTGCTTGCAAAGGCACACAGCCCCCTTTTCCCACTGTACTTCAGCCAGTAGCACCGTCCCTCCCACCTCGCCTTCACCTGACAGAGACACGGCAGCACGATCCCTCCCTGGCGGTACTCAGGGAAAAGGGGGGATAAAAAAAAAAAAAAACACCTACATTTTTTGTTAGCATTCAGCAGTGATATGACAGGCGCCCTATGAATTCTGGGAGATTTTAATAAAGAAGACAGGCCTGTGAAATTTAATAAAAGAGTTCATCAGATTATATGGTGATGGCTCAGTGCCACCGTGCTGGCAGTAATATCCTCGCAGTGGGGGGTTTAACCCCTTGAGGGACAGAGCAGCAGCACAGTATTAAATCTTTCAGTAGCATTTCACTCGTGTCACTTTAATATTTATGAATCTCTCTGGCTTTGGGAACCTCTTTGGTGTTGTTTTGCTTTTCTGTTTGGCTTGTGGTTTAGGTTTTCGGCAGCGGTAGCGGTTGGTTTTTTTTTTTCAGCATCAGTTTTCACCGCTGACATGAACAGAATCAAGCCCAGGGAGCAGAGTTTGTAACACCTCTTACCTTCTGGGCGGATGCCAAGGGCATTTACGGGGTCCAGTCAAGCAGGACCACACTTGCAAGATGCAGTTTTTTTGGTTACTTTTTATAACCCAGCACAATTACATGAAACGCTGCTCGTGGTGGTAGCTGTAAAACTCCGGGGAGAGCTCTTGGCGGCATGCTCCGTCCCAAAATCCTTCTGTTCTACAAGACCGTGGCGCTGCCCTCGTCCTTATAAGTAATATTTCCAGCGATGGAGAGAGAAGGTCGGGTCATTCCCTCTGCGCGACTGTGACGATGCAGCAGCAATAGTGCGATGGTGGCTCTTCAACTCCTACCCCATCCTTCTGCCTTTGAGTGAAACATTTAAGTGAGATGACTAACACTTGTTATTTTAAATTTGGTTTTTTCCGCTCCTCGGGGGAGAGCTTTGCACGCAGTTTGGCTTTGGTCAGCTTTGACTTCTGAAGACTTCTTTTCTGGTGTACACGCTCCCGTTAGAGGAGGTCTGAGTACGTTTGAGTGTTGGCTATTTCCGACAAGAGGCACAATTACGTCATTACACAATGACAAAGTTCCTTTCTGGGGGTAAATCTTCACGGAACCCACAAAGAGCTTTGGAGGGAACAGAGAGCAAAGGTAACCGTTGCTCCCAAATTACTCCTTCTCTCTCTGACCCAAACGTTGCTGGAAGAAGTCAGAAATTAAGCAGAGGGAAATTTTTTCCCCCTTAATCCCCTGGTGCCGCTCTGTATGGCTGAATCGGGGGAAATGGCTGTTGCGGTAGGGAATGAAAGAGCATATTGTGCCTCCCTGTTTCCCTTGTGTGTCCCCTTCCCCATCACGCCCCTAGCCCCCAGCCCGAAATCTGGAAAGAGGCTTTGCAAGTTCCACTTCAATATTTCAGACAGCTACAATGGATTTTGCAGCTCAATGTTAAGTAAACAGACCTTGCTTAAGCCTGGACTGCTTCATTTTGACTAAACCCTAACTAAATAAGCTAGTTTCATGAAGCACAGGCCTCCCAGCTTATTCCTTGCTTCATTAACACCTTTTAATCCCATCGAGACAATCGTATGCCCCCAAATTACCCTTCCCAGGCCTGGGTCAGCGTCTTCTCTGTAGCACGGCAGGTCAGAGAGGTTCTCAAATAACCTGCTGCTCGGCTCATCCCCATCTGGAGAGCCGGGCTGCTGCTTCTCCTCCAGAGCCTTGGGCAGAGCGCGGTGCCCTGAGCTGCGACGGGTGCTCTGCAAGGCTTACTGGAGAGTTAGGCGTCGGGGTGTTTCACCAGCCTGAGAAATTAAGTCCGTGAAATGTCTGAAAAGTCGGAGAAAGATCTCGGAGCTCCTCAGCTGCGTGCAAAAGCCAGGCAGGCGCTCGCGGTCGCTGTGCTGCGATTCCTCTTCCCGCTGCTCCACACTTTGAAACTTTACTGAACTTCTCAGAGGGAAATTAATTACACGCTGGGCTCTCCCCAACTGTTTTGTTATTAAAAGAAAAGCAAATTGTCGATGGTAAAAAAGAGACAGTGAAGCTCTAGGTAGGGCGAGGGAATCAAATAATGGAATTGTTTTTCAGAGTATGTAACTGCTTGCTACAGGATGCTGTTGGGACCGAGATTTCAGCAAAGCTTCAAGATGTTGGGCATTGCTGTAGCGTCCAGGCGTAAAAGAGGAATAGAGAAATAGCGCTGGGCCTTTCAGGGCGCTGGTGCACGTGCTCCTGCCAGCCACGCGGCCCCAGAGCCGGCCTCAGATACCTCCTGGCAGGAAGAGCGTGGGCAGGCAGCGACTTTGGCCTCCAGCCCAGCCTCAAAGCTCTCCTTAAGATACCGTGTATCTTCATCCTCGCCTGGGTGACACGAGCTGTCTCCGAGCTGGCAAACGGTACGGACGTGCTCGCCCTCGGCGGGCAGCTGCCCGGCTGCTATTCTGCCCACGACGCCGGTCCTCTTGCCTCGAGCGTCCATCCGCGTGGAGAACCGGCTGCCAAACCCGTGCCGGTAGCCCCGAGCCTCTCTCACGATGCTGACTTGTGCGTAACCGTTCCGCTTGCTCCAGAGCCGCCGCCTTTGCAATTCCCAAAGACGTTCCCACTTACAAACCCACCTGCCTTCCTGCTACTGACACTTCTTCCATCAAGGTGAGCAATCCCCCGGCAGGAAAATCAAATTCTATCATTTGCAAAGGTAACTAATTTGCGGCAAGCTGGAAAGGAGGACGTGGGATATGTACCTGCACGCGTGCACCTGCCTCTACTTGCCGGATGGTTTCTGAATGTTTGCAGGAATAAAAGTTGATAGCCTTACCACACCTCCCGTAAGGAAATCTTGAACAGAAATCGAACTCAGATGGGATTTTGAGGAAACGAGAGTGTTGAGTAAGGACATGGGGAGACTTGGTCAAAATAGAAGTGGAGGCACGCGGACTGCGAGGCTCGGGCAGCGTAAGGGTCTTTCCAAAAGAAGTAGGATATAGTTGTGGTGAGTTACAGGCACTCAGAAGCGGTGCTGCTGCCGCCGAGGCTCTGCTCTTCTCCGGGAGCATGCAGAGATCTCGCTCGCGTCACCGCTCTTCCGAAACGCACTTTTCATTATGAACCTGGGAACAGGCGTATTTTTCGGACTGTCCCTCAGCGTACTTTCTGCAGGCAGCCGCTTCTAGACGTCGCGTAGCCGCGTCCGCAGCACAGCCTCCCAAGCCTCCTTGCAACCCACTGCCAGCAACGGAGATGTATTTTGTTCCTATGGCAACCCAAACAATATTACCTTGACTTAAACGGATTCAGGCAATATTAAAACCAGCCTCTTTAGGAATTCCTGGTGTTGGAGGGGCTGAGAATTTTAATTTTGTGTAATGCGAGCTGACACCGTGTTTATGAGCTGCTTGCTGAATGTTTTCTTCAATTAGTACAAAGCAGAGCGGATTTGTTTTCGGGGCTTAGCTGGGAGATGGGAGGGTGCGGGCCTTGCGATGCCAAAAGCGTTATTGAGTTACGCTGCAGTAACGGCGCTTCCCTCACCTGATAGCTGCAAAAAAGCCCTTTTCACGGCAATCTGGCACATGACAGCAGCTTTAAATAAGGCTTGCTAACTGCCGCGTCCCAAGAGCAGCGGGAGGAATCGGCTGGGTGCCTTGCAGGTGAATAGGTCTCCTTTCCCGGCTCTGGCATCTGTTTCCACGTTTCCTTGTTCTGCTCCATCCCTCTCGCTATCGGCCTGCCCGCAGTCAGAAGCACATCACGCTCAGAGCTTTCCTCTACCTGCCTGGGCTAAGCAACATCTGGACGTTTTCCTCAAGCAACCAGCGATATCGCCGAGGCTAGAAATAGAAAAGGACCCAGGGAATGCTCCAGTATCTATAGGGGTAAAAATAATTCAGAAAACACAAGTGTGAAACAAGACAGGGAGTTTTCCATCAGTGTTTTCCTAAACTATCCTGTCCCTTACTTGGGAGTCAGGTCGGGATATTGAAGTAAAGCTTCTGTTGGTCAGGTCGATGTTCTTAATGTGTCTGTCCCTGGATTTGGGGCTCTGGGGCGGAACCAGCTTGGCCTGGGTGTGTTACAGGAGCAAACCTCTCCGAAAGATACGGTAAGACCAGCCGGGAGCTTGGGGCTAGCTTGTCTCCCAGCCAAATTCTATTTGTGTCACTAGATTCAGCAACACGACAGCACAGAGCGAAGCCAGGCAGATCTTTCTTTGGGGAGGAGAGTAATTCTCCCAGCCGAGATGCAAAGAAAAGTCAGTATTCACTTTTAAACCAGTTGTTTGAAGGGCCTGAAACCTGGAAAGAAGAATAGTCTGATTACCCGAACTGGCGTAACTACTTAGAAGTGGCTCTCAAGAAGATAAAGTCTAGTCGCTGGGCACGGAATAAAGTAAGATTCAAATTGGAAATAAGGAATGAGGAGCTAGTTAGCCTCTGGAACCTCTCCCAAATGGGTACGGACGGATCCTCCTTCCCGTGGAGCCTCCAGACCGCGGCTGGCTGGCCTCGGCTGTACACCGCCCACCAGCGAAGAGGCTGGGGTGGGAATCCCTGGGCGAGACTCTCCGGGTTGCAGCGATCGCGGGGTCAGACTGCATCGCCGTTATCTGGGCTTACAGTCCAGGAACATTAATAACTTAATGTTTAGAAATATGTCACATGTTCCTGAGCGATCCCAGCTACCCGCGATCGCGGACTGGCTCTATTGTTGGGTCTTTTTTATTCTTTTTACTATTTCACGCCTGCTGTAACAGAAGGATGTTGGTGTTAGGAAAGGGACAGATTGGGACTCAGCCCAGCCTCGGACTGGAACACGCTCCCAGTTTGCTCCTTCGTTAAGACAGTGAGAGGTTGTGGCTGAAAGGCTGCTCTTTACTCCCAGCTTTTTCACCTCAAATTCGATTATTATTTTTCAAGTGTGAATTACCGAAAGACAAAGAGGAAGGGGGGAGAGAAAGAGAGGCGGGGAGGGAGAGAGGAACACGCATGCAAACACGCTCGCACAAAGGAGAGAGAAATCCCACACCATTCCAGTTGGAATGTCCCAGACACTTCAGCCGAAAGCCACCGCACAGCACAAATCCATGGTGGTATTTGGAAGGGATGAGCCCACCCCTGTAAGCCTCTTCATCCTGCTCCACAGAGTTTGCCAGGAGGATTAACCCAGTCTTGTTCTCAATCCCAGTTTATGAGTTCCCTGCTGGTGGGGAAGATCCTGTGTGTTTAAACAACAGCCTAATTAATCCCTATTTTATTACTTTCTCTTGTCAAGTGGCTAAATAGAAGCTGTCAGCCGGCAGCCACCACCGCTCACATTTGTTTAGATCCCAAATTACTTCATCACAACCATCTGCTCTGTACGCGGGGCGCTCAGCAGTTGTTTATTTCTCTCTCCGGACACGGTGTGGGGCACAAACAGCCTTCCCCATGGGACTCCCTGCGTAAGGCTCCTCCGGGCCCAGGGGACGGTCCTGGAGGGGGCCGTAACGTCCTCTCACTGGGAGCAACCTAACGGAGCCGGGCAGTGAACCGCCCTAGAGAGGAAGAGGGGGCACAGACCTCTGTCCTCTTGGGCCAGGCAAGTTCATGTTCCTCCCTGGGGCTACGGAAGGTCAGAAAGCCCCAAAGCCCAGTTGGGATGGACGCTTCTTGCTGGGATGTGGTAGCACAGCTCCAAACATCCACCCCCTTCTTCCCTTGGCTTCCTGAGCCCCAACGCGGGGCTGAGCCCACGTGTCTAACCGCCGGGACCTTCTTTGCAGGCTGTTCCAGACCAAGTGCAGCAGCTGCCTGAAGGCCATCGCCCCCTCCGAGCTCATCATGCGGGTGCTGGAGAACGTCTACCACGTTCACTGCTTCTACTGCTGCGAGTGTGAGCGGCGCCTGCAGCGGGGAGACGAGTTTGTGCTCAAAGAGGGCCAGCTGCTGTGCCGCAGCGACTATGAGAAGGAGAAGGAGATGCTGAGCGCCATCAGCCCGGCACCCACTGAGTCCGGTGAGGGGCCGGGGCTGGAACGGTGCTGAGGGTGGGCAACCAGGGTGAACCTTGGAGAGGGCAGGTACCGCCTGGTCCCTAAATAACTATAGGGGAGGCTTCAGAGGGAGGAGATGTAGGTAGGTGGAGGTTGTAGCATCTTTTCCCCTTGGTGACAGGCAGCTGAGGGGCTGCTGAGATCTACTCGGCCGATCTGGAGAGGTTTGGCTGGGCTGATCCGAGACATTCCAGAACGGAGGCTGTGGAGCCAGGCTGGCCCATGAGCACTGTCTCTGAACTGACAGCATCCCCCGAGCCACAGCTCAGTCCATGAGCTTTCCTGGCTTCATTCTGCGCTTCTGCGCTACATCGCACCTCGGAAGGAGCAAAACTCTGAGAGGAGACGGCCCAGAGAGGCCGCTCTCTGCTGAATCACCGCTACTGATCTTCCGTTGCAGTGAAAAGCGAGGACGAAGACGGCAGCCACTCGCACGGCAAAGGCAGCGAGGAGAGCAAAGACCACAAGCGCTCCAAGCGCCCGCGCACCATCCTTACCACGCAGCAGCGTCGGGCGTTCAAGGCTTCCTTCGAGGTTTCCTCAAAACCTTGTAGAAAGGTACCAGGAGGCCGCTCAGTACAACTGCTGGCTTGGATCCTTTTAAGTGCAACTTAAGTGCTGATTCAGCTCTCTGCGTTTTGCGGACAGGTGAGAGAGACCCTGGCAGCCGAGACGGGCTTGACCGTGCGGGTGGTACAGGTCTGGTTCCAGAACCAAAGAGCCAAGGTGAGTGACGGTTCCCGTGCCGCAGCCGGCTTCCGCATACCTGTGGGATATCACACACGCTCGTTCAATTAAAAGGAAACGTAGAATAGCTTCGAAAAAGGAAAAACAGTTAGAAGAATAGAAAAACAGCTTTGCAGGACCAAAACACAGGTCCAGCTAGTCCTACAACATGTATCTAGTAGTAGCAAAAGCTTAAAGAGAAATCCAAAAATCGATTAATTACGGATGTTTGCAGGGCTTAACATTTTTCACGTTGGGGTTGTTTTTGATTACTCTTTTTCTACTTGCTTTTTCCCCCTCCCTATAGAAAGACTAGAAGGATTTCCCACTTGTTTCTTCTAGAAGTTGAAACGTTTCTAATTTTGCAGAATTCAAAGGGTGAAAACAGAAAATACGCGGCTTTGAAAACCTCACTTTGTAATAAAACAAAGTCCTTTGTTGTTTAAACTGCAAATGGCATCTCCCACAGAGATAATATAGCCTCTTCTGTCAGCCCTGTTTCTCACGCAGGGACGACCGCAGAGAACATTGACTGCAGAGGAGGCACCCAGAGGAGTCTGAGCAGGGTTATATCGCGGCAGTGCTTGGTCTCCGCTGCGTTAAACGCAACCCACTCCCCTCCTCTCTCAGTCCGAACCTCAAATCCGGGGTTTCCATCTCCTTGCAGATGAAGAAAATTGCTCGCAGGCAACAACAGCAGCAGCAACAACAGCAGGAGCAAGACCAGTTGGGCAACCCGCGCTTAGGGACCGGGAGAGGGACCGGTCGCAGCAGCAGGCAGAGCAACGAGGATAGCGAAGGTGAGGAGCCACTGCGCGCCGTGACAGCGCTGGGGGCTGCAGGCTGCGGCGGAGGGGATTCACTCGGGTGTATTTGCAAGAGAACACACGCAGGAGGAGATTAGCAAAAAGCGTGCAGGTTGTAACTGAATCGGTACGTACAATAACTAGGTAAGGTTCAGCAAGACCCGCGGGTACGCGTGACGCAGCACGTATCTCCTCGTTTTGAGAAGACGATGGGGTTTTTCTGTTGCACGTACGCACAGAGGCTCGTACCGTGCGGTGCCGGTCCCGAGTCAGACCAAGCACTGCTGCAGCAATGGGAATAACGTTACTGCGATGGCGCTCTGCCCCGCACCCTTCGCTTCAACCCATCCCCCTGGTTGTGTCTTTAGACGGCGCAAGCGTTCACGGCCTGGATGGGCTCATGGTCCCCTACCCCAGGATCCCCCAGCAGCAGCTGCTGCCCCTGGATCAGAACGGCTACAGCACAGACTTGTACAGACAAGGGCTGACGCCGCCCCAGCTGCCGGGAGACCATCTGCACCCCTACGGTAGGAGAGCGGTGTGGAGATTGTCCTGTCTCTGCATCAAAGCTGCACGTAGCAGTCCAAGGCGTGAAAAGCCAACTCTGCTGACGCCGCCGGCGGCAGTGAACGCTCCACAGGACCTGGACTTTGTGCAGAGCCTCTCTCAGAGGCTGGGTGAGGCCAGAGCCTCAGACTGAGCTCTGCCAGGGGCCGGGGAGCGAGACTGGGGTCTTACCTCCATCCAACACGAAACGTTTGGGTGAGGGAGGAAAGAGTTATGCCTAAAGCTGGTCCTATGCGCGGGGCTCACCTCGTACCCGCTCAGGGTGACCGTGGCTCCAGGTGAACCACGGCCCTGCTGTTCCCCCCAGACACGCTCGTGCCACATTCACACTCATTTCCTTTTCCTTCCTCTTCCAGACTCAGAAGGAGTTTTTCACGATATGGACAGTGACAGCATCAGCCACCTGGGAGACTGCCTGCTGTCAACAGCCGAAGCCAACCTCCTCCAAGCCCGCGTGGGCAACCCCATTGACCGACTCTACTCCATGCAGAGCTCATACTTCACATCCTGACCATAGAAAAGCTCCCAGCTCCTCACGAGTATCACGGATGGATGCTGCTTCAAATTCAGAACGAGGGTGAGGGAGAAGAAACAAGACTGAGACCTTCAGAGACATTCCTTGAGCACTGCACAACGGAGGAGGCACCTAGGTCCGCCACACATATAAGCACTAATTCATGGAGACCCTTCACAGCCTGAAGGACTTTGGATCGCCTCTCTCCTTTTTTCTAGCCACAAGTAGATCGACGGTATGATGTTGTTTAGCTGTAACTTTAGCGGTTTGTCCAGTGTTTAAGCTTTTGAGCATTATGTCCTGCAAACAGAGACTGGCCAAGCTAACCAGAGCTGCCCCTAGAAGCAGGAGGTGCCCGTCCCACGAGAACCCCGTTTATTTAAGTCTTGGCTGCAGCTGAGCTGCTCGCTGTGCTGTTTTGCCTCATTTCCCAGTCCAGATGCAGGCTCCAGGGGACAAGGTTAATTTTCCACAGTAAAATGCAAGGTCCTGAGGATGCCACTGCTGCTTCAGAGATCTTCTACGTGGTTGTCGATCAGTCAGACCAGGACAGCTTTTTAACGTTTGACATTTCAGAAAGGCACAGTAGTTTGGCCTCTGAATGAAATGGCTGCGCTCGGGTATCTGCTTCTAGAAACAACAGAATCTTTATCCTCTGTCATGTTCAAGGATGCCAAGAGAAGTGCAACACACCCACAGCGACTTCTCTATCGCCTTTATGTCTGTCTGTCTCTACGAGAGCAGTTTTGCTCCCTTTAGGGACAGAACAAAGACTCATTCTCACAAAATGACAGCTGCCAGCCGCACTAGTTTCTGTTTGTTTCTTTTTTAAAAAAGCAAAGCGAAACGCTTTTACTCTAAAAATATTCCTGCCAGAAAGCCCTTCCTCCGTAGGTCTGTCCACAGCAGGATTTCCCACCCTGACCGCGCTCTCGGTTCACGGAAGGCATCCTAGCACCTCGCTTCCCACCAACAAGCGATGAAAGAAGCTGGATTGCATTATCCCACGTGTCCCTGCCAAGTCACTTAACTCCAAGAGCCTGCGTTGGGTTTTCCCTTCAAGGGCAACCCAGGGGTGACTCAGCCAAGAGAAAAACACGTCTCCGCTGCGGATAGAAAGGAATAATCCATTTTCTCCACCCATCGTGGTGCCACGAGGCAGGGGAGTTACAAGAAGCAGGTGGGCACCAATTTGTACCCACAAAAAGGGCGAGAAAGAGAGAGCAGAGACGGGAAGCCTGAATTATTACCAAAGGGAAATTCTTGATTCTCCTGCCTAGGACCCAAGTCTGGGATTTGGTCCTTTATGTATGTGACGGACAGCCGGTATTCCTGGAAAGGTCAGGTTTTCCCACGAGCCTGCTTACAGCACGCCAGCTGAAGGAACACGGTCCTCCAGAACGACCCTTCCCTTGTCTATTTGAACGGAACAACCGGCAGACGCCTCCAAAAGGAAATAAGGACTTCTTTGGAAATCGGGGCTCTCCAGAGCTGCGAGTCCAGCGGTGCAACCCGAGAACCCGGCTGACTGATGTTTCTGTACGTGGTGTTTTACTTGTAAGCCTCCGCAGGCTTGTCAGTCTGATTTTAAAGGTGTGTAACCTCTCAAATGAGGAAAAAAAAGAAAGAAAAAAAAAAAAAAGAAAAGAAATGGCTAATTTTTGTTGTCTGCAGTTATGGAGGAAGACTCCTAGGAACTGTATAATCCCGGATTTGGGGATGAAAGGAGATGCAGTCCTGATGCATTTTGCTTTTTATCAGGAATTTTTCACCTTCTCGACTACTTACAGAGACCTGACCTAAAGAATGACGTGTAACAGAACCACAGCCCTTATAAAGACCCCTCCACGTTGCTTCACCTTTAATAAAGCTGTGCGAACGTGACACGTGCTGATGTGCCGTCACTTCCCGTTGCGTTTACAGTGCCAGGTTCTGTAGCTGGACTTCCCTTGCTCTCAGACAGTCTCTCTCCCCAGAAGGCAGCCGTGTACATAGTTTACAGACACTTTGACATTTCTTTTCATGAGGGAAGGGGGAGCAGAAACAGCTATTTATGACGTGTTTGCCCAGATAGACAAGTTCTAGACCGAGCTGCGGCAGTTGGTTGACTTCCACCTTTGTTGTGCGGTCATCCACCCCTAAAAAATGAAACGGAAAAACTCCTCGAGCTGTATGTTACTTTTAGAGGCTCTTGCACTAGAGACGGTCTCAGTTTAGATGAAGTTTTAAGAGAATGTTACGGTGAACTATGTGCAAATCGATGTTTCTCCCAAATAGCAGAGCCAGCTTCACCCACTGAACCCCCACCCTCTCTTCCTTGTGATCTAGTGCTGTGATGTGCCGATGGTTTTTTTTTTTTTTGCATGTACGTTTGAAAATAAAAAAAAAAAAAAAAGCAAACTGTAAGTGGAAATCTGAAGCTTGCCTCAGCGCAGTCAGACAAACCGCGCGCACGAGCGGTCGGCTGGCTCCCTGCAGTCCCACGACGGCTGGCCTGGGCTCCTGGAGAGGACAGCCCATCTGTCACCTTTCCCAGGAACTAGGTGTCCTGGAGCAAAGGAGCAACGAGCGTTGGCAGCCGTTCGTACCTTAATGGAGTCAGCACACTCAGTAGCAGGAGTCAGGTAGTTGCAAGAGGAACGGGAATCCCAACGTGAATAAATAAACATGGTGAAGAGCTATGCTAGAGCTGGAGCTGCTGCTGCAAAGGAGTCTGACGGTGACAAGGGAGCTCAAGTACAAGAGCCAGAGATGAGATTCGTACCCTATAGCTAAGGGAAGAAACGACCGCTGCGCGGTTGCAGGTGCTCTCCAATTTTGAGGCCAGATTCTGCCCGAAATGAGCAGAAATCAGAGAGGTGGAGACCAGCTGACGCTGCCAGAGCCCAGAAAGCTAATGGGCTTGCCAAGCAAGTCCTGCTGCTTCTCTTACCAAGGACAGAGCTGCTTTTAGCACCGACAGGCAGGTACCAGAGTTCAGCGGCTGCAGGTGAAGCCACTCCCAACCCCATCTTGCAGCCGGCAGTCTTCTTGCGGTGACAAGAGACTTGGGGAGACAGCGACAGGAGTGCCAGCGCGCGTCAACTGGGAAGAGGCAGAAGTAGCTCCGTGAACGTGCGCAGAAGGGATCCGACCCTTTGGCAACCCAGGGCTTTCACCGCGCATCCCAAAGTGCCTACGGACATCGGTGAATCGAGTCCCGTGGCTACCGTAGGACTCGGGGAACGCGTACTTGTGAGGAAGCAATAGCGGGAGGAGGCTAAGCCCACTCCGCAGCAGAGCGAGGAACAGAATCACACGGCCCTTGGGCAACACCCGCACTTTGGCTTTCCCCTTTTGCTCTGCACTGTCAGGAGACAGAACAACTGCTCTCATCAAGCAGGGAGGTGCAGGCCCTTGGCTCCGACACGCCAACGGAGCTGCTGAGGAGGAGGGTTTGGGAATGCCCACTGCTCTCTGAAATGCCCCGATGTGTTTCTCTCCCGTCTTTGCAAACGGGAGAATAAAGGTGAATAAAAGTGAGTCGAGGTGACAGACTGACCACGAGATGAAAAACGCTCCCCTCTGCCCACACCATTTCCCTCGTGCTCACAAGTGACTCAAAAAACCCAGCTGGACGACAGCCAAGTAAAGCAAATGTGTGTGTGAATGGAATGTGGCTCCGTACGGCTCTCTGCCCTCGACAGTTGCCCGTTTCAGACCCGGGCCTGCCAGCAGCACTAAATCTCTCCCTGTGACTGCAAACACCAAAGGAACACGCTGATTTATGGTTCCTTTAAGTAAGAGAAGCAGAGTGTAAAACGAGAATATTTTCTGGATGAAAAATTAAAGAGATGTTTTTGTTAGTTCCTCATTCTAGGATCATGTGTAATTTACCTTATTGGTTTTAAAGTTCCACTTGAAAGGAAAAGTGACATCAACAGGAGTTAAAGCAACAGGCTGAAAAAAAGTCCTGACACACTTAACTTCACATTCTGAGAGATCTAAACCAAGAAATGGAGGAAAAACAAAGCCGAGAATTAACTAACCTAATGATCCTTGGCTTTCTCTTAGTTAAGGAGCTCAGAACTCCTTGCATGCATTAATTAATTATCCCTCATTACTCCCCAGCCCAGTAGGTGTTATTTATTTCAGAGATGAGTAAACAGAGACGTAGAACATGTTACGACCAGCTTCCAAGGCCACACAGAAAGACGGTGGGTAAGTTAAAACAGAAAAAAACTGACGTCCAGTTTGCTTAACTACCAGGCAAAACGCACATTTGACTGAAAACAAGAGTCGAGAACAATTAAAAGCGGAGAAAACACAGAACCAGGAGATGGAAACCAAGCAGGGAATGGCAAAGCCCACGGCAGAACACAAGGAACCCAAGGACTACAGTGTCACAAGGTGTGAATGAAGGATCCTTTACAATAAGTAGCCCCCAAGCAAAAACACCTACTCCACTCCGACGCTGCTTTCTTATCAGTTCTCAACCGCCTTAGAACTCGGTCCTTTGGGGTCTTCTCCTTGGCACTGCAGGGCTTTAGTGTTTATTTCTGCTCTGGTTTGCGTTCGGGAGGATGCGAGAGGCCCAATCTAGCCGAATTCTGCTCTAAATCTATTTTTTTCCCTGAGTCTCCCACTCTGGGAAATACAGGCTTATTCACTTATTGATTTCAGCCACTTGGCATTAATTTAGCTGAATCTCTTTGCAGCCTTTGGAGATAAAGCTGAACTTACCCGTTTGATTGACTGCCCGAGGACTTTTTCCCCTCGTTCGGCTTTATGCCGGTAACTGTCCTACTTCTAACGGCTTCCATGAGCCCGTCCGAATCAAACTAAGAGGTATGAGACAGTATCCTAATCCTGGGGTACAAGAAATTAAGAGGTGGCTTCCTGGGTTCCCAATTCTTGTTTCCTTCTCGGGTTTTCAGAGGTCTCCCTTGCCACTTTACACCTTGTGAAAGATACTGGAGGAACCCGCGCTCCTTTTAGCTTTTACGGTTAAATATGCTTCCAGCGACAGGACCAAAAACCCGACAGCTGGATTTGGAAATGCCAGCTTTTCCCAACACTCCCAGGGACACTCGCTCGCCCTGTGTCTACGGCTTTGCCTTGTTTCCAGCTGCTACCACGCATCCAAGCAAGCCAGATCCACCACAGCCCTTCCCTTCCGTTTGTCGACGCCAGAAATGGCTGTAATCGCCATTCCGGTTTTCTTCCCGCAACCAGGAGGAGCGGGTAGCTCGTGCAGTTGGAAAGAAGAGGAGAAAGAGCTGCAAAACTCCTGCTCCTTGCTTCTCACTTAAAGAGGTCTTAGGCCCCTCTGCCCAAGCGAGAAGTAAACTGATTAATCGTGCAGTACTGCACGTACAGCTACAGCTGCCTTCGAGGCTAAGAGGAAAGCAAGAGAATACTCCCTGGCTGCTTCTAGCGCATCCAGTAGCAGGAAAGAAAATTGTTGGTATTCCTTTCACTTTTCACAAAGGAATTTGCCAAATTTGCCAGGGCTACAGGTAGATTTAATCTAGAAACTTTTCCAAGGGAGCTGGTAAACTGCGGAAGGCAACAATTTCAGGTAGTGACCATCCCCACAATACTTCCCTCCACGGGAAGGTTCCGTCATTCTCTGCTACGCGAAGTTATTTTACATTTACATTACACGTGTAGTGAAAGATGTGCATTCTTTATTCAGAACAGAACTTGCAGCTGCCTCACGAGTATTTACTCAGAGAGCATTTCTCTCCTCGCTTGCACGCGGAGACAGGATGGAGCAGCATCTTCCTCTTCCCCCTCTCCGTAGGAACAAGCGAACGGGACCCCGTGAGAGTTTGGCTCATCGATGACAACAGCAAGTGCCTGGCAGCTCAGTGGTTAACGCGTTCGAGCAAGTAATAACAGAGCAGCTCAGGCTCCTGAGAAGGAGGAGGCATAACTGGGCTTAAGAGGGGCCCAGCGCACCTTAAACATAATGAAAAATGGCTTTTCTGCTGACAGGCTGACATTTCAATACAATGTCAACAACATGTAAAGCACCTTCGCTCCTGTATAGCGGCATCCTTAATAAAGCTATTCACACCACAGACACGGATGACTAATGGGGTGCTGCCTGGTATAAATAAAACTCCAAAGACTCGCTAAAAATAGATTTCTCCTCCTTTTCTGGTCGCAGTTGCCCCTCTCTAAATTCACTTTGAAGCGAAGCTCCCCTCACCTTTTTCTCCCAAAAGATAAAGCGGCTCTTTACGTTTCAAACGCACGGCATCTGATAAAAAAGTGCTTTCTGCAAGCGTGCAGCTATGTTTTCAGACGCAACCCCAGCATCTGCATACGTCCCCATCGCTGCTGCAACGCAGCCACCTCTGTGAGAGACAACAGCAACGCCGGCAGCCAGCTTTGTGATCCAGGATCTGCTAGAAGCTGGAACACATCGACTTAAATCTGCTGTCCCTCTCCCCAAAGGAGTTAAACTCTGCCCAAGTGGAAAATGCCAAGCGATGTTTGCCAACCACCACAGGCTCAAAGGCCAACGCTTGGACTTACGCCTGGCTGAAACACGAAGAAGGATTAATGTGTCCCAGGAAGGGGGTATGAACCCCTGGGAACCAGGTCAAAGCCAAGTTTCCCGGTCCGTGCCTCACCCTCTCTTAGAGGTGCAAAAAAACCCTCACAAAACCTGTACTTTGAGACAAAGACTCTGCTGGCGCTGCGCACAATAGTTCCTGCGTGTCATCTGCTCCCTGCACACTTCTGGAAAACGTGGGGCTTTGCTTCCCTCTGACTCTTCTGGAAGCCCACGTTCCTACTCTGGACAGCAGCAAAGCTCTCGCTCCGAAGCTGCATTCGTATAACCAGGTTGTAGCAGCTCATTTCTCCTTCCTCGTACCTGGTCTCGAGTACCCCAAAGGACTTGCCAAGGTTTAAATTTTTCCCGGGAGATAACAGACAGCACGTTAAACACACCCACAGGGATTTTCAGACATGGCCGACTGGAGCAGACCCAAGGGCCCTAACTCGCAGCACCCCAAAGCTCTCCCTCCGCAGACGTGTCTCACCCGGGTCTTAATCCACTCCTCGTTATTGTTTCTTCTATTTTTTATTTTTTTTTCCACTAGTCACAGCCCAGAAACCACCTCTCCTTAAAGCTGGGCTCTTTGTTCCCCCGTGTAAGAACAGAGGTGCTCCCCCCACGCCCTGAAGAGCTCTGTTGCGCTGTCGATAGAGCAGCCAGTGCTCTGAAGTCCGCAGGTTTTCGGCCGTCTCCGCCGGCGGGAAGACTCCCTCTGCTGTTCTAAACCAGCAGAAGGCCCGGGGCTACAACCCCTCACGGCACCCCCAAAATTGGGAGCCGCACGGGATGTTTTCAAGTGGGTCAAGTCGACCTTTACGGTCAAAAAAAGGTCTCTGTAGTCGGTCCAGCTGAGAGCAGCTTCCATCATCAGCGGGAAAAGCCAGAACTGGCTTCGGATCTTGAAAAGTGTTTTTTTATTGAGATGAAGGAAAAGATTGTGCTTAATTATCAAGGAGCTGTCGAAGAACAGACTGCAGAAAAAGAGGTAAGGGCTGATTTTAGCTTTCGGCTCCTACTCAAGCACATCTGCAGGTTTCTGCTGATCCTCTGGTGTCACTTCAACACAGTTCTGTAATTTATTTACTTATCAAGTTTTCAGAGGCAAGTCAGCAGACAAAACCCAGCGTTATCAGCACACAAGTGCCGACGGATCAGGAACGCTCTGACATCCCGGTCAGAGTCCAGCTGTCTGCTGGAGACAAGCGTAGTGCGACCGCAACCAAGAAAACCACATCGCAGGGCTGCGCTTCGTTTCGCAGAGGGGAAAAACCAACCCAACCAAGTACTGGAACGATACTCCAGAGTACAGAAAGACTTTTCAGTCACTCCTGAAGATGAATTTTAATTCCAAGGCTCCCCTATGAAAAAACAGCACAAATAAAAGCATCAGGTAGGCTCCGTGCGTATGCAGCACCCTAGTTACGAGGTACAGTAGATTATCAGGTCAGGTCATGGGCGTACGTCACATTCAGGCGGTCTCTATACGCTTAGTAACGTGTTATTTACTTTAACGTTGCTCCACAGAGGGTTACAAGATCTTTGGCAGAGCGCTGCAAGGTGACCTACCCCGACAAAACCATTCTGCGTACATCACTGCACAAAACCGATGACCAGGTTGATTAACAGATTTGGACAAAAATCCTGACTTTACCTCAGCAAGATCGCTTTCCTCCCAGAGCCTTTTGCCACAGGGTATCGGCTTAATCCGACACGGAGAACGACCAACGCATTGGAGAAATATGCGGTTGCATTCATGGCTGTAATGGCCACACGCACATCACCTCCACCCCTGACAATCCACGAATGAATTAACACACTTTTAGCTTAGATATACTTCCCCGCTGTGCTTTGTATTTTTCTGAGGAGGATAAGTCTGAATTTACAGAGACAGGAAGGGAAGGCGGGTGGGAGAAAAGCGCAGGTCTAGGTGTAGCCTGGGCTGTACTATTCCACTCCAGCTATTTAAACGCGCAGCTCCCAAGCAGAGGGGGTGTGTGGCTGTCGGCAGGAGGGCTCCGGACCGCGGGGCTAGCGGGAAAGCGAGCCCGCTCCGCAGCCCGACACTCACCTCAGGCAGAGAGCTTCACCTGGTCGGCACAGAGCAGGAAGGCATTGACGTGGTCGCTGCAGTTCATGACGGAGGCCTGGTTCTCCTTCAGGCACTGCTCGAAGGCGGCGAACGGCTCCGCGCAGTCCTGGCGGATCTGCTGCACGATCGGGCTGCGAGACAACACCAGGCCCTCAGCTCCCGGGAGCCGCACGGCCCAACCCCCACAGCCCCAATCGGCCCGAGGTCCGACCCGGTAGGCCCGGCCCCGGCCCCGGCCCCGGCCCGCCCCTCCCGCACTCACTGGGCGGCGGCGCAGCGGGACATGCTGAGGCGGAGATGGTGACAGTCGCGCTGCCAGGAGGCCGGGCTGGCGGCCACGCACCGCCCGTACTGCTCCATCTCGCTACGGCAGTAGCGCGCCGTGATCTCCAGGGCCGCCTGCCTGCGGGGAGACAGCAAAGTTAACGGAGGGGGGGGGCGGCGCGGCCTACCGCGGCCTGGCCCGGCCCGGTGCCCCGCCGCCCCCTACTCACATGCCGCCGCCGTTAGTGCACCGGGCGCTCCCGCCGGTGTGCGCATGCGCAGACCCCCGCCAGACCACTGTGCGCATGCGTCGAGCCGTGGGGCCGGCGGGTGCGCATGCGCAGTCGCCGGCCCCCACGGCTCGACGCATGCGCAGCCGTCAGTCCCCTCACGGCTCGGCGCATGCGCAGCGCGCGGGGACGCAGCCGCGCCGCCTCTCCTGCGCGGCGCTCAAGGTGGCCACTGCGCAGGCGCCGAGCGCCCCGCGCGCGCGCCCTCGCCGGAAGCGGAAGTGGGTCGCTGCGGTTTCTCGGAAGATGGCGGCGGCCGGTCCGGCTCCGGGTCCCGTGGACGAGCTGGTCTCGTCGGTGACGCTGTACCGCCGGCGGCCGCGGCTCCTCCACGGCACCGTGTTGCCCTTCGTGGCGGGGCTCTACCCGGCCTGGTTGTGGCTGTGGGGACCGCGCGTGTGGGCGGCATGGGGGGAGGCGGCGGCGGCGGCCGCGGAGGAGGAGGGCCCGAGGCCGGGCCCGGGCCCCGCGCCCCCCGAGGCCGCGTTGCTGGCGCTCGCCGCCATCGGCGTCGTCCATCTGCTGACGGTGCTCTCGGGGCTGTGGTCGGTGCACGCTCACTGCGCCCTCACCTGTGTCCGGGTGAGTCCCGGGGCTGCCGGTGCCGCGGGGCCGCCCACGCTGGAGACCCCGCCGGGGCTGCCCCCGAGCAGCGCGGGGAGGCTCCTGCCGCTCCCCGCGGGCTCTCCTGTCCCGCGGGAGCGGCTGAGGGCGCGGGGGCGTTCGGTCTCCTGGGGGAGGGTGTTTCTTGCGACGTGGCAGAGCCCCGCGGGGAAGCTCTGCAGGCGCCATGAGGGCGAGGGGCGTGAGGAGACGCTGCTCCCTTTAGCTGGGCTCGGGCAGCGCGGCTGCGTACGGCCGGCGGCGGGGAAGGAGAGGTGCGCGTGTTCGGCAGGCCCCAGCCCCACAGCAGTGTCTGGGAGTCCGGCAACACTGCACGCAGGCAGCCTGCGATGAGTTCAGCGTCCAGGGCAGGGGCCGAGTCCCTTTGCTAGTGTCGATCTGTCTGTCTTTTGACGATGGACCAGCCGGTTGCCGTTTTCTCGGTCGCTGTTGTAACCGTGTCTTACGGGCAGATATGTATGTCTTAACTGCAAGTGAAGTGCCGAATATACTTCCTTCGGTGGTAGGGTACGATTTTGGGGATGGATTGGGATAATCGGAACGTCTTTGATTCTCACAGCGGCTCTGCAAAAGCACCCGGCTGCAAAGAGCACTTTTTTTCTGCGTGTCTTAACGCGATCCGGCGAGGATTCCGCCCGACTCATCGAGATCCAGGGCCTGTGATCCGCTTTACGAAGCGTCTCTCGTTTGTGTTTCAGGAACCGTGTCCTAAGAAAGCCACGTTGGCTAAAGTTGTGCCAACCCCAAATAATGGATCGGTAGAACTCGTGCCGCTCCACCGAGACCAGGTGAGGATACGGCTGTCGGGAGCAGAACTGCCAGGGAGCTGCTACGTCCTGCTGTCAGCCTGCGGTTTATTAGCTTTGAACTTAAGTAATTAGGGAGAAATCAGCCGCACTCCGGCAAAAGTGGGGATGTTAAAGACCGCACGGTGTTTCCTGGTGCGTGTACCACAAGTAGAATCGTATGATAACTGAAGATGTAAGGGGCTGGGGCTTCTTTCCTTCTTCAGGCCGGCTCGTGTGTGGAGTGAAGCCTTTGGTGTGTGTTCAACCGGTTGTTTTTTTTCCCCCTCTCTGCAGGGTGAGGATGGGCAGGAGGCTCTCTCCTTTGAATTTCAAAAAATCAAATACTCCTATGAGATAGACGGCAAGAAGCAGTTTCTTCCTGTAGCTTTCCCTGTGGAACATCCCCTTTGTTACTACCAGAATGCCCGAGGCTACCAGGAGGACAAAGATATCCGAGCAGCTGAGAAGAAATACGGCACAAACAAGTACGTTTTCCAGGCGCAGATCTCTCTTTGCCAAAGGTTCCCGGTGTGTCAGGAACAACGGTGTTGAACCGCGGTTCTAGTCCTGTTTTTTAAATTTCAATTACTCCCGGCGCTTGCTTCAAATTCCTTTGGGGACAGAGAAGAGTATCGGACCAAGGGGTTTTCCCCAGGGTGGGCGTAGATGGAAATTAATTGGATATGACAAATTAACTGAACCAAAGTGATTGGAAATAGGGAGGTTGTGGACATCGTGGAGTACAGCCTGCTCTGACGCCGGAGGCTGCAGGTGGCTTTTGGGTTGGGCTTTTGCCGAGAATCTGGAATGTTGAGGTTAATACGGATTCAATTCTTTCCCAGGGCTGAGATGGTGGTGCCGGAGTTCTTGGAACTCTTTAAAGAAAGAGCTACAGCTCCCTTCTTCGTCTTTCAGGTAAAACGAACGAACAAAAAGAGCTGTAAATGCTTCTCCCTGCTAAAAAATGAGAGGATTCCTTACAGTCCTGGCTTGAGTGCCGTAAATCAGCTGGCAGCTTTCTAACGTCAGGCGTAGACGCTGTTCTCGCACTGTAATATTGATTCTACTTCTGGGAGCGACCCTGTTTCTTCCTAACGAGCTACTGTGGTTTTCTGGCTTCCTACAATTAAACGTGTACCAAATCAGGTTAAAAAAAAAAAATCCAGAAATTGAAGGCTTTTGTCTTCTGAGGGAGAGGAGAATAACGCCGGTGTCCTGCTCTCCCCGCAGGTGTTCTGCGTGGGTTTGTGGTGCCTGGACGAGTACTGGTACTACAGCGTTTTCACCCTCTCCATGTTGGTTGCATTTGAAGCTTCTCTGGTCCAGCAGCAAATGAGGAACATGTCGGAGATTCGAAAAATGGGCAACAAGCCGTACATGATCCAGGTAACGGGAACCAGAGAGGGTTGCGCGTGAAGCTTTCGATGTCGCTGTCTTTTAGCTGATTTGCGGTTCCTTTTTCCCCGTCCTTTTCCTCTGCTCCTTTTCTGACGCGTGCGGGGCTTCTGAAAGTGCTTTTTTTCCCTACAGGTTTACAGAAACCGCAAGTGGCGCCCCATTTCCAGTGATGAGATTATTCCTGGGGATATCGTTTCCATCGGTAATGACTTGCGTGATGGTTGCAAGCGAAAGCTTGTTTAAAATCAGATTCCTTCCGGCGCGTTAAGTTGCGCGGTGGTTTGAATTAGGCATAAAAATCTTAACGGTCTTGGTTGGGCGCTTTTGAGGACTTTGATACGTAGGTGTCACAACTCAAGGGTCCGAGAGATTAATCCTTGGGCTGGATCTCTTGGACCTGCTGTCTTAAAGGAAGGGAAATACCTAGATAAATCAGCCTCAGATTCTTCAGCTTCGGATTGTGAGGATGAAGAGTTCCCTTCCTCCTGACAATGTCTTCCTAGAATGGAAGGGGAAGGGCAGATCTCTCTTAACCCTGCTCTCCTTTTTGAGGTTGTGTTACCCCAGGATGCGGTGCCAGTCTTTGAAGCCTGAATGGCACTAAGTGTCTTGATTTTAAACTTTCCTGGTCTCGAGAGAGACCTAATAACCTTCAAACCCTTTCGGTTCTCGGCAGTGCCGAGTGGGTACGTGCTGTACTCGACTTGGGAGGTTTGAAGCTTTAGGAATCTCCTGTATCGCAGCTAAGCTGAAGGAGAGCTGCGCCCTGCCGGACAAACAGCCAAACGATAGTCGCTTCTGCCTTTGAGCTGCTTCTCAGTTTTCACGTGTTCATTGCAGGCCGCTCTCCTCATGAAAATCTCGTGCCGTGTGATGTGCTGCTGCTACGTGGGAGGTGTATCGTGGATGAAGCTATGCTGACGGGAGAGTCTGTGCCGCAGATGAAGGTCTGTGAAATGTCCTCTGCGCCGTCCCTGTGTTGCAACCTGGAAAAGTCAAAATATTCGAGCTCACCACAGCATTTGCGAGTGCAAATTAATCGCTGCGTGTGAGTGCTGGCCCAAGCAACCTGGGCTGTTTGTTATGGGCTCCCTATCAGTGATTGATGGTCTCTGGTAAATGAGAAACAGAAATGTCTGTTTTGTCTGGCAGCGTCTCCAGCCTTTGGGTCTGAACTCTGTCGTGTGGGCATGACATCGCCCTCCCACGCATTCCCCAGTCTGGATTCCTTTGGCTGGGAGGAGGAACAAGTGTAAAGCACTTCAAAACCCTGAATATTCCTTTTTTTTGTGCCAGCGGGTGACTTAAAAATGAGAAAGTAATGCTTGCAGAGCCTCCCTTGCTGAACTCGGTGTGCCAAGGGTGAACTAGTCCCCCAAAACCAGAACCTCCACAGGTGCCAGGCTCTAAACCCAGACCCGTCAGGAGCTGGAGCGTGTTAAGGTCTCGATTCAGTTCAGGCCACCTTTGGCTGAAGGGAAGCTGAGAGCATCTTGTGGGATAAGAACAGAAAAGAACAAGTTTACTTGTTTGCAGCTGTGATTCTGAGACTGAACGTTGTCCTGCAGGAGCCCGTGGAGGATCTCAGTCCAGAGCACGTCTTGGACATGCAGACCGATTCCCGCCTACACATCATATTTGGGGGTACAAAAGTGGTGCAGCACATCCCGCCCCAGAAAGCCAGCACAGGACTGAAACGTATGTACCCGCACAGATTCCCCCTGAGAGGGCGTGTCACGTACCCGCAGATTTATTTTAAGTGGCTTTGATGGAACTTTTGGAGGGTGTCGTTGAGTCAGTCTCCTTGGCCCTGTCGCTAACGGTTTACTGTGGTTATCAGGCTGCTGTGATGCTCTGTTAAAGTTGACTATGTCCCCTTGTACGTGAGAGGAGGGTGTAGCTTCAAGCGTTTTCTGTCTGTGATGAGCCTGTAAAAGAGTGCCGGTAAGCTCACTGTCTGCATTCCTGCTCCCGTTCCAGCTGTCGATAACGGGTGCGTGGCATATGCTCTGAGGACCGGCTTCAACACATCTCAGGTAAGATGCGAACGGGCCTGCTCGCCTCTGGTCGACGGTGCCGGTTCTGTCGTTCAGCGCTTCGCTGTTAGGAAATCCTTACGAAATACGGCAGTGGGAAAATAGAAACCGAAATTACTTGTTTGTTTGGAAGAGGAATAAATACGGTTGGTCTCTTCTCTGTGTGTCAAATAAGTAGCCTGAGGTTTGATGCGGAAGCCTGAGGTTTGATGCGGAAGCCTGGGAGTCAGGATTCGGGGTTCTGGTTGTGACTGGCCGCACTATATATGCCACAGCTCCTGGTGATCCCTGTTTCGGTCACGATAACTGTTGGGAAAGGGCATTTGAGAGACCGGAGATGTGAACGTGAGCGTTTTCAATTGAAAATTGAAGACTGCTTCAAAGAAATCATCAACTTAAGTGACTTAGGAACACGCTTGGGTTTTTTAACAGGTTAATTACAGAAATAGGAATCGGTTTCAGGCTCTGGCACCAAAATGCCAGAGTGTCATTTTAAAATTGGGTTTCGTACGTATTTTTAACAAACTGCTGCATGCTGCAGAGATAGCTTCTTGCACTGAAGGCTGTTCTTCTCAGGGGAAATTGCTCCGTACAATCCTCTTTGGGGTGAAGAGAGTGACAGCCAATAACTTAGAGACCTTCATTTTCATCCTGTTCCTGCTGGTCTTTGCCATTGCTGCTGCAGCATACGTCTGGATTGAAGGTGAGATTTCTTCTTGCCTCTTCCAGGTCTCTACACAGGACTTGTACCAAAGCCTGTGGGAAGGACAGTTGACGTAATTTCTGAGAGTTACAATAGCTGGGTTGGGCTGCGCCCGTGTTTCAGTGTAGGGGCCCACACTGCATTCTGGATGCTTTTCTTGCCCTGCCTAGGTAGGTGTGCTTCTTTGCGGTACCTAGTTCTGCGGGGCACACGGTCTGAGGATGAGGAGGTGCACAGGTCTCCCGTCTCGTTCTGTAGGCACCAAGGATCCCAGCAGGAACCGTTACAAGCTCTTCCTGGAGTGTACTTTGATACTGACTTCGGTCGTTCCGCCTGAACTTCCCATTGAGCTCTCTCTGGCTGTCAACACCTCCCTCATCGCCTTGGCCAAGCTCTGTAAGTACCAAGCCTAAACACGGGAACAAAATTAGGACTGCTTTCTCGTGTCTGGAACTGGGGGGCCGTCGGTGAGGAAAGGAGTGTGAAATTCCTGTAGTGTCCTTCCTCGCTTTCTACCCAGCGACAGTGTGGGGTTTGGGGCTGGTGTATACGAGGGGGTTTAAACCCCAAAGAACTTCGGAGGTGTGCGCTTTGAAGCGGGTCCTACATCAAGCGTAGGAGGGAATATATCCATATGAAAGCCTCCTTGCTCAACAGTCCTGTGGTTCTGCGTTGAGCAGGCTCCTGTACATGGAAGGCGAATGACTTCTGCGTTGGACCTACCTCACTGCCACAACGTGGTGTCTGTTCTGCTTTCAAATGCCACCCAAATTCCGAACGGGGAGGTCGGGGTTCGTGAACTCTAGCTGAGAACCGTGGTGATAGCTCCTGTCTTGTGCTAAAAGCCCCCGAGCATCCTGTCCTGGCTTCGTTGTAGCCGACCTCTCACAGGATTTCCTCTCCTCTCTTCTAGATGTGTACTGTACCGAGCCCTTCCGCATCCCCTTTGCAGGCAAAGTTCAAGTTTGCTGTTTTGATAAAACTGGCACCTTAACCAGCGATCACCTTGTAGTGAGAGGAGTAGCTGGGCTCAGGTAGGTCCTGGGTGATTTTCGTTACGTGATTTGCTGCGCTCTGGGCTTTGGGCACTGCTGGAACTCTCAGGCACGAGTGAAATCACGTTCCAGTGGGGAAGAGAAGATAATCAGGGATTCGGAGAGTGAAAGAAGTGGATTGAGCTGGAAGGAGAGAGGGTCGTTGGTCTCTGGCAACGACTGGGGGCTCAGGATGTGTGAATTTAATTGTCTTGGGGGACTTGTGGCGTAGGGTCTTTACGTACCTGAGATCTTCGCTGCTCCTCCATGTGGCAGCAACCTGCCTTCTCGTTCCGCTGCCGTAAGGAGCTGTGCTTGAAGGCTAGATGCCGCAGCAGAGAGACACCCGAGTCCTTTGATTCTACGCTTACTCAAATGTGTTAGTTCAGGCTGCTTCCACGAGTGTTCTGCTTGAATCAAGTTTGCTTTGGAGGACTGGCAGAAATTATGGGCTTTGGCACTGCGTGCAGTTGAGAGCGCGCCAGATTTCCTGTGGCTTTGATCTCCCCGTGAGAAGCTCCACTGTTTACTGCGTTAGAGTAGGAATTTTTTTGCTGGGAAAAATTCCAGAATTTCTCTGAGATAATGTGAATGGGGTCTGTTAACATGGGCAGTCTTTTTTATGCTGCAGGGATGGGAAAGAAGTGACACCAGTATCTGACATTCCTGTAGAAACCCACCGAGCGATTGCTACTTGCCACTCGCTTGTTCAGCTGGATGATGGGACGCTGGTGGGAGATCCGTTGGAGAAGGCGATGCTGATGGCTGTGGACTGGACCCTGACCAAAGGTAAAACCTGTTTCCAGCTCCTCCCTGCTCGATACCTGAGCCCTGTGGGTTGTGCAGTGGGGTTTTTTTGGGGGGCGGTGACGACGATAACGCTGTTTTTGTCAGTTCTGAGCATGAAATTATCTAGTCTATGGAGATTTCCTATGCCTCATGCCGGCTTTCTGCAAGGAGTTGAATTCCATCTGGTGTGATCCCAGGAGCTGGTGTTGGGGCAGTGGAAATCCTTGCACTGCCTGTCTGAGGGACAACAAATAGCAGAAGTCTGTTCTGGGGCCTGCAGATGCTGCGTTCTGCAGCTGGCACGCCCAGGTTGGGGTCTTTCAGTTCCGATCGTGCCGACTCGGTAAAGTCAGGGCGTGACTAGCGCAGGTCGCAGTAGGGAAAGCGTGCCAGCGTGGGTATTAGCGTGGCTGCGGGCAGCCTCCCTGGAGGCTTTCTGCTCTGCTTGCTGGGCTTTCGCACGCACAGGTAGCTAAAGTAGAAACCTTCCAGAAATATCGTGTACGTATCCCACTGACGCCCGTGCCGTTGTGGTTTTTGCTTCTGGATTTTTACGGGTGGTGATAATACATGCTATAAATGCACCTTCAACCCGCTCTGTAGCTGTTCGTGCTAATGCACGGAGCTGCTCTGATCGGTTGTATCCCTTAATTCTCGGCACTGGGATTTCCAGCTCTGTGTGCTTGTATCTAAGGAGAGGAAATTCACGTGATCTCGGTGACCTATGGGTTCCTTTGGGACCCGAAGGGAGGGATGTTGCTTTTGATACCGAGAAACCTTTCAGGATTTCCTGATCTCTTTGTTTCCAGATGAGAAAGTTTTCCCCAGAAGTATTAAAACTCAGGGACTGAAAATTCACCAGCGCTTTCATTTTGCCAGTGCCCTGAAAAGAATGTCTGTCTTGGCGTCGTACGAGAAGATCGGCTCGACTGATCTCTGTTACATTGCAGCTGTGAAAGGGGCCCCAGAGACGCTGCACAAAATGGTGAGCGCATCTCTCGAGGAGAGGAAGGGCCTTCTCTAGCACGTGTGCTCGTCCCCTTCCACCTCTGCCTGTCCCTGCCACGTCTGGAACCTGAATGACGTAGGGATTTCATCCTGCAAAAGGGCACCGCGAACCCGGGCCTCAAAGCAAACTCCACTGGGGAGTTTCAGTCAGATCCCAGTGGGATCCGAATGTCTCGCCGTACGCGTTCCTGGCCCTGTTGCTTTTGCTGACAGCCGAGGGCTGGCTCTGGGCGGTCTCCTCGTTTGCCCCTGAGGGTGAGGGACCCTCCCAAAGGTGCCTCTCTTCCCCCGTCTGCGTATTTAACGTGAAATGCTGGAATGTGCTGCTGAATTGTGTTTGGAACTGGATTAACGTGATGCTTTTCCCCACCCCTTCTCTAGTTGTCTCAGTGCCCAAGCAACTATCATGCTGTCCACACGGAAATTTCACACGAGGGGGCGAGAGTGCTGGCCCTTGGCTACAAAGAACTGGGGCACCTCACTCACCAGCAGGTATCTCTCTCTGTTCAAGCCTCGAAATCGAGCGCCTGTAAAGGAAACAGAGGTGGTGTGAGCGGGGAAGAGGGGTGGGACGCTTTGGGGATGTGGTTGCCCAAAGCTGCTGTAACAGTGTTGGTTTTATCGATCTGGATCTTCTGGGAAGACCGCAGCCTCTGTTGTGCTCCCAGCTTGGAATTCCTGTGCAGCAGCGAGCAACACTCGTGTTTCCCTGCTCGTAAAGCAGGGTCAACTCTCTCCTTGGAGCAACTGAAGAGGTTTAGCACTGAACCTCTAGCTGTGAACCTCGTTTTGTGTGGGGATGGGCACGGGTAATTGTTTTCAGGGCTGTCTCTGTGGAGCTTTGTGCCAAAGAAGCCTTTTTTTCTGGAGCAGCTGGGCACTGTCCAGGGTTGCTCTGTGCATCTCGGAGCACCGGTTGTGTTTCTGGTGATGCTTTGATTGCAAGGAAGCACCCGTTGGAAAACAAGGTTGCTGCGACAGAGCAGCAGGTAACGCTCTGTTTGCTTTGGCAGGTGAGGGAGATGAAGCGTGAAGCTTTGGAGTGTGATCTTAGATTTGTTGGATTCATTGTGGTTTCCTGTCCTCTCAAAGCCGACTCCAAATCCGTCATCAGGGAGATCCAGAACGCATCACACCACGTAAGCGTCAGCAGCGGCCTTAGGGGTAGCCATGGTGTTTGGGATGTGGAATTTCAGTACCGGGAGCCTTTGTGGAGCGAGGGCAAAGGCTTCCCCATGGCGAAGGCAGGGAGAGTTTGCAGATGGGATGTTATTTTTGCGGTGGGATTTGCCCTGGCCCAGAGAAAAAGCCTTTCTGCAGGGTGCCGCACAGAGCTGCGTCTCGCAGGGAATGTCACCAGCATCCGAGCTAGGCAGGAGTCTTGTCAGCGGAAAGAAGACTCGCTGGGAAGTGCTGCTTGTCTACCCAGAAGTGATTTGTGACCCCTCTCGCTTTCCCCTCAGGTAGTGATGATAACAGGAGACAATCCGCTCACCGCCTGCCACGTGGCCCGGGAGCTGCACTTCCTCCAGAAGGAGCACACCCTCATTCTGCAGCCTCCTGGGAGCAAAGGTAACCGATCCCGTGCGGGGAGCGGCTCTGCGTTCTGGAGGACAGCAGCCAAAGCCCCGCTGGGGTGTCGTGTCAAAGTCAGCCACACGCTATTAGCGCTGCTGCTCGATGCCGATAAAGGAAACGACCCGCTTTCCAGAATCCCAGATAACCCTCTGTCCCGTGCCCCTCTCTTCCCTGGCTCGGAGTACTACGCAAGCTACGTACAACCCTCTGCCAGCTCCTAAACCGAGCTGTCTGAGCACCAAAACAACAAAAATAACGGCCGCTTGAAGGCGGCCTTGCTGTGCAGCAGCCAGGGAAGCCGAGCGCCGTTTCGCTGGCTGCAGGGAAGGAGGGCCCACATAAGACTGTGCCTAGGTGGGAGGTGGGCGCGTCGCTGTCCTGGGAAACGCGTCCTCGTGTCCTTAATGCCGAGGGGCTGCCAACACCAGGTTCGGTGTCTGGGAGCGTTTCTCAGAGGCGTGCTCACGTCGAGCTCGTGCTTCTCTTTCCAGGCTCCAGCTGGCAGTGGGAGTCCATCGACGGTGCCGTCGTGCTCCCGATCCTGCCAACCTCCTTGCGAGAGCTGACGCAGCAATACGACCTGTGCGTAACCGGGGAAGGCCTCGCGCGCCTGCAGTCTGTGAACAGGCCGCAGCTGCTGAAGCTCATTCCGCACATCCAGGTGTTTGCCAGAGTGGTGCCGAAGCAGAAGGTGAGAGACTTCAGCTGCTGGTAAAACCCCGTTTTAGCAGGTTCCCAGCAGGGCTCGCCTCGTACGTACCTGGGAGCAGCGTAGACGCTAGCACGTGATTAATGCCAAAGCTGTTTTCAGCAAACCAGAGCCTCTCCCAGTACCCAAGCCAGCAGGAAGCACGAACCAGAGCTCAGGATGTGCCACGGTGTTACCCTAAAGAGTCCTGAGCCTGTTGGCCCGTTCTAGCTCTGCATTCCTAAAACAGAGCCTGAAAGTGAAGCTTTTGGAGTCTGGGTGTGAGGCCAGCGAGTTCCTGCAGAAGAGGAAATGGCCTCAAGTTGCGCCAGGGGAGGTTTAGATTGGATATTCATAAAAATTTCTTCACTGAAAGGGTTGTCGGGCATTGGAACAGGCTGCCCAGGGAGGTGGTGGAGTCCCCATCCCTGGAGGGATTCAAAAGACGTTTAGACGAGGCCCTAAGGGATACGATTTAGTGGGGGACTTGGTAGTGACAGGTTAATGGTTGGGCCCGATGATCTTGGAGGTCTCTTCCAACCAGAACAATTCTATGATTCTATGAAACGCTTGACCAAGACACGTAACCCAGCCCAGAGAGCCGCGTGTCGGAACCCGCAGGCTGCCAGTTCTCACTGCGCGTTTCTTTTTGCAGGAGTTTGTAATCACTACTTTGAAGAGCCTGGGCTACGTCACGCTGATGTGCGGGGATGGGACCAACGACGTCGGAGCTCTGAAACACGCAGATGTGGGTGAGTCCGCACGCGGGACTCTCCCGTGGGCCCTGCCCGAGTTTGGCTCGCGTTCCTAAACAGAAACCAGTGGTTGTTCTCTGGTGTTTTGAGGGCTGCGCTTGATCTGACCAACATCATTTGTTGGCATAAACATAAAGAAGAGGGATCTCTGTGCTGGTGGAATACCTGCTGGGTGCGTGCCAGCGGGAATGAGCTGCGACCGCATTTTCCTGGAAGAAAGATTCTTCCTGTTTGTTTTTTTTCCTAAGCTTTACTTCAGCAAGTGTAACGTGTCTGCGGTCCCTTCGTAACTAGCCTGACTCGGGTGCTAATAGCAGTTGGGATTCCTGCTTGGTGAAAAAGCTCTGCCAGCGAAGGGATTACAGCCCTTTTTCCCTGCAGGTAATGTTTTTACGCTCTTGCAGGAGTGGCGCTGCTGGCAAACGCTCCTGAGAGACTGCCCGAACGGAAGAAGAGAGCTCGAGACGGGCCCAGTGATGGGAAGCCTGCTTTGCCGTCGGTGGGGAGCGGGACTGTGAAGCCCACCTCCCGTGGCGCCAAGCACCGAGTCATGTCCCAACGAGAGGAACAGCTGGCCATCCAGAGGGTTGGTAACTACACGTTTAAAAGCCTGTTAACTTATCCTTGCTCTTCGTTATTTATGATACCAAGTTGGGAGGGAGTGTTGATCGCCTGGAGGGCAGGCAGGCGCTACAGCGGGACCTGGACAGGCCGGATCGATGGGCCAAGGTCAAGTGTAGGAGGTTCAACAAGGCCAAGGTCCTGCCCGTGGGTCACACCAACCCCCGGCAGCGCTACAGGCTTGGGGGGAGCGGCTGGAAAGTGCCCGGCGGGAAAGGGCCTGGGGGGGTTGGTCGGCAGCGGCTGAACACGAGCCAGCAGTGTGCCCAGGTGGCCAAGAAGGCCAACGGCATCCTGGCCTGTATCAGCCATAGTGTGGCCAGCAGGAGCAGGGCAGGGATCATCCCCCTGTGCTCGGCCCTGGCGAGGCCGCACCTCGAGTGCTGGGGTCAGTTCTGGGCCCCTCACCCCAAGACAGACCCTGAGGGGCTGGAGCGTGTCCAGAGACGGGCAACGGAGCTGGGGAAGGGTCTGGAGCACAAAGAGAAGCATCTAGAGAACTTATGAGGAGCAACTGAGGGAACTTGGGTTTGGCCTGGAGAAAAGGAGGCTGAGGGGAGACCTTCTCGCTCTCTGCAACTCCCTGAAAGGAGGTTGGAGCTGGGGGGGGGTCGGGCTCTTCTCCCAAGGAACAGGATGAGAGGAAACGGCCTCAGGTTGCGCCAGGGGAGGTTTAGGTTGGATATTGGGAACCATTTCTTCCCCGAAAGGGCTGTCAGGCCCTGGCACAGGCTGCCCAGGGAGGTGGTGGAGTCCCCATCCCTGGAGGGATTGAAACGACGTTTAGACGAGGCCCTAAGGGATACGATTTAGTGGGGGACTTGGTAATGCTGGGTTAATGGTTGGACCCGATGATCTCGGAGGTCTCTTCCAACCAGAACAATTCTATGATTCGTTCCACCTCTGGTTTACGGTTGATTCATGAGAACTGGAAATGGCAGGATGTGCTGGGAAAAGCCCAGCTTTTCTGCTTCTTAGCCTGAAACGGCAGAATGGATTTGGGCAGAGAAGGTGCCGCTTTTCCAGCCAGCCACCGAGCCGATGCTGCGAGCGTGAAGGCTTCTCGGCCTCACCTTGGAGCAGGGGTGGAGGGAGGACAGGGCGAGATGGGCTTTGATCCGGGTTGCGATAATGAGGCGTGCGGGTTTATTTTTTCTCTCGCTGGCCTGCAGGAGCGGATCAGTCAGGTCCTGAAGGATTTGGAAGAGGAGCGTGTCCCGGTCGTGAAGTTGGGTGACGCCAGCATTGCAGCCCCCTTTACCTCCAAGCTCTCTTCCATCCAGTGCAGTAAGTGCGTGGTGGGAGCTGAACAGTGGGTGCGGATCTCCACGCGGCCGCGTTTCCCGAGGGGAATAAGTCTGGATTTGAAAGGAGCCAAGACAGAGGGCGTGGGGTGGTGAGAAACGCCCCCAAAGCCATGGCTTTGCCAGCTTTTTGTGTGGAGCACCGCTGTGGGGGTTGCTTGGGTGGGGTTAGCTTCCCTCTGTGCTGCTTCAGAAAAGGAGAGAACTGAGGGACGAAGCCCCGGAGCCTGTTTCGTTTCCAAACGCTGCTTCCTCTTGCTCCTTAGTCTGCCACGTGATCAAGCAAGGTCGTTGTACGCTAGTGACAACGCTCCAAATGTTCAAGATCCTTGCCCTGAACGCCCTGATCCTTGCTTACAGCCAGAGCGTCCTCTACTTGGAAGGGGTGAAGTTCAGTGATTTTCAGGCGACTCTGCAGGGTCTGCTGTTGGCTGGCTGCTTCCTCTTCATCTCCCGGTCGAAGGTAAGGGGAGGCCCGTGGCTGGTCGATCCTCCCGGCAGGGTGACCGAAGGAGCGTCTCTCCCCAAAAAAAGCCTTTTGTTTTAATACGTTAACGGTCCATAATGCTGAAAGGGGGCAGTTTTTTGTTCCCCTGGATCCGGGAGGCTCCCGAGGGAGCGTCTTGCGGTTGCAGGCAGGCGGCTTTGTTCGGGTTACGGGAAGAGCGGGTGGAAGAGGCGGGAAGGGCGACGCAGATAAACCGTTCGGTTGAGGCTGTTACCAAGCTGCGGGCCTCGGGTGCGCCTGAAGCGCGATTCTTGCCGGCATTTCCCGAGAAACACAAATGAACATTAGTTGGATTCTGCTGGAAAACTGCCTGGAGATGGTCAGGACCCTTCCAGTCAACCCCGCTTGCTTTTCTCTCCCAGCCTTTGAAGACGCTTTCCAAGGAGCGCCCGCTGCCCAACATCTTTAACCTCTACACGGTCCTGACGGTGCTGCTGCAGTTCCTCGTGCATTTCCTCAGCCTCGTTTACCTGTACCGCGGCGCCCAGGCGCGCAGCGATTCCAAGTAAGCGCCCGTTCCTCCAACACGGGAACGTTTTCTCCGGTTGCTGCTAAGCAGGAGGGGGGAGAGGGGCCTCCCTCACCGCACTGCTCTTTTTCTGCCTTATTTTTTTTTTTCCACTTGATTTTTATTTTGTGAAAAAGAACCCAATGATTACCTGAGCTCTGCAGCTCCGCTCTCACGCGCGCTTTTGTCAGAGGTGGGACTGCAGCTACTGGGAGCCGCCAGATTTGGGGAACCAACCGCTGTTGCCCAACAAAACTTGCATGTAGTTTAAATAAACCGTAGTTTTAAATAAACGGGTGACTCTGAGCCTGGTCCGCTGATCTTCAGCTTTGTCCTCTCTTAGACAGGAGGAGTTTGTGGATCTGTACAAGGAGTTTGAGCCCAGCCTCGTGAACAGCACTGTCTACATCATGTCCATGGCAATGCAGATGGCCACGTTTGCTATCAACTACAAGGCAAGCCCTGTTTAAATCGCATCTCCAGCAGCACCAGAGAAGCGATTTTGTAATTAAGGTGCAATAATACAAACCGATGTTCTTCTCTAACCACAAACTACGCTTTGTCAGCGCTCTGCGGGGAAAAACTCCCTCTTTTTGCCCCAAGTTGGAACGGTGTCCCAAACCGTGTCACGAATTGCTCCACCTGCCCCCGTGTGAAGGAGTGCAGCCTCTCCTCCGCTCACAGTTTCTCCCTGCTGTGTTTCAGGGCCATCCTTTCATGGAGAGTCTACGGGAGAACAAGCCTTTACTGTGGAGCATCGTCCTTTCGGGACTTGCCATCGTGGGCCTCCTCACGGGCTCTTCGCCGGAATTCAATGAACAGTTTGGCTTGGTAGAAATCCCGACGGAGGTGAGCAGGCGGCGCGTCTCTGCGCCCGCTGAATTTTACGCGGTTTCAGGGGGGAGAACAGGACTCGGCCTGTCCGCGGGAGGAAGCGGAAGGTTTTTAGGAGAACGTCAGCAGAGGATAACTCACAGGAGCAGTGAGCTTTGAGTGAGAGGACAGGGTAGCAGTCCTGCTGAAGCACCGGGGTGTCAGTACAGGCTGGTGTGAAGGGATGGGGGGATAAAAAGCTGGGTGTGAGCCGGCAACGTGCGCTCGCAGCCCAGAAACCAACCGCGCCCTGGGCTGCATCCCCAGCAGCGGGGCCAGCAGGGCGAGGGAGGGGATTCCGCCCCTCTGCTCCGCTCTGGGGAGGCCCCACTCGGAATTCTGCATCCAGCTCTGGAGCCCTTGGGGCAGGAAAGCCCCGGAGCTGCGGGAGCGGGGCTGGAGGCGGCAGCGGAGCCGACCTGAGGGCTGGAGCCCCTCTGCTGCGAGGAGAGGCCGGGAGAGCTGGGGGGCTCCGCCTGGAGAGGAGACGGCTCCAGGGAGACCTTCCTGCACCCCGGGAGGGACGAGGAAGAGGGGACGGAGCTTTTAGCCGGGGCCGTAGCGAGAGGACAGGGGGGAAACGGGTATGAACTGAAAGAGGGGAGATTTGGGCGAGAGCTACAGGGAAAATTCTTCAGGCCGAGGGCGGTGAGACGCTGGCGCGGGTCGCCCGGAGAGGCCGTGGCTGCCCCGGCCCTGGGCAGGGTCAAGGTCGGGCTGGAGGGGGCTCGGAGCAGCCCGGTCCCGGTGAAGGTGTCCCCGCTCGGGGCAGGGCTGGGACGAGCGTCAGGGTCCCTTCCCGCCCAACCATCCCGGAATTCTATGATTTTTCTACAGCATGCTGTGAGATTTTTACCATTTAGCAATTTCTACAGCACGCTGAGAAAGGAAGAAGTTCAAGCTCTAGTCCAGCAGTTGCTGCAGAGGCCAACAGCGCTTTGGGGGGGACAGAGTAACCCAAGAGAGGGACTGACGGGTTGTGTTTGTTCTCCTAGTTCAAGATCGTGATCACGGAAGTGTTGCTGGCTGACTTCTTCCTCGCCTTGTTAGTGGACCGAGTTCTTCAGTTCCTGCTGGGGAGCGCAAAACTCAAAGTGCCTTCCTGAAACGGGTTCCGAGGGCCTCGCCCCAGCAGCGCTATGCGAAGGACAGCACCCAGGGCCGTGTTCTGCCAGCGCGAGAATCATCCTTAACTCTTCTGACAATAACTCCGATCCTGTTCGGAAACAGGCGTGGGGAAAATTTCCTCCGAATCATGTGGAAACCACCTCCGTGAAACGAGACCTGACTTTTTAATGTTTCCAGGACGTACCACCAACCGTCGGGAGTTTTGTACTGCCCTAACGTTTAAGGAAACGTTTACAGAATTTGGTAACTAAAATGAGAATCGCTGTATTTTGAAACGTGTTTGGAAGTTCCTTTGTGGGGCCGAAAGCTTTGCGCGTGTTTTTAGTAGACAATGAGACCGAGCGCGGGAGTTGGAACAGGAACAAACTGAAGGTGAGGCCGCGGGTAGGAGTTCCTACGCAACAGAAACACCACAAACACCCTTGCAGGAGGTAATATTCAGAATAAAAAGGCGTAGTGTTGACAAAGCGTAGGAAAACAAACACTCCCGAGAACTTGTCTACGTGACGCCGCTGCGCGTGCCAACCCTGAAGCCCCGTATTTCAAAATCATTACAAAAATAGTTTGGCAGGTGAGAAGAGAACCGCGTCTATTTTTCTCCCTAAGCAATTCCCGTAATCAGATACCAATTGCGTTTCTTCGGGTACCCTGAAATTTCATCGGAGAGAGGGAGGAGCTCGGCCCCGCTGGGTGCTCGGCTGCAGGCGCCGTCCCCGAGGCAGACTCCGGCGCTAGCACACGCTGGGCGGGAGCCGGGCAGCGGCCGTCCTTTCGATTACAAACGCGTAATTGTACTGAAACCAAAAACCCAGCGGTCAGGACGAGGCGCTGGTATTTGAGAAATGGCCAATACGACGGCTCTCCGCCCCAAAAGAGGGGGGTGAGGACCTTCGCAGCCCGCTCACCTCTCTCTCGATATCAGCAAGGGATTTGACGTTCAGGTCCGCGAGGATAGCCTGAAAAAAAGACAAAATAGTTCTAATTAAGAGGAGTTGTGAGGTAGGACCGAGAGCAGCAGCTGAAGGGAAGAAGACTCACGTTACTGCCAGGACCGAGCCTGCTTTCGAAGCGGGGGTGTAGTGTGAAGGGCACTCCGTCCATAGCTGGGGAGAGAAGCGAGAGCTGCTGCAGGGACAGCAAAGGAGCTGCTCCGAAAACGCCCCGTTAATTACTTCATCGCTGCCTAAAGCAGGCGAGGGGAAGGGGACACAGCCCCCAGAGAAGAGTTTTGAGCGAGACGCCAGTGATTTGAGCGAGACGCCAGTGATTTGACCAAAGAATAACTTTTCAGGAAGGGAGAAGCCTTTAAGAAAACCTCCCTCTTAACAATTTAGCTCAATTCCCACCTTTAAGGGAACAACTGCGCAGAAGCACCCGCCTATGAACCATCACCCTCTATTTTGATGTAAAAAACCCCGTAAATAGGGACAGGGTGGCTTTACGCAGCTCCCTCGTTTGATTCCGGACGCAGAAATGCTTTACCCGAGAGGCCGTAGATGTTGGAGTCGTACAGAGCTTCGTGCTGAGAAGCGCGTTTGATGCTGCATCGAGCCACGGGTGACCTGCAGCGGATGGGAGTTAATTAGCGTCTCTCAGCTGGAGGGGAGATCGTCAGCACCCAAACGCTAACGAGCCCCAGACCGGGGGAATGGAAACCACGAGGTGGCACCAGCAGGATTTATTCCCAGTCCCGGACCGGGGTGGGACTGGAGGGAAACGCAGGGTACGTACGTGGGGGCTGGGGCGGGGGGCTGGAGCGAGAGCTGCTTCAGGCCCGCGCCGATGGTCCGCGGTTTGGGGACGGGCTGGGGGCTGGATTTCAAAACCGGCCCCTTTTTACACCAGACGGCAAAATGACCCATTTCCCTAGAAAATAAAACCCCAGAGGCCTTTGTGGCGAAGGGCAGCGGGGAAGGGCGGGGGGAGGTGGGGCGCAGGGCCCCCCTACCCTATCTTCATGTAGTGCGGGAGGGCTTTGCTCTTGGCGCTCAGCTTGATGTCGAACACGGCCGTCTCGGCGGCGTCCAGCGGCAGCAGCTTCACGTACACCCGCTTTTTCCGGGCGAGGCCGGTCCCTGCGGGGGGGGGGGGGAGCAGGCGACAGGACCGGGGCGGGGCTGGGCACCGGGCCGGGCACCGGGCCCCGCCGTCACACCCCCCTTCCCCGCCCTGGTCTCCCCGCCGGGGGTGGGGACGGGACACTTACGAGGCTCCGGGAACTCGGGGGCGCGGGTGTAACCGGCGGGCTGCGGGCTCCGGTCGCTCAGCACCTGCACGTCGGTCACCACGGGCCCGGGAGCCGCCTGCACGGGACGGGACCTCGGCACCGGACCGCGGCACGACCCCCCCCGCCCCGCCCCGCCTCGGTTCCCCCCCTCCCGGGGCTGGCACCCCCGGCCCCCGCCGCACCTCGGCTCCGCCGGTGCTCACGCACAGGTACCCGCCGCTCTTGTACCCGAAGCCCTTGCCCAGGTTGGCCGCCGCGCCCTCCGCGGTAACGGTGATCTGCGGGCACGGGGAGCGTCAGGTCGCGATGGAAGCGGCCAGCGGGGCCCCTCGCCGGTCCCCCGCCGCCCCCCGCGCCTACCACGGTCCAGCCGGCGGGGGCCGCCTCGGGCGCAGCGGCCCAGGCCACGCCGGTGAGCGGGACCTCCGCCGCCGCCATAGCCGCCGCTTCCGCCCCGGAAGTGGCGGAGCTCCGCCCCTTCCCCCGCTACTGAGCAACCATTGGGCGACGCAAGCTAAGACCGCGATGATTGGCCGGCGCGCTCTGAGCGACGTGCGCGCCGGCCACTAAACGGCGAAAGAGCCCCCAGGGCGCCTTATAACGCGGAAGCGCGGGGGAACCGGGCCCCGGGCCGGCCCCGGGCCCCACCGCCTTTATTGACAGCAGCACCGAGAGCGCGGCCCGCAGCCCCCCGCCCCGCTCAGCCGTCCGGCGGCGGCGGCTTCCTCGGCGGGGCGGCGATCAGCTTGCGCACGGGGGAGTTCTCCAGCTGCCGGAAGGTCCTGGTGGCTGCAACGGGAGGGGAAACACCCGTTAACCCCCATTAACGGCCCCCGCGGAGGCTCCCACACCCCCTTCCCGGGGGTCTCCCGCTTACCGAGCTGCTCCGACAGGCACCGGAGGTACTGCCGGCTGTCCTCGCTGAAGGCCTGCAGCAGCTTCACCGCTTGCTGCAGTTCGTCGAGCTGCGAAACCAAAAAAACCAAACCCAAAAAGATGAGAAATGAGTCAATCCCTCCCGGGGGAGCAGACGTTCCCTCCCGGGGGAGGAGACGTTCCCTCCCGGGGGAGCAGACGATCCCTCCCGGGGGAGCAGCTCACCACAAGCTCCATGCAGCTCAGCACCTCGCCCTGCTCGTCCAGGATCCGCTGGTAGTCGGGTTTGCTGCCGAGGACGTGGGCCTGCGAGGTCTGGGGGTAACTGGGGGGCTCTGCCCGTCCCCCCGCGCTCCTGCACTCCTCCAGCTGCCTGCGAACCCAAACTCCTTGTATCTGCTTTTCAAAGGCAGCAGCTGGGGGGGGGGGAACAATCCGCACCTGGACATTTCCTCCGCCCTTTCCTGGTGGCGCAGCAAGAGCTGATCCCAGGCCTGACACTCGGCGGCGAATCTGCAGAGCAAGAGGGGAGAACAGGCCTGTACCCGCGGCCTTCCCTCTCCCCAGCCCGGGCTCGTAGAAAAAAAACACCTTAAAACAGTTCAATACACCCAAAATCCCCGCGAGGAAGAGGTGTCCAAACCGCTATCGGTCTTTATTTGAGCTGGCGCGCGCAGCCGGTCGTACCTGGCGATGTACTCCTTAACCTGGGCCACGGACGCGTCCAGAGCCGAGTCCAGCAAGACCCTGAAGCACAGAGAGAGCATCAGGACGAGACAGGGAGATCTATACGTTCCACACGTATAGCACAGGGGGCTCCGCTGCCTGGCGAGGGCTTGCGCAGCGATGCCGGGTGCTGAGAAGTGCAGAGGGTGACAGAGAGGAGTCTCCTCGCTCTCCTAAAACCGTTACCCTCGTCCTATCGCTACACCCCCGCTAACGAGCCCCTTGGCCCCGTTGGGTGCTGTAAGATCCCCCCGGCGCCTTCTCTTCTCCAGGCTGAACAACCCCAACTCTATATGATCCCCCCCAAATATCAGATCCGTATTATCCATGTGCGTATGCCTGTGATTTTTATAGATATTTATTCATTTAAGAGGCAAAATCCTCTTTGCTCCGCCTTTGCATTATGAACCACTCCCCTCCCCAGGTCCCGCGGGTGTACGACGGGATAATAAAGTTGTTTCTTTCCCGTTTAAAAGTTTCACCCCCTCTAAAATCTGCCGCCGTAACTGCACCTTAGCCTCTCCCGGCTGGCTCTGTTAAGCTAATTAAAATGTTCAAATGAACCCAGAGCACTTTGACACAACTGGGTTGGGGGGGTTCTGCTGCAGGGCGAAGTCCTCGTACGTGGCAACGGCCTCATTTTGTCTTCAGGCGCAAAACTTCGCCCCCCAGAAGCGAGACGACGCGCTGCTCACGCTCTGCAAGGGAGGAGGTCGGCGCGTCCTTACCCTTCCGGGTCTTCTACGCAGCGCTTCAGCGTTCCGTCTCGTTTCAACTTCTGCACGTATCGCTTCAGGTCTTCCGAAGCCGAGTGCACTGGAGATGGAGATAAATAAACCGGGATGAAACAACGCCCGTACCCCCTGCCTAGAAAATCAGTGAGAAACGAAGCTCGCTCTTTCCTAACCCGGAGACACCGCTCCGATTCCTTGTGCCCACACGCAGCCCTTCTGGAAGACAGCTGGTTTCGGTGCGAGAGGGCGCTAGGGAAGGCTCAGCACCGTTAAGTTCGGGATTACCCTCGCTTGGTGACGCGTATAGCGCGCTTTACCGTTAGCTTTGAAAGCCTCGGGGCTAAAGCCGTCGCTCTGCTTCAAGACGTGTTCGAGCTTCTGCGCAGAAAACTAAGAAAAGAGAGAAAAGAAGGTCTCGTCATCCTTTCCCAAGCTGTACGACAAAGCCTGTGGGAGGATTCGCTACCAAGGGAGAAAGGATACCCTCCTTCGCCAGCCCGGATTTCACAACTCGGAACGTACATTCAGTGGCAGAAGAAAGGCGAGAGAAAAATAATTCACTTTTAGAAGAGAGGACCTTACCTGGAAACTGGACAGCAGCAGCATAGAAAGCCTGTCCGTCTCTGGCAGATCCAGGCCGATTGATTTGCTTAATTCTGAAAAATCAGAACAAAGTGATTTCAGAACAATTAAATTCAGCTGGAATGTTCCCGAAAGACACTAAAAGCTGGTTTTGTTCAGGAGCGCAGTTTGCAGGATATGGAAGCAGCAGGGAAAAAGAGAGAGAAACAGAGTTCCTAACAAAGAAAGTCACGCTCAAGGCTCAACCACGGAAATAAAAAGGCAGACAGCAAACCAACGCTCTAAAGAACCCGTTAACGCAGCACCTCCTTCTAACCTACCCCCGAGACCACTGCCAACACAGACGTCAGCGGCTACTAGTTTGGAATAACGCAATTAGACTGTAATTACCCGAAAGGTCATGCCTGAAATTAAATTTCCATTTGCTGCAGGCTGTCCTACAAGTTTTGAGAGAGAGAGGTGATGAAGGGAAGGAGCAGCGCACGTACCAGTGGCGTCTTGGTGAACAGGAGGCAGAGATTTTCGGCGTTTCGTCCCCTTCAGGCTCGAACGACACCAAGAGCGACGCTTGGCTTGAGGAGTGAGGCTGAGCGGTCTCGGGGACAAGTTAAAAGAACTCGATGTCTGGTCTTTCCTGGGACTGCTTCTCCAGGGAGACAGCCTCTTGGGACTCGCTCTGAAGGGGCTTTTCCTGCCGCTAGGACTTCTGTGGGATCTTTTCCTCACAGCCGCTCCGGTCGCCTCACGGGGACTAGCGTTCGTGCTGACAGCAGTGACATCAGGCGGTTTTAGGAATTGCTCAGGATCCGCTTTTTTCTCTCCAGGGTCAGATTCTGAGAAAAACAGATGCAATCGACACATTAGCAGGATAAAAAAGAGCGGAAAGGGTCTTTCCCAGGGATTCAAAAGCACTGAACCTGTTCTTTGCGCTTTGCTTTCCAGCTCGGAGCAACAGCAGCGCTGAGGCGCGATGGCTGGATCACGGCTGCACAGCCTCCCGACTGCCGGTGCCGCCGGTTCTCCCGTCCAGCACGGAGATCCTTCCCCCGGCACAGCCGCGGGGGCGATGCTCGGTACCGCCCAGCCCTCCCCGCTCCCGGGCCCGCCGCCCCTCAGCCGCCCCTACCTGACGCTGCACCTTCGGCCGCAGGGCGGGCTCCGCCGGGGGAACGCTGAGGGGAAAAACGGTTACGAGGCTGGCAGCGAGGCCTCCCCGCGGCCCCCTCAGCCGAGCCGGGCCCCCTCCAGCGCTCACCTCCTCCTCCGCCCCGCCCGACAGCCGCGGTGAGGCGGCGGCCGGCCCGGCGCTCCCCGCCGCTCGCTCCTCCATGGCGGCGCCGCGCGCCCGCCGCGGCCGTTGGGCGCGAGGCAGGGCGGGAAGGCGCCGCCCGCCGGCCCTCAGGCGGGCGCATGCGCAAAGGCCGCCTCGCCCCGCCCGCCGCGGCTTCCCGCCCTCCGCTGAGGGAGCCCGGTGCTCCCTCAGCCCCTCGGGGAGCCCAGGTGAGGTAAAGCTGAGAGGAAAGGCAGGAAGGGAAAAAAAAAAAAGGCTTTGGAAGTTTATTATCTTTGATAAAATCTCAACTGAAAGGGGTGGACTCTGTGGTAACAGCTGCAGAAATGCACAAAAACCTATTACCCATGGAGAAGTCAGGTGGTTTTGTTGGGGGGGTTGTGTGGTGTTTTTTTGTTTTTTTTTTTTTTTCACTAGACATTAAATTAGAATTACGTGGAATGACACAGGATGGAAGGTCCTACCCGAGAGCAAAGTCCAGTGAGAGTTTTGGTAAAGCAACGTTCTGATTAATTAGCTCAGAATGAATTCTAGTTAAGAAAAGCTTATTTTCCTATACAAAATTACAATACAGAGAACGCATACAATTACAATACAGGGGGTTTAACTGTTAGTAGCTATCAACTAGAACAGAAATTTCATAGTAAAAAACTTTATGGAAATTAAAATAAGTCAATTTTCTTAAGCTGTAAAACTTGAGACAAACGCCAAGTTCTAGAAGAGACACTTTCAGATTCTTACCATAAAATCCATATTTAAAAAAATGAATTTGGTTAGGAAAATGAAGCAAGTTCTTTTCAAACAATTTCACATCCCAATGGGCATAAGTAAAAAGAACTCAACTGCGTGAGGCTGAGAGGTAGAGAGGTATCATTGTAATCACAATCTTCTATTGGTTCCAGGGGTTTTTCTGAGGTAATTAGCTGTGTGTCAAGTTGTATAAACAATAGTATTGGCAAAAGAGCAACATTGACAAATTACACTAATGACCTCTTTCCTCTCATCAATAGGTCCTAAAAACTTAATTAGACGCATCCGAATTAACACTTCCAGGGTCTCCAGCAGGTGAAGTGATTGATGAAGGGGTGGTAGCATCCTGCCAGCTGCCATTAGCCTGAAGGGAGAATAAATAGACAGTTTCATTAAAGCTTTAGGAAACTCCTTGCAGACAACAAAGTATGCCTTTAATACGTTTACACCTTACAAGCGACAGTGCTTTTGAAACGAAAGAACTACATATGGGCTCTGGCAAAGCACGGACCACGAATATCCCGTAAAAGCTCTCCCCCCGCCCCGGGATTTTACGGTGTTACTCTTATTCCTAGTGCTATCTCCTTATGGCAAGCGTTAACCAAAGCGCACAAATTTTCAGGTGAGCAAAGCCAAAATCTTAAGTCTCCGGGAGGGAAAGGCTGGTGTATTAAACAACATCTTTTCCAGCTTTTTCCTATCCCCGCATCGGAAATGTCGGGGGAATAAAAAGTCAATGTTTATTCACAGATCCTGGACCCATCTCGGGTAAAATCTGTGTTTCTAGTAACCAATACCTCGGTACATCTTACATCTATGCGCTGCGTCGTATACAAAGGATTCCCCACAATTGTGTCATATCTTCCTGTCTGGTGTATGACATGATGTAAGGAATCCATCTAGAACAAGATGCCGCAGAGTGAGAACGGTCAGGATAAAACGTCACGCTAAAGAAACGCAGTAGTACGCGGTACACATCTATCGGGCCAAAAATTCTTTAAATAAGGGGCAGGTTTTCTTGCAGGAAGACAAGTTTTCCTTGCAGCTTCTTGCTGTTAACTGAGCTGCACCTAGCTAGTTCATCATCAAGCAGAATTAGAGCCTATCACCTATAGCTTTTATAACAGAGGAACAGATTTTACGCAGTTCAGATGGATTTAGAAATTCAGCAGAAAGCTTAAAATGAGTTGGACAACACTGTTAACCAGAAAACCTAGGCCAAGTTCTGTTCATGTGGAAAAAGATTGACTCTAAAAGGAGAAAACAAGGATTCATTAATGTAAATTTAAAGGGACAGAAGAATAGCAGTAGGTTCAAAGTGGGGTCAGTTGGGTTTTGAACATCTGAGAGGCCGGAGACTCCACAACCTCCCCGGGAAAGCTGTTCATACCACATAAAGGAAAGAGAAACAGGATTTTAACATATATTTTTATTTTATTACTGACCTGCGACTGCACATTGGCTCCCACTGGGGAGCTCTGGTAGGAAGTCAATGACTGCAAGTTTATAAACGAATCTCCGGAATTTGTCATCTTAAAAGAGCCAGAGGAAGCTGAAAAAAAACAAACCACAAAGAACATGTTTTAATGAGAAATAAAACCCACCAGAAATGGTTCTTCAATGAGTATTATGGAACTTTAAAAGAAAAAGAAAACCTATGACCGTTTCAAACACCGGTAGTCTGTGGTACTAATTGTCACAAGAAATAATTAGAGGCTTTGGAGCAGACTCGTCGCTGCACTCTCACCCACCTGAATTTGGTGTAGACGGAGAATTTGCCTGGTTGCCTTGAGCCACGACATTAGTTGCATCCACTGCTGTTTTTGCGGCATAAATATTGGCTTCTTCTTGGAACTTCCCCATGTTTTTTTTGTATCGAATTCTTTTGTTACCAAACCAGTTGGAAACCTGGAGACGTATATCGCTGTTAGCGTTTCATCAAATTATTACATTTTCCACTCTATTCGGAAGTTACCAGCAAAGGAGATGTTTTAAACTGGGCGTCGAGCAGAAAATACCCACTACTAAACCCTTCAGGATAACCTAAATCCTATTTAAAGTACCAGTGACTGAAGCCTGTTGCTAACTGTGGGGGAAAAAAACCCCAAAAACATTGTTTGAGGGAAAAAAAGTCACTTAATTCCAGATAAAACACTTCATACCTGTGAAACTGTGATGCCACCTTTCTTTGCTAGCTCTTCTTTGGCCTCTTCACTGGGGTAAGGATTACTCAGATGCGAGTAGAAATATTCATTCAGTACTTCCGTTGCCTGTTTGCTGAAGTTACGTCGCTTACGCCTACAAAAACATGAGTTATTCCTATTTAAACGCCATTATAGAGCAGACCGGCTACAGCATTGGCTTTTCTTCCTCTAAAATACATTTGGTTTGAAGGAGAATATAAGAATTGGGTGGAATTAAATAGATGTTGATGTCAAAGTATACCCTGGCAAGCAAAACGGGCAGCAAATTCCTAATATTTAAACTAAATCGACACTGGGAATGACAGACTTGGGATTTCTTACGCAGTCCTTGGCATCAAGCGACAACAGAAGTTCAGGTTTAAGCACCTGATACCGGTAGATCGTGTTTTCTCGTACCTCGCATCAAGAAAGCGCGAACGCAGGATCATTACTGCCTCGCACGTGCTCTGCTTCAGTTGCATCTGGATGGTGCTGAATTTGCCGTGGATTATGTTCACCATGCGCTCTATTTCTTTTGGCGAAATCGGTCGTGTTCTACTCTGCTCCCTAAGCAGGTTCATGACGTGGGTGGTGAACTCGCTGCAGGCCTGAAAACACACACATTTGTATCGACAAACAATAAAATACCCTCGAATCCGCTTCCCCAACAAGAATATATATCCAAAAAACTTCAGAGGAGTTTCCATGTTTCAGCTTTACTCTATTTACCCTTAAAAACGGCAACAAAGACAAACGAGACATTTATTATCTTTAGTCTGATGTCCAGTCCCTCTATCTTCACCTTACTTCCGTAACACTCGGATAAGTTTTCAACTGAATTTGCTCTCCTCGCGTTCACCTGAATTCATTATACTTCCTGTTCTGTTCTTAAAACCGACACCAAAGGAAAAAACGGTTATTTTTAATTGAGATGATAAAAACTCTTCCATGCAGAAAGATCACCTGTTCATATTTCTCTAGCTCAGAGTGGTATATCTGTCGGATCTGTGACAGCTTGGCCCTGTAGTCAGAGTGTTCAATGCTATTGTCATTTGGACAGCCACCTGATGTTGCTGCTACAGCCATCGGTCCTCCTCTTCCTCTTTTCTCGGGCCCGGAGACGCCCTCTGCCAGCAACATGTTATCTAGTCTCATTAGTTGAGCATCTGGGGGATCTTCTTCCTGAATACCGCGAATACTTAACACTGGATAAATATAAAGAGGGAATCAAAAGATTATTTCCGAAACAGGAAAGAGCATCCACTTCAATTCTGGCAAAGCATTGAAACGCCCGTCAGAGGTTCCAGCAGGTCTTGAGCTCAAGAGAAAAAGGGGAGCGTTTAACAAAGCCACGAGGCAACACCTCGAAACAAACAGGACATCGTTCGGAGCGAGAAACACCAAAACGCAAGGCGACTTTTCAAACGCATGCAGATAAGACGACTACTCGGGGTCCTACTACTTTATACTGCATTTAGAAAGCGTTTCAAGCCTCTCAGATTAGTCTGTAAAAATTGGAACGTGCTCCTTGCGCGGCCCCCGGCAGCGTGCAGCACTAGCTCGTCCGGACAGACTACGGTGGACGGACAGAAGGCCCGAGCCGCTGGGACAGCTGCTATACCTCTACGTCCAGGGATGGAAACGACCACCTCGCTGTTGTAAGATCCCGCTGAAATCCGTACGCGAGGCGCGAGTTTGACCTCGTCTGCTTTACGTGCCAAGGACACAACTACGCTATACAGCGGCAGGCTGCAAACTGAAGTCTTAACAGTGCTGAATTGTAAAATCTACTAAAATCTATTTAAAATCTATCAAAATCTGAAACAACATGAAAAAACGCACCAGAAGCCGGTTTCCTTCCGCTCATATTCAACAAACCCAGACTGCAGCAGTCTGTATGCTCCGATTATTCAAGTTTGATTCCAAGCAAATTTGTTTTATAAAACTTCATTTCCCAATTTTTTTGACAACTTATGATTGATTCCCTTTTTTACAAAGGCTAAGAACTCACGAGCTACTGAGTCAATACCAAAAACGCCAACAGCCTTTTGGCTTTTCACTTGATTTTAATTGCTAGACGATTTCAGTTTGATGAACAGTTGCTCTTAACCTTGTGAAGCTACCAAATTCAAACGACCTTTTCCAAATTGTAACTGGCGGGTGGACGGGACGTTATGTTCCCTCCTGAGAGAAACACAGGGATCTCTTGTTACGCAAAGATCCTAGCATGAGGGCAGGAGAACAATGTATATGTACAAACACACGCATTTATAATAACTTTCAGCATTTTGTAGGCAAAAGAATAGCTCATTTAAGAAAAAACAATAACAATTTTGAACACACAAGCAGCCGAAACTTACAATCACATCGCTGAACTTAATAATTTGCAGGCTCTACAGAAATTACTACACAACCCTGAAGACAAGAGCGCTGTGGAGTGGCTGCAGACCTTGCTCCATCACAGCAACCCGGGTCTTCTCCACAACACCCCCAGGCTTTTCGCAAGCGGAAGGAGGTAAGGCAAAAGTAGCCTATGACGTCATACGCGGGTAACTGTCAAACTCAAGCTAAGAAACCATGAGGAAAGTGTTGACTATTTTAGAAGTTCGTGGCTTTTCTAACTCACTATGGAATTAAAATTAATACCTTATTAAAAAATATAGCAGACCATCTACTGCATACACCCTTTGCTGAGTGAACGTTACAAGAAATGAAACAAACACAGAAAAAAGAGGTTTTTTAATTTGTTGGCGGGTTTTTGTTTTTAAAAATCGCCAGTTCTCCTTTTTTCCAGCAGAGACTTTCACTCTTTGTCTTTTTGACAAAACTCGCATTAAACTACTCGGACTGGCAAGCGTAAATTCAGTGGAACTGATATTTTGGTGTCACCTTCTTATTTGAATGTGCTGCTGCCAAACGTCTTGTTATGCACATTATGATGCATATCAGAGTACCTCATGTTGAAGTCAAGCTCCCAGCTGCAGCTTAATTTTATGTCACTTGTCTAATTATGGTAATTAGACATTAGTTATCATCAATTACACATAAGCTCATCTCAAGTTGACTGCTGAAAAGCATGTATAAAGCACCTTCCCAGTCTCGAGGGAAGAATCTGGTTGGCTGGCTCTAGGAAGTCACGAGAAAGGCGTTAGCCATCATCACCGTAGCGTAAACTGCATTTCCAACCTAGCAGTTCCAACTTCTACGTAAGAAACCCTCTCAAAGGTGGACAGCCCGCAGAATCGGTGAGTGCAAGAAGCTCGGTCTGTCCCACCTGCTCCATCAGGTTGATTTTAAACTTCTGGCATAACTGCATCTTAATACACGTGATGGTTAAAACACAAGTTCTACAGAAATCCTCGCCACAGACGCTATTTTTAAATTAAAGCCGTCCTCTCCTGGAATGGAGACCTTTTCCTTTACGTTTATTTTTACTCCTAGTACCTTCACCTAATGATAATACTTGTACAGATCATAAGTTACATCACATCCACTCAAAACTACCTATTCAGTGAATTCCTAACTCTCTTTGCTGCAAGCAGCAGCCAGTTCCGATTTCCAAGTCCGAGACCTGCAATTGTTCATTTACCGACCTTCCAGAGCTGATCACCTCAAAAGACGGTGCAAAACCACGGCAGCTGCAGGAACGCCGTTCGCGCACCAGCTTCTGCAAGTCTGGTAAAAACAATTCCAGAAGTACACGCCATACCACTACGAGTTTTCTCAGGGGAGCTGCATCTACCCTGCGAGTTTCTGGGGGTCTGGCGTCACCCCTTTCTGTGTACAGCCCTGAAAATTACACCAGCGGGAGCCTGCACTCTGCGTGATTTCCAGGAGAACTCCATTTCCTTAAACAAACAGGGTTCCAACGGGGAAAAAAGTGACCACAATAAAAAAGCGCATCTCGGTCAACACTGACTTGTTACGTGTGCCTGTCCGTACGCCCTGCTTGTTACCTATTCGCTCACCCCACTTTGAGGGGAACGCTTCCCTAGCAAGCTTACCTTTTGGCCATCCCGTTTCCACAGTTCCCACAACAGTTTAAGAACGCACAACGCCTCTGTCAATACTCAAGGCTTTGAGTCAAGACGCTACGAGACTGCTGTCACGGCGTAACCAGTTAGGGCACAGTCAGTGTTTTAAGCGTGATTTACAAAGTCTTTGCGTACCGGTAAAATCCTTCACGCTTAAACCCTTCAGAATCCATCACTTTTATGGATGTTTAAGAAAAACCCTGCCCTGGCTCAAAAAGCCTGAAGAGTCGCTCCCGTCAGCCATACTAATATAATATTGTGCATTCTCTGGCACATCACCTACCAGATATTCATCAAATATGTAAAATAATTACACTAAGCAAAATGAAATTCCCATCATTTCTAATTAATCTTTAATTAAAATACATCACAACCTAAGGTGCTGAAGCCTCACTCAGTATGCAAATGCAATCATTACAATATATCTACATCTCATTAATTAAAGATTTGCAGTTCTGTAATGAACTGTACAAGCTCACTGGTACCAAAATAAGCGATACACACTTTGCTTAGCCTCGCTTTCCTCTCCAGATTTTCCTTCACAGAGCAAGGAATGCAGAAGGGCACGATACCTGCGTCTGTTTGGTATCGAACACACAGAATCACGGAATCGTTTTGGTTGGAAGAGACCTCCAAGATCACCGAGTCCAACCGTTGACCCAGCACTGCCAAGGCCACCACTAACCCACGTCCCCAAGCGCCACATCTACACGGCTTTTCAATCCCCCCAGGGATGGGGACTCCCCCACTGCCCTGGGCAGCCTGTTCAGGGCCTGACAGCCCTTTCGGGGAAGAAATGTTTCCGAATATCCAACCTAAACCTCCCCTGGCGCAACTTGAGGCCGTTTCCTCTCGTCCACACAACGTTAGAGCCAAAACCGGCCGTGTTAGAGCCAGCAGCGAACGGCCCACACTGTATAAAACGCCTACGGAGAGGGCATGGAAGCAGGCAGTCGGGTGCTGGACCTGCACCCCTCCTCGTCCACGCCTCAGTTATTCCCAGAGGATCCTACCCCCTACGTTACACTTGTATTTATCCTCTAACTCACGCTCAACACTGACTCCTGATGTTTTATCCAGGCAGAAGGGTTTCCTCGATTTGGCAGCCCCCAAGTCAAACTGGTAGCTGAGAAGGCAGGAGCGTATTTTTTTACTAGCAGGTCACCCAAAGCAATCGTGAGCCTCTTCTGAACTGCTGCTTAATGCTACCAACCACCCCGCCTCGCGTAGCCCCCAGCAGATTTTCCACCCGCAGGAGACACCCCGTTTCTCAGTCAGCCGTCCCCCACGGGGACACCAGCCCCCCGAGCGTCCCACTGCACAGAACGACATCGCTGTGGGTTCAGCCGGTCTCGAAGCCCGGTCACGGGAGAGCGCTTTCTCCACATCCAAGAGTCTTGCGCGTTCGGGGAGAGAGGAAAGCAAACGGCAACAGAAGACAAAAGCCAGCGGGGCTCCGAGCGCCGAGGAACAAGACTCAGCTACGTCAGAACGTCAACAAACTCGGCAACAAAGAGAAAGCGTGTTCTGCGGCCCCGCCGCTTGCCAAGTTTTATAACCAAAAGAAAAGGTACCCCTTGAATTACCCCAGCCGAGCGCCTGCCTGTTAAAGGGAGGGCAGAGCTAGCAACGACAAGAAACAATAAAAAACGGTACTCCATGTTACGATGCTGCAGCACACATTCCCTACCCCAGGCCAGAAATGCAGAATCAGAGTCCTGCTGCGCAGCGCGTTCCACAAAAGTGGGTAGAAATACACTCTCCCTGCCCCAAGGGGCCCGAGGCCCATCGCAGGCGAGTGTCCTCCTAGCACGGTACAATCAGCAGAGAAGACACACTCCGAAATTGAATATTCGGCACCAAAAGCAGGCATCCTTAACGCTACAGATGCTTAATTCCGATTTTAAGATAGAATTATGCCATGTTTGAATTCGTATACCTCGAATCATATCTGAAGTGTAACCCAACCAGCAAAAACCTTATTTGCTGCATAAATTAAAAAAGCTCCAAAAGCTTTTGTGAGGTCCCCAAAAACAAAGCGGGCTTTATTGGATTAGATGCTTCTTCAAACAGCTACACATGCTCCAGGCAGGTATGTAAGATAAAATACCTGTTTTTTCCCATAATTGGTTTAAAATTTAAAAAATTAAAATCATGGGGGAGGGAAACAGGGCTTGAACAAAATATTACATGTGGCCAAATCTATTTAAATGACAAAGAGTCATTTGTGATTTCTTTGTAATTAATAAACACTCTTGGGGAGAACATTTCGGCACCTTTCAGCTGCCCGTTGCAAAGGCGTACGGCTTATCCTGAGCTATTGTGAGCGATACGAGCGCTCCAACAAAGAGCGAAAGAAAGATGCGGGGGGGAGGAACGTGTTTGAAACCCATTTCCGAGCGAGAAAAGAAGCTTGTGTGCCTGGGTCACAAAGAAAGCCCAAAACCTTGTGCTACAGTACGTCCAGGCTTTTGTTCGCTTGAAGCCATAACATCTGCTCCCCATAATTTAAATAAGGAAGAGACAGACCATCAGACATTCAAAAACCTATGAGACCAAAACAAATCCAGCATTGCCGCGACACCAGAGCCTGTTCCTGCAAGTGTATTTAGCTCAGAAAAGTCCCAGTTTCAATCAATAAAAGGCAGCGTTCGGCACAGAGAGGAAAAACAGAGGAAAGACCCTCTTTAAGGACAGCAATCCTCGAAGGACAGACAGACAGACATGAAAGCACACCCAGGCAGCACACGCACGCTTATTATCACATCGTTTTTCTCCAGAAGCAAAGTGCTATCAGGAGAACGCGATATACGCAACCGAACTCTCCCGAAACGGGCGCGTAATGTCCGCCTCAAAGCTGCCTTCGCTGACAAGAGCGGCGCGGAGGAGGGAACCGTTCGGTCCCTCACTTGGCGATACCATGAGGGGCACCGCGACGGTCGGCAGCTTTTAGAGAAAATAATACAAACGTAGGTTTAGGAAGTTAAATATTAATACAACTAAAACTTAAAAAACCCCCCACACCACCACCATTTTGGTTACGTATAATGAAAGTAGTTATTCTCTAAAAACCCATCAAAATTAGCTATAGCTTATAGAAATGAGATATTCAAACACTGTGTAAGTGTTGATGTCTGAGCGTACGCTGGGCGATTCAAAACCGAAATCCGTTTGCCCCCAGTGCTTCTGCTCCTCAAAGCAAGCTGCAGGATCACCAACTCCATTTCCTGCTGCTTCCGTGTTTTCCAGCATCCCTCTGCTGTCCCGTCTCTTTTTCTCCGTAATACAGTTATTTCTCAACTTTGAACTCTTATTACCAGCACAATTTTGGTAGCAACCCCTTAAAGGAAAAAAAGAGCCTAACAACACAGCAGGATTATTCGGGATTCTCTCGGTATCCAGCCAGACATCAAAAAACCCACCCTCACGTACACACGACCCAAACGCTTGCTCAAATAAGCAGCGTTGTCTCCTCCAAACCTGCACACAGCATCACAAGAAGCACATCGAAACCATTTCCAGCTTGCAAAAGACTCTTCAGCCCAAAAAAAAATAGCCTGAAGTTGTAGAATCTCTCAGGGAACCCACAGGCCACGGTAAATGAGAGCAGAGCTGACTGAGCGGGGGGTTCGTGGAAAGCTGAGGCCAGAAAAGACGCCAACGCACCTGTTTTCTCCTTGATCTCACAGAGCACGCTGAAAAGAGCGGGCTTCATCCTGTGGCAGTTCAAGGCATGTTTTCTGAAAGGGAAGGAGAAAGAATGAGTGAACGCCAACAGGAACAGCAGCGAAAGACGCCAGGACTCGCGGAGAACCGGATCACGCCCCAGAACGAGCAGGTTAGTGCATAAGATTCACAAAGAAACGTGCAACTTCTGGTGATATATTTCATTTCAGTGCCGTACTCGGTCGTCACTAGGAGCAAACTGTCATAAAACCATGCAGGCCTTAACGCTCAGAGTTCCGCGTCGCTCCTAGGAACCGTGAGCACCTTCGGTTCCACCAAAAGCACATTTTATGTGGGGATAAAGAGTTCCCTCTCGAGTTAGTACGCGTCTGTAAAGCCTCATCGTGGAACCCACCCAAAAAGTAGAAACCCCCGGTGTTTTTAGAGCGTATAGATCCTGAACGGTGGCAATACCACGGAATACAGGAACTGCGCACTGACCGCCCAGCTCACACAACGGGTGGCCGCCTGATCCAACAAAAACCAGGCTGTATTTAACAGCATTTTAGTACAAGCTTTACCACGCTAATTTTGCTAATTTTGCCTTTTTTGAAGCTCTTCCAGCGTTTGCTGCTTTTTTTCCCCTCTTCTCACCCGGAAGAGACAATGTTAACCACACCGTTAACACGGAATCCATCCTAATGTCTAATCCAAACAGAGAATTACATCTTCCCCCGAGTTGAAAACACACCTGAAGCGCGGTGAGCACCGTACAAAAGCGGGAGCTGAGGCTTCCCGCCGAGGCTGGGCGGTGTTTTACCCAGCCGTCGCCGATTTTCGAGGGCAGCCAGCGCTTAGGTGCCCACCTTCCACGAGAAGTCAGTGGAAAGAAGTACCTAGCGGCAACATACGCCTCAGAGAAAGTCTCTTTTGCTTCTTGTGACCCCTTTTGTCATTCAGAAATAATATTTAAATCGCCTTTATAGCTCGGTTTCAGTACGGTTTTTATACAAACACAAATTGCCCTTTATTCTTGCACACCGGTCACCTCTCCGGCTACGGGGAACGGCGCGAATACAGGTGCCGGGCTTCCTCACAACCCGCAACATTTACAGCTGCCGCCGAACCGCCAGCGACCAGCAGAACGCAAGCTTTTTAACAAAAATCGCGGAAGCTGAAGTCGACTGGCCGCTTTCCTTCGCCACACGGCCGAGAGAAGTAGAAAACCCACTCGGCTCCGGAGACGTTTGATCCTCTCAACCCCAAGACAAGCGGCCTGAGAACAAAGGCAGCTGAGAAGGAAGACGGCCGGTGGAGTCTATTGTCCTTGCCTGGTGAGGGGAAAACGGGGGGAGAGAACACGAATCCCAGCCTCCAGACTACCCAGAGATAACTGCGCAATTAATACGGCCACAAACTCGCGTGAAGGCGCCTACGGTGAGAACGGAACGCGTTTAACGGCGGCGTTAAACGCCCTCGGCAGATTCGTTTCCCTTCAACGAAACTTTCACCCAAGTTTTCAACTTCTATTTTACAAATTCTCGCTGTGCGCCCTGAAAGAACCCTCTGACAGCCACTGGGCATTAAAATAATACATGAAAAATAATAATACGTTAAAATAATACCAGAATAAAAGTAATCCCCAACAAATAAAGCAGTTAAAGCCGCGTTACTGAGGCGTGAGAGGTCCCCGACCCCATCGCGTATCGCAATGAGTTTAACCAGCCTTGAGTTTCCTTTCTCAGCAGCGCGTCCTCTTAAGGAGGACGAAGCAAACCCAACAAACTCCTTGGCCAGAAGGCAAAAGCTTCTTTTATGCAAATATACATGAAAATACACCAAAAGTGCTTTAAAATTCGGGGGCCTTCAAGCTGCGCTTCACCTGGCGCCCGCCGGCATTTCTAAGACGTCGTCGAAGTAATTTAAACGATGGCCGAGCCGTTCTTCGAAGCCCCGACTCTGACTCGAAACTGAAGTTTGACAAATTTCTTCTGCTCAAAATTATCTTAAACAGGAGGTCGCGAGGGAAAACTGCAGCTCTTGTGCAACCCGCAGGCAAATCCACGCCTACGGAATCTATACGTGCGCCGCAGGCGGTTATTTCGGATACAGCGCCAGGTGGAAAAGAAAACCGTACGTTTTGGGAAGGAGCAACGGTCCGACGCGTGACCCACGGCTCGCACACGGTACTGCCCTACGAGCTGCAGCGGAAAGTTACGGGAAGAGTCGACTTTAAACCCAAATTATGACACTCTTGGAACGCGCCATTTCTCCTTTTATTCGTATAATCCACTCGGCCGCCGGGAATCTTCACCGTCCTCGGTATCGGCACGCCGGTTGCTGACGGCGCACGATAGCAACAGGCGCACCCAAAACCGGCTAAACTTTAGGCAGAGACTAAAAAAAAAAACCCAACCCCCGGCAGGGTTTTATCGGCACCGCGGCAATCGTCGCGATAGGGAAATCGGGGCGCGGCAGGGAGGGGCGACGGCACGCCCGAGGGGAAAGCCGGAGGAGCGGGAAAAAAAAGGCCAGAACCCCATTTTGGTGATTTTTAGAAAGCCGCTCTGGAGGTGCCCACCTTCTCCCACGGCGCCGCTGCCCACCGAGGAAGCACGGCGCGGAATTACGTGGAACGACACGGCGCCGATCGGGGCCAGCCGCAGCTCCGGGGCGAGGAGAACACACCAGAAGGAGCCCAGTTCCACTCGTCTCCAGGCCGGTTTTGCCACAGAATTATTTACGCCCCGACGGAGCCAAGGGGAAAGAACCAACGGGATTTTTTTTTCCCGTTAAACGTGATTAGAGAGAAACTTCCCGATGGTGGGGAAGAGCCTCCCGCCCCCCACACCCACGCCGCGAGGGCCCCACGACCTCCAGCTCCTCTCGCTCTCCCCCCCTCGGGCAGCCCCCGGCCCCCAGCGGCAGCCGCCGCTTGGGTTTTCCCGTCCCAGGCGGCGTCGGTCGGGACCACCCGCTTCCACCGGGATGACGGCTGCAATTACATCACCCGGGAATGCGGCGAGAAGGAAGGAGAGCCGGGAAATTAATTACCGAGGGGCCCGGGCATCATCCCGGCGCCGGGGCTGGAAGCGCTCCCCCGCTGACGGGAGGCAAAGACACGGCAACACCGGGAACCGGGGAACCAACAGGGAACTTGTCCCACCGAACCCCCCCTTCCCCCGCCGGACCCGCGGCCACGGCCGGGAGGGTCGCACCGCGGGACCGCTGCCCTCCGCCTCCCCTCGCCACAGCGCCGGTAACGAGCGGGGCGGCGGGGCAGAGCGCGTCCCGTCCCCCCTCCCCTCCCCTCCCCACGCCGCGCAGAGCTGAGTCACGGCGCCGGGCTGCGCGGGAAGGCGGCCGGTACCGAGCAGCTCCGCCGGCCCGCTCCGCTCCGAGCCCCCTCCCCGCCCGGCGGCCGGGCCCGCCGCAGGCCCGCCGGTACCTGGCCTGGGCCTCGTCCAGGCTCTGGTCGGTGATGGCCATGATCTGCTGCAGGACGTCGCCCGTGTCGTGGTGCGCGGGCGGCGGCGGCCCCGGGGGGGGCGCGGCGGCCGGATCCCCGGCGGCGGGCGGAGGGGGCGGCGGGATTCCGCCGGGTAGGGTCACCCCGGCGCCGTGCGCCGCCGCCAGCAGCCGCGACGGGTCCTCCATGGCGGGGGGCGGCGGGGCCGGTCCGCCGCGGACGGGCAGCGGCGCGGCCCCAGCGGCTCCCACACAACAGGGCCCAGCGCCCGCAGCCCCCCCCCCGCCGCCGCCGCCGCTACCGCCGCCGCGCCCGCCCCGCCCCGCGCGCCGCGACGTGCCCCGCCCCCCGCAGGCCCCGCCCCCGCCGCACGCTGAGGGCGGGGCCGTCGAGAGCCCCGCGCTGGGTCCCAGCGCCGCCCGTCCCGGCAGCGCCGCCGCCGCCTCCCGCCCTCCTCCCGGTCGCTGCCCGCGGCTCCCCGCGCACGACCGGCGGCCCCGTCCGCTCCGTTTACCGCCGGGGGTTCCCGAGGAGCCGACGTGATCAAATGCACGCCGTAACGTCAGCGCGGCAACGGGCCGTTTCATAAAACTGTATTCAAATAAGCTTTGGGATTCCCCGCCTAACTGACCCCTAATTTGTCTAGGCAGACAATAAACAATCTGAACACGCAAACAGGCATTTACATGCGGTGCAAGGATTCCGTCCTTTGCCCAGCGGCCACCATCGTTTTCGCATGTACCTGACGTCAGGCCAAGCATCGAACAAACACGGTACTTTGTCTCAATTCTCCGCTTTTTACACTCAGAGAGAGCAAAATTATTCAGATCAACGCTAATGGAGTTTCATTAGTAAGAAACACAACCGAAGGAAGAATTGGACTATACATTTCTTCTTTGTTGCTAATACTATCCACATTTTTGAGTAACCTGGGGAAACTCTGTCACCTCTAAACCGATTTATTCAGCCCGGTCACCACTAAGCTTCTGATCTTCTGAAACACCACCACCACGAGTACCAAACAGCGCCAAAATCGCCTTCTTCCATCAGCAGGCGGCACAGGCTCCCACCCGGGCTCAGGTCGCATTCGCTCATTGCTTTGCCACCTCGGAAAGACACTTTCGTGTGACCGTGTGCGGCTCTGCGCGTGCAGAGGCTTCAACAGCAAACCTGCCGCCCAGCCCATGTATTTGCCGCTGAATAAGGTTTGCGGGTACAAAGCAGTGCAGAAAAAGTTACTTTTTACAGAGCACTACAGCCAGACCTAGGGTTGCCTAAAAATAGAAGTTAAAAAAGGAGAAAAACTCAAATTTAGATTCAGTATTTAAACGCTTCTGTGCAAGCGGAGAGGTGACTGCGTCAGTCATCGTTCTTCACCTCCTTCAGCGTTTTCGCTTCCAGTAGCACAACGCGCTTACAGGATCGACGTCCTCTTCCAGCTGCATTTCACGTAGAAGCCTCTTCCACGCTCCCGATTGCCACCAACCCAGCTCTTGAATCTTCGCCTCCTAGGCACGGGTAATTTAACATTCAGTGTTGCAGTTTTAGCACCGTTTAAAATACCCATTTGAATTCTGCAAACATGCAATACCGCCTTCATCCTCCAAAGCAGGCGTACGACATTCATCTTCTGCTTCGGAGCCCCAAATCCGGGTTCGATCCCTCTCCCCGGCGCCGGGTGGCCGGGTCTCCGTGGCAGCCAGGCACCTCGGCTCCTCCGCAAAATCTTTGTAAAGAAAACGTTCCCTCCTAGACAACGCGATGGACGATGGAAGTGCTGCAAACTGCCCCGGAGCTTCCCCGCCGGGGACGCTCCCAGCGGAGCCAGTGCGGCGTACAGGCAATTGCTCGGCTGAAGTAGCTGTGCTCCGACCAAGCCAAAACACCTTTTCTGCTCCTCTGCAGCAAACGCGTTGACGTTCTTGCAAAAAAAGTTTACTAAAAGCAGCAATTATGGTAACATGCAGGGTTCTCATGACTCTGGGAGGCAGCAGGGCCCCTTGGGGGTCCCAGCAAAGCCCGGGTGAGGGCCCCTCTCCAAATATGCAGCAGGGAAACCTCCTTCTCCTCCCCTGCTTAGCTTATTCTCTCCCCCCAACACCACGTACCTCTTAAACCCACTGAGGTTTTCAGGCACCACTACAACCATGCTCAATGCAGAGTCACGGTCAGAAGCCTTAGCATGCCGCTATCCCTTGGGGGGCAATTGTTGTATTGCGAAAAAAAGACAAAAATTTGTTACATTAGGAAATTCCCAAGAAACTGCTGGTATCAGTAAGCACAAAGATGGAAGCACCGAGTTCCTGGAACTCTGCTCGCCTCCATCCAGACCATGAAATCTTGTTTCTAGGCAGAGCATTACCATTCTCTCGGTATCGGTGCATTTATTGATTGAACTGACTGAAGCTTTAAATCAGCAGGGAAAACAACCACCATGGTAACACTCCCCATCCACCTCATCTCCCTCTATTTACCTTTTTCTGGTGTTTGGGCCAGAAGCAGCATTAATGCCCAGAAACAGAACAGCTTCTTACGGTTTATTTTTACGTATACATATGTATTTGTGTTTCTATATAGTCCCATTTACAGTTATTACGAAGCTTCAGTGCTAAAGCAACCCCGGCTTTACATCTCGCTGGATTTGGTTCTATAGGGACGACATCTGCATGGCCAAGCAGCACTTTGCTCCCGTCAATACTTTCCACCATTAGGGGAGCGGCAGCAAACTGCTGCTTATTTGTTAAAATTTCCAACCATGAGTAATTCAAATTGAGCTCTAATGTTTAACCGAGATCTATTCTGGTTCCAGACCTCAGGTTTAGATGTTTTGCCTTAGTTATTTCAGGTAAGAAATCTTAGCTAAAACTCCTGTGGAATAATAGAGAGAGCGTCCTAAGCAAGGGACAGCGTGGGGGGGGAGCAGGACAGGGATGAAGACAGGCGAGACAGTGCAAGACAGGGAGGGAACAACAGTGACAGAGGAAACAGATAAACACCGCGAGTCCCAGGGTTGTGACCTGGCTCCCAACAATCAGCCCCTCCTCCTTTGTTAGCCTAGCTCAACACCGATTTGGGACCCTGATTTAGGCACAGGCCTGGCTTCACAAGCCAGAAGATCCCACTCGACTCAGTAACAGCGATCTCCCACCTTGTCACAGTGAAAACACACAAACTTTTTTTTTTCCAGGCTTTATTTTAAGCAGGTTCTTGCATAAAACGCCAGATTCTGAGTAACACCCACGAAGACCCCAAAGGAGGCAAAACCTGGCTCCCTGCGTTCCCACTTGTCAGGTTTTCACAGCAAGGGAACCGATTTTCCCATGTCACAGGGCTGAATGTTTATGACCCTGTGGCTCCGAGCGCTCTGGGAATGCTGACTGATGAGATGCAGAGCGAGCACTGCTGAAGAGACAACTGTATTTCTCAAGTCTTTTGCTAAAATGATTAATAAACCACCTTTTCTCATTCACAAGCTGACTAGAGGGGGAAAGGGAGCTGGATTAAAAGATGACAAGGAATTAAATTGTCTCACAAAAGTTCTTGCTGAGGCAGCCAAGGGAACGGGGGGAGCTGTCTCCAGCTCGCTGATAAATCACCCTGCGCATTTTGATTGGAAACGGACTGGGGTATAATTAGCAAGTGAATTCTCTCCTGTCAGCACAAAGGTGGCGGTGGGGGGAAGAGTTCATTTTAAAGCTAAAGCTGGAGTTGTTATAAACTGAGCCTGGAGCCCACCGAGCACGAACTCACAGGGAGATTCACCCCCACTGCAGTCTGGGCCTTATCTCTGGGCACTTCCACAGCAAGAGCTGCAGCTCCAAGGAGTGTTCGTGTCCTGATGGGATCAGGTGAGCTGCCGGACCTGCGATCACTGCTTTTGGGAAGGGATGCAGCAGTGCATCATCTCCCCTGCAAGAAGCTTGACGCTCCCCAGCTGTATTGCAGAGCTCACCAACAGACTGATTTGCCAATGCCTCTGCCCATAAGAGATGTAAGATATACATCCGTGTGTGAAGATGCCTGCCTGCTACACCTGCACGCTGTTCGTACGGGCAGAAACACCCGCCTTGCTCTCGCGTCTGTGACTATCGCTTGCCGTCGGTGTCCTGTGAGTTGGAGCGTGGTTTCATGGATCAGTCGGAGGCTTTGCTCAGCGCCAAAACTAACAGGGAAGTTGCGGGAGACGGGCTCCACGGCCACGACTCATGTCCCCCAGCTCCTAGAGTCACATACTGGTGACGGCATGGGTGGCACAGCTCCTCCACAGAGCACTGAAAAGTGCCAATTAAACAGCACCAAAAGGACAGCCGGCTGGTGGGAGGCTCTGCATCCCCCTTCTCGGGGGAGAGAGGGCCCCGAAGCAGCATCAGGCAGAGAACAGGAAAACACGTGGTGAAAGAAAAGCTTGGCTTGCATTGCCTCCCGGCGGAGGAAGGCTACAGCACGCCGCACAACGGCTACCCTCAGCCCCGCGGCAGCCGCCAAGGTCTCCTGCCAGTAAGGGGACTCGTGAGCTACTTCCAAGGAGACTCACACACTCACCGTTCCGAAACGCCACTTGTCCAGATCTCCGTGGGCTCTGGAGAGCTGATCCCATCACGTGCGCAGTCACACTGTTCCCGACTCCGGCTTGCGGTTATTCATGCACATGTCCTGCAGCTCCAACCTCAAGTTGCTTACGCATCCCTTGGCTACCGCTGCAACAGCCTCGGAATGTCAAGCGCTGTTCCAGCGGATGAAGACGACGGCACAGCCCATGCCTCAGACCACGTGCCACACCGTGGTGACGCAGGTCACCATCGGTACCCCGAGGAAACCCCATCCGCGGTGAGCTGGGATGCTCTGGCTTTGGCCTTCGCATTCCTCAAGCGCCTCCTGGACTCACCACGATCTGCCAGGGTTTCCAAACACTGATGGGTTTTAATTTGATTTGGGCTGTGAACTAAGTTGCTTCTTACAGCCAGATTAAGGAAATAAAACTGATCTAGCGAGTGTGATGCCGCTTTCAGTGCGACAGCCCAGAAATCCTCAGGATACAAGGATGCATCGCTGATCTGACTATTTGCAATAAAAAGGGCGATTTCCCTGGCAGACAGCGAGAAAATAAGAGCAAGCACCACTTCAGTGAAGGTCCCCAAGGCCTGGAGACTCCAAGAAGAGAAAAGCAGCGGTGCCAAAAGCGTTTTTGTGTCACCACACAGCACCGCAGCCACTTAGCCACTGGTGTCTCCAGATCCCACTGCTCTGCCATTACCACCCAGTCTTGTCTTGGTAGGAGTAAGTGCTAAAAGTCAGAGGTGGGTAGCACCAAAGAAATAATTTTGTGAAAAATGACTATGCCAGACCAAAATCCAGCGTGCAAGCTCCTTTTTCTTTTTTCCTGGTTGGGAGCAGTGAAATCTAGGTGAGCCCATGATTATGAAACTTGGGAGGAAGATATTCTCCTGCTACTTTTGGACTCTCTTCCCGTGTAGTGCTCGGGACGGGACACTTTGCAGCTTTAGAGACACCTACAGGCACATTCGAAAAAATCTTTCTGAGAAATCCTAGGCATGTTTTTTTCCAGTTCGTACTCCTTGCTTTCACTGAGCAAAGAAAAACCTGGAGAGTACGACCGGTTCTACCATGAAAAGGGCCAACGCAACTCAACCAAATGCTCCTTTCCAGATGCAAGCCAAGCAGAACTCAGCTGAGCGCTCGCTGTCACCATTACAGGGGAGACCGAGGTGAGATTTATCAGGAAACGGGTGTGAACAACTAAAGGACAGTTTTCTTTTCCCTGCTGGGAAACGCAGGCAAATCTGAGCCCCTCCTTACCTCTTCCTTCTGGCGCCTGCTGCGTTCGCTGTGACAGTCACAGCGTAAGGACAAAGCCTGGCCAACACCACCAGTTAGAAAAAGCAGCATCTTCCAGAAACTCCGCTTGAGGCTGGACGCCGGCTGCAACACCTTTCAGATGAGGCGAGACACGGGTTCTTCTCACTTTTGCTCACAGAAGTTACACTCACATACTGTGTGGGAGCGTGGGCTCGTGAAACTCAGCTGCTCCTCCTCCTAAGCATTGTGCTTTTTATAGAAAAGCTGTCCACAGAAATACCACGGGGAAGTAATTATTACGCCATCAGCGTGACCTTTCAAGTTATCTTGCCTACCCACGTGCCAATCCGCTGCAGAGAGATACCAGGCTTCGCTTCACAGCTGCACTAATGCATGTCCCAAGCCAAGAACTCGCCCCGTAAGAGCTTTAGGTGCTCCCCGGCTCCTCGCACAACGCGAACGTAGGGGCGGGCTCCCAAACCATCCACCGCATCATGTGGACCAGGGGCCCCCGGTGTCACACCGGTCATCCTTGCGCATTAAAAAAAACCCTCTCGGCCCCGATATTCCAGTATCGCCCAAGACTCAGAAAAGCACAACTGCCTCCAAAAAGCTGAACTTCCGCATTGGCTGCGCTTACAGTCCATCAGAAACCGATTTTCATTTTCCACGTCTCAGTAGGTCAGAGAGATGACAGACTGAAGTTTAACAACAAAGAAAAACCCACCATCACCAGCTTCCCCTTATTAATCTCACTTTCCCCCATCCTCTGTCTTTCCCCTTCCTCAGGTTGTTTTCTTTGTTGCATTTTTTTTTTTCTTCAATAAAATAAGCCTTCGGAGTCCATCAGTCCCTACAGTATTAGTCTCCAGTGCTACCCTCCCCAAAAGCCACACCAAACCCCGTATTACTTTTGGCAGCAGCTTGCTTAAGGAATTCCAACCAGCCAGCAAGGCATGACCTCTCATTCCTGGAACCATACGGCCTATCTTTGATCAAGTTGTGTGTTCTCACTTGTCCCACATTTGATCCCTTTAAAATAGTTCCTAGGTGTCTCTTCCTTCCTCCCACCCAACACACATTAAGTCTAGAACGAATCTCACATGCCTTAAAAAATAAAAGCACAAACACCACCACATGCACTAATTTTAGGGAGATTTCCTCTTAAAAAAAAAGCTTGATGAAACCAGTGATGAGCTCTCAAAGGCAGTTTCATGCTGCAATTTAAAAAAGGCAGGGGGTCTTAAACTGAAGAGAGGGATAATGCCACATTTAAGCTAGACACACCATAGGTTGTGGATCGTGAATTAAAAAACAAGCCACCCCATGAGTCTGGCAGCATCCAGCTCTGGAGGCAATGACATAGTTATACTTAAAGTCTCCTAAGCAGCTTTGGGAAACGAACATGTAATCAGTAACACCACACTCTTCTCTGCAGCATCTTGCTTAGGACACAAAACAGCGAGTGGAAAACACAGTGCAACGTGGTTCCTGCCTCCGTGTAGTTAGACAAGGCTTTGTGTTTCCAAATCGGACTAGAAAGTAACGTCACATGGAACACTGAGCAGCCTAACCCCTCTTTTTAGTGATGCGTGTTCTATACACTCCATTTATGTCTCCCCCTCTCCCTCCGTGGCTGGGAGGGCTGTTAAAATCCTCCTCCTATCTCTTTGCTTCATTGATTCACCATTTCTTTTCCGATCTCACTGAAAACAGCACTTTCCAGGCTAGTTCCTATGACTCCTAATTTCCTGCTCTCTCATCTATTGCAGCCAGCTGGAAACAACTAGAAATCCAACGGTCCCAAGTTACTCGGGAAGAGAAATCTCACTGAAGAATTCCAGGCAACCCACCTCCATTCCTGACGGGTGCCAGCCATCACTCGGAAACCAGCTCCATTAAAGGTCTGGGAGTTTTTTCCTCCTCCTTACACTAATCGGTTGCTCTTTACCTTTGTGAAATCAGGCATTTTGAAGACTGCCAGACTGCAAACTGCATTTGTACGTTCAGTTACCGTTATTCTGTGTAAAAGTGGAATCTGCCAAAAGTGTTGACATCGTCCAGGCAGTCAGGACGTTCTGCCTGGTACAAACTGGTCAAATCCTTGATATACTTTCCATGTATTCTGTGTACAACAGTTCTTTAGTATTTATACCAGTTTAGCAGTCAGTCTAAATTTAAATAAGTCTGAAAAAACCCTCAGAGATGATCCTCTCTATATGGGGATCATAAAGCCTCCAGAGTCTGATGCCCACGACTTAAAGTCTGCCTGTGTTGCGGGTACTTACGCGAAGGCGCTTTCAGAGCGGGATGGCACGCCGAAGCGCAGCTCCACGGGCAGCCAGCAGAAGGCTGAGGTCAGGCTGGTTACCAGATCCCTCGGGGAAGAACGTGCACAGCTTATTAAAGGCCCAATTGGGCATGAAAGCCAACTGCAGCTCTTTAAGGAGCCAAGTGTCATCTCGCCCACTACAAAGACTCATTCACGCCCAAATGCAGGGCAGTCGATTCTTTACACGCACCCCGGTTCAGTCAGACAGCTGCTAATCCCACACCTAGGCAATACGAACGCCTATTTCCTCCTCCTTCCCCTTTGTTAATAAAAGAAAAGCCAAGCTTGGCATGTATTTAATTGCAAAATTAGCTTTCATGAAGTAGGACTCGTGTGCTTCCTGCTTTGGGGACGTTCAGGGAAGCAGAAAGAAAAGGTCTAAGTTTGTTCCGTCCCAGCCTCATCCCAGGAACCACTTTCCACACATTCCCTCTGACAGTCGTCCTCAGCTGTGCCAATTCACATTGCCTGAATCCCCATAACAATATCTTCCAGGGAAAGTAAAAGTAACTAGAAGTCAGCTTTGGCAATAAAAATTATGCCTTCTCTTAGCCCTACTGCCTGGTAGGCTTTCATGGTATGAAATTCCCCCAAACCAGCCAAGCCGGGTGTTTGCAAGCAATGGAGCAAGGCTGTGCGCTTACCCCCTGCTCCGCCTGAAAACTCCTCCCTCCGGTTCTCTTCACGGTCCCTTTCTGAAGGCTCCGACCCCTCTAGACACACACGCGCAGTCCCGCGAGGTGCCCTCACAGACAACCTGCCTAGAAGGCAGCTCGGGAGCAGGGCCACCGCACAGCGAGTCTCAATGGCTGCAAGCATCGAGGCCAGCATCCTCGCTCCCAGCACCCCCCACAGCTGGAGGGGTGGTGCTTTTCCCAGGGCTTCAGAGCGGGGAAATAGGGGAAAAATTCCAAGTCTTCTTTTCTAAAACCCAGGACAAAAATATTTATTCAAAAAAAGTCTCTGGGACAGGGAGATGGGAACCATATTCCAAGGCTGGTTTAGTCAATCCAGGAGACTGTCACCTTAACACTGCCGCTTCCCCGCCACGTTCTGCAAGAAAAGGTCTACACACACACACACATTTGAGTAACACCATCTCCGGGAAGTTGTCTCCTCTGCAAAGCCAGCTGAGGTGATCCGTCAGGAAGCTCATCATCTGACAGAACAGGGCTGTTTTACTAAAAACACCCCTGAAATGATAAATTTAGACAATATTTCAAAACCTGCCTTCTCTTAGCCTCTCTCTGCTCTCAGAGGCCACTAACTTTGGCTTTTGGACTGATACAAGCACATTCACAGTGTTAAAGCTTAACAGCGTGAAGGTGAAGGAAGCCTGGAGAGGTATTTACAGTTTCTCAGCCGTGAATATTCTTCCGCCAGCAGAGCCTCTGCCCTCCAGTCGTGTCCTCGCAATCAAAAGCGACAGTTCACATTGCACGTCAGATGCGGCAAATGGACTTACTCAGAAAGCTAGATCCTACGTGCACCAATACTAATTAATATTGCTAATTTCTTACGGTGCTTTGCTGAGAGAAAGACTACATTTGAACAGACTGTTAACACGTTATTTGAGCAGTTGAGTATTAAGGTACAAACTGCACATTAAAACCTAAGGCAAAATACTGCTTGCCTTGGAATCGAACCTAAACCTGTCCCAAAGGGCTCTCAGCGAGTAGAGAGATGGTTTAATGGGAACATGACTCACTCCACATTTATGAATAGGCAATGAACTTGTGAATACCACATGGTATCGCTTAGCAGAACACAAACACAACTGCAGTTCGTTACAGCACCACTCTCCATTTTAGGGAAGAATTAGGTGCTCCTAAGACATCCTCCAAAAGCCCAGAATGCTTTGAAATTCAGTAACAGACACTTAGGAAAGCAGGAATCTGCTTCCCAGGAAGCAATTCAAACAGATTCCTCTCGGAAGAGGCCTTAAGAGGAATACGATTTCTGAGGAGGGTGGAACACGACCTGAATAAGGCTCTCTGGGGAAACACTAAGCAGCTCTGTTTAGGAAGCAACGCGTAAAGCTGAAGAGCTTTGGCTCTTTGGAGTACACTACCACCGGAACGACTGTTTCTGAAGACAGTAATACTGAAGTACCAAGAAAATACTTTGCTCGTTGAGAGATCACGCGAGATTCCCATTGCACATGGCATAATTCTAGGTGCTGCTAAATTAAATCAACTTGGCATTAGAAACAGCAGTCTTTAATAAGAACACTACTCAAATTATGTTTGTCCTAAATAACGCACCATCCAGCAGTTCCTTAAAAGCATCTTGTCCTTTATCGATGACAAGTATTCTATAGAAACATTTATGCTTGAGCACATACAGGGAGTCTTTCCTGCTTTAGAAGCAGGTCACTCTCGGCCTCTGCTCTTTTCCTCAGAAGGCGGCCGCCGTTCAGCACCGCGCTGCTCTCCCTGATCGAGCGCTAAATAGAGGAATCCACAGCAAAGTGCCCGTTCTGCGAAAGTGTCCTGCGGTCTGTGGTGTTTAACTTCACCACCGTGGGTGTGTATTTGGAATTCCTATAACAGACAAAGCAGAGGATCCTCCGGAAGGTGCTACGCATCTCGTTGTCCCTGTAAGAGTAGACAATAGCGTTTATCAACGAATTGATTTCTGCCAGCAAAAGGACGTATTTCTCCACCGCTAGAACATTGCAGCTCTTGCAGCCCAAGCCATCCAGGAGGAGCACAACTTGTCCCGGAGTCCAGCAGATAACAAAAGCACCTGGGGAGAGAAGAACCCCGTTAGAGAAAAAGCAGGTTCCCAGCCCTGCCCATCACTCACCATGAACACGCTCAAGGGGATCACTGGTGGTTTATCTTGTGGAAAAAGTTAAATGGGGGGAAAAACCCCAACTAGTTTAATTCTATATTTTTGCTTTGGAGGAAGACCAAGGATTCAACCAGCAAATACTAAAATGGAGGCAAAGACTTTCCCTGCTTTCCCCCACCCCCTTCGCTCAGAACAACACTTCCAAGTTCTTTACTTACCTCCCCTCGTCCCCATCCTCACATTTACAGAGTGAAGATAAAGTGTCTGTATTTCCTATTTACAGACCACTCCCTCCAAAAAGGGGAGCAGGCCATAAAATTAGGGAAAAATCCGAGTGGCACATCGTGAACAAAATAACCTCCCCTGTCCACACAGTTTAGGGGGGCTTTAGTTAACAGTAGGAGCTTACAAGAGCCCTGGCCAACACCTCGGGCAGCCCAATGAAGTCTCTCACACAGCAATACGCCAAGTAGAAAATAGCCAAGCACCGGGCCGGCCAACACCAGGACCGAGCTGGACAGGCTCCACCACTGATTCAGTCAGGCTGGTACCATGTTCTTGCCACCACCTGCAAAGCTCTTTGGCAAAAGGCTAATTGCTGTTTTGCCTGACAGAGTGGGAGGTGCCCGCGGCTCCTAGAACCCTTTTTAGTCATGATTTTAAGGCTGACGTAAAGGGAGCACTCGCCCGTCAGAGCTCCTGGAGGTCATACATAAGGTTGTATCGTAAAGCACAGGAGCTGCACCCTGCTGTGTCTTCTGGGAAAGGGTGGAAGAGAACAAGGCTTGCTGGGAACTTTGCAGCTACACCCTTTACTGGAAAACATCTGTCAGGAAAGAACAGCCAGAGGAGCTGCACCAAAACCGAGAGGCCGAATTTAAAGCTGTCACTGAGCGAAATGCTGCGCTGGTGAAGAGTCAAAGGAACACTCGGGAGGGATCCCCTGGGTTTCTGGGAGCGTTCCCCGCTGACTGCAGGCCACTGCATCATGTCACCCTTTTTATTTAAGCAAATCGTGCTCCCAAGTGGCCAGTGCAGCAGCCGCCACATCTGGGCCAGGCAGCTCTCCCCACACTCGCAGACATGACTCTGCCCCCTTTAAATTCAGCAAAGACACAAAACAGATTCCTGGCTGTCACGAAGGAAGGTCCAATAATTCTGTCTTGAGTGAGCCTGCAGGAAAGGGACCTCCCTGTTTAGTGATGCAACTTCTTAGCCAGGTTTTCAGCATCCACAAGGAAAGCCAGATTCTCTAGACACTGGCTCCCAGCAGCACCAAGTAAAGCCAGAGGAGTATTAAAGATGAAAGGGGGGAAAAAACAAAAAGAGGTACCTAAAAAGTCTTGGGCCTTTGCCTGCAAATCCAGCTGATTTCCTCGCTCCTTAATGGAAGCTAAAGTATTCAGAGAGAAGCCTGAACTCGTAATAATCTAACACAGCACGGTCACTAACAACTCTGCCCTGTGGTTTGGTGATCATCACATCCTGTGTCACTCAACTGGTCTGTGGGAAAACTTGCAACTCATTTCCAGATGTACCTTGGACTTATCATTGGTTTCCAGCTCCTAGACCTGTTGCTAATGCCCAGGACCTGCAGGATTATCAGCTGCGGCTACCTTGCCTGGCAATGAAGTGGCACACGCAGACAGGTCCTACTGCACCCTCGCCTTCCTCGCATGCTCCCCAGCGGCTACGCCCTCTGATGCGTAAGGCGCAAAGTATTCCTCTGTGCAGAGTCCAAGTTTGCAGAAGGCTGGGGAACGAGGGTGGAGAAGGAATTACACCAGGGCTTTCAGAGGGCGGGAGAAAACCCTCTGCAGTCTCAACTTTCTGTACGCCGAGTCCAAATGGAAAGGTATTTTCTGAGTTGAGCAATTCCTTCTCTTGTTCCCTCCTGTACAAGGGACCTGTACAGAACTGACTGCTGCTTCTCTCTGACACTGCACCGCAGAGGAAGGGAAAAACCCTTGGTTACAAGAGTCCCGAACTGATGAACACCTGCGTCTCCCTCAGCTTTCCACATTAGGTTCCTCCCCACTCTGTCCGTCCTCGGACACCAGTCCCAACTCCCTGTGAAACCACGGCAGCCCTTCCGAGCCCCCTCTGACCCAAGCTTTTTCCTCGCTCGAGGCAGAAGACAAAGGCAGGCAGGCCAAGCCGGGAGGGCAGACACCAAGAGGAAAGGGATCTCCCAAAACAAGGTGACGCACCAAGCGTGAATTGCCTGTTCCTTCTTGGCCAGCATCCCCATCCTGCCAACCTCTTCCAGCTGAGGGTGAAGTCCCATAAAATTAAGGAGTCCTGCTGACACCCTGGGGTGACCCTCCGATACTGTTCAGGACGGAAAGGGGGAACAAAACTTTTCCCTCCACTGTGGACTGTGCAAAATACATGAAGTAAATCATTCTTCAGCCCCGCTGACCCTCTGTGCTGCATCTCATCAGCTCCAAGGCAGTAATGAACTCCCAGCTGCACACAAGAGATGGAGAGATTGCGAGGCAGGGAAGACGACATCACAGGAAAGGCAGGAACAGGCAAAAAAACTCCGGTTTCGATGCTCACAAGTTGCAACAGGACCCAGCAAGCCGGCATGCCCCCGAGCAGGGACACACCAAGCAGCCCGCCAGCCCCCCCACGCTGCTCCCACCCTGCTCCCCTCCCCTGCCGAGCCCCACTCCGCTAGCATGAGTTCACAAGGCAGTAGCCTTTGTTTGCAGCTCCAAGGTTTCCCTGACGGAGCAAATTCTGCGCTTATCAGGAAAGATTTGCAAGCAAGGGGTTGTGACCGTAAGCCCAGAGTCAAGCTGGGTTGCAGAAGATCTGAGCGCGCTGATTTATTTCACTTTAAAGAAAAGCCGTTAGACCATTAAAGCACGAGACAAAAGCAGATTAAAGAAATCGTGGAGTGACAGGCTGTTGAGAGCACAACGCGTGCACCAGCCTCTGCTGTTAGATGCACAGCACATACCCAAAGTTAAATATCTGAAGAGTCAGAGCCTCGGCGCCAACCACTTCCAGTTCCTGACCTGCTCCTATTTGCACTACAGACTGCAGCTGCAGACAGACTGACAGGCAGTTCGCACTCGGCTGGAGATCCTGTGCTCAGAGCGCAGCTCAAACTGAGTGGAGAGGTCCCAGGGTATATTTACCCGAGCAGATTGAGACCTGGTACTGAGCTGCTCAAAAAAAAAAATCTGTACAGAGTTCAGTGCTTTCTTCCGATAAACAGTAAGGAATTCGGATGCAACTCCCTCGTTCTCTTCCCCCATCACCTTAATATCTGCCCCAAGCCTCTCTCCATCCTTTTATAAAGGATGCACCAAATGCTGCTTCTTGATTAAGGCCCAATTACAGCTCCTAATTCCACGCTGCCCTTCTATGGAGGAAGCATACTAGAGCTGAGCACAAAAAGAGCTGCCTCTGTGCCCAAGGCACCTGCCCTTCCAGCAGTCAGGTATCACCGAGCGACATCAGCGACAGTTCCTCGTGTCTCTGCTAACCGAGGAGCAGCCATGCCAGAGGGGAAGGGACCGAGGAGCTTGCCCGCCCCTCTGCCTGCCAGGTTGCTCCCATTACAGCTCACACAGAATTCATGCAGAGTCCCGAAACCGTCGAGTTCCTCAGCAGCCAAACCATCGCCCCAGCAGCTTCAGAGACCAGGGAAGCAGAACGTCACTTCCCAATCCTCCCCGCTGTCCCGAGCGGATTCACCTCACCCACCCCAGGATGGGGGATCAAAGCATCGTTTTATTGACTAGAGCAAGCAGACTTACTTAGGATAATAGTGACCGTCTTGACAAGGCTGATCATGGTCTCCTTGTAGCGGGGGTGGAAGCTAGTGTGCTTGGACATCCGTGTCATCTTCCTTTTGACGTAGATGAAGATGTGCGTGTACACAACCACCATGATCAGGAAGATGACCAGGTTGGAGACGGCCCAGAAGGTCAGGTAGCTCCTGCTGTAGAGCGGTGCCATGCTGGAGCACTTATCCAGGGCGCAGAGGCAGTGCCAGCCGTAGGACGGGATGAGCCCCAGGAGCAGGGCCGTGACCCAGATGCAGAAGATGAGGATCATCACACGCTGGTTGGACATTTTGCTGTGTAACTGCATAGTGAAAACAGTCTGGTGCCTTTCGACGGCGATCGCCAGCAGGTTCACCACAGAGGCCGTCAAGCTGGTGTCCAGCAGGCTCTGGCGGATGAACCAGGTCTTCAGGGAGAGCTCTGCTGTCCTGGGCCCCGTGTGGAACATGAGGAACATGTACGCGATGCCAGCAAAGAGGTCGGCAGCTGCCAAGTTCCCCAGCAGGTAGTAGATGGGGTAGTGGAAACGCCGGTTGATGATGATAGCGGTGATGACCAGCAGGTTGGTCAGGAGCACAATGACACTCACCGTCAGACCCAGGGCAACCACCAGCACATCCTTCGTCCTCCAGTACGTGGTCAGCTCTTTGCGGCTGTTGTTGTAGAAGAACCCCACGGTCTCATTGTAAAAACAGTGCTTCATCGCTGCTGTCCTAAAGAGGGACGAGAGTGTCGTTAGCTTGTTGTGCCCGCACACAAGTAATACAAGCTGGGGAGATGCTGAGCATTACGGTAATGCCTTTGACACAGATGGAGGCGGCGAGGAGCTTGAAACACACAAACAACAGCACACACAACAGGAAACCACTTCTGTACTCAAGACAGAGCTACACATCTCACAGGCTGAGTCCTCATCTGTCCTCAAAGCCATACTGAGGACGCAGCAAAACCTTGAACATTCATGGGAGGAGATAACGTTTGCCAGATCTGATAAGAGATTCTCCCTGTCCGGCCCACGCAGCTTCGTGGGGATGACAGACAAAACTATTTTTGTTGTCCCAGATGTCTTTCTTCAGAAATGTAAAAACAAAGCAGCAGCAAAGAAGGTTTATCAGTCAATCACTAAACACCACGCTGATGAAGACTATGAGCCTCCGCAGCTGTTGCAGCCCCCAGGACTGCTGCTTCTGGTTCAGGGAACACACATATCTCATCTTCCCCGAGTAGTTTTATGGCTTAAAGACTAATGCAAATCACAGCTGCTCCCAAGCACTGCTCTATGCACAGCGCTTGCCGATCCTTCCGAAACAGGTGAGTACTTCCCAAACTCTGCCAAGAGGCAGAGAGCACGTAGAGCTGGGCAGAAACAAACTCCTCAGCCCAGAAAAGTAAACAGTAGCAAGAAGTCAGCACACACAACCATGGGGCTGGATCTCTGGAAGAGCTGGATCACCGGGAACCCCTGCAGCACTCCTAGGCTACACAACAGCGTGTGGGTCAGCACCCAGAGTAGCACCTTCAGAGCATCACCAGGTAAGTCACCTGTGCAACGAGGGAAGCAACTCCCTTCTTCCCTTCCAGGTCTGGAACAAGGCTGCCATTCAAAACTCACTGAAATCGGTAGAAAACCTTGATAGGAAAAGGTGTTTCAGTCTCAAGAAGGACTTTTCACATTTCTTTGGCGCACTGGGCATTGCTGAGAGCAAGACCACACAAGCCATGCACCTGGATCGCAACGTTAAGTCTTAATTTTCAAAGCCCATATACGTCTCGGGTAATTAACTTCCTGTCCTGCAGACAGCCAAACATGAAGCAGCAGGTTAAGTTAAAGGACACTTTACCTTATAGAATCAAGAATTTAAACCTGGTAATTGATGCTTGTGTTCCTTGTGCATGAAAACATGAAAAAATACAGCACCGTGAGCAAACCCGAGGGATGAGAAGATCATTACACCCCAGAGCAGATGTTCATGTTCATTTTCTAACCAAGAGCTTGGAAATCTCCAGTCAGGGCTGGCTGCGGTCCCCACTGGAACGGGCAAACCCAGTTTGGAGCCTCCTTCCTCGCGGCACTGAGGTGCTGAAAAATGACACAGTTTTTCCTTACCCTGGTGTGTTCTGCACATGAAGTCACTGGTTCTCCTTGTCCTCTCATGAGCTCAACCATCATCCTCACTTTAGAGGAAGCTGAACGCAGACCACGCGGCCAGAGCGCAGTCCTCTTTGGACAGGGAGAAAACCCAAAGTGCCTGACTCAGTTTACTTTAATCACCCCCGAAACCAAAACACATCTCAGGGGCCCTAATTAGTTGCATGTTCCTCCCCTCTCCTGGCAGCAGAGTTTTCCGGGACTGCTCTGTTTTCTGGGACACTTGAGCAGGAGCTCTCGGCGTAGCAGCGACGCTGCTGTTAGTAACAGGGAGGCGAGATCATTATGGGCAGGCCGGCTTATTATCACCGGCACCGCACCCACCTCTGCCTGCACGCACGCCGAGTTGCGCAAACAAGACAGCTGAGCCAGGGAACCCTATCGTACCTGCAGCTGAACTTCTGATCGCCGCTGCCTAATGGGCTCTGTACCAGCCTGCCTCGGCATATGGCTGTCTTTACCATGAGGCGAGAAAGCTACGCAACCAAACTAATTCGCTTTAAAATCTGCTGAGTAGGGAAATAGTATTTTTACAAATATTGGTGGGGGAAAAAAAAGGAAAAGGCGGCAGAGGGGGAATCAGCCTGCCCCAAGGGATGGAGTCATGGGCGAGTACTATCCAACAAGTCCATCTTCCCTCTCTTTTCAGGTCATGGGATGTTTGTAGATCTCGAGCCGTAGCTGTTCAGGAGAGTCGTGTGGTCCGAGCGCAGCGGATGAAAGCGAGTGGGTTCTGCAGAGATAACACAGGGCGACTTGGCAGGTACCTGGACAGTATTTTGGCTGGAACAGTAGAAAGCAATGGAAGAACGAGGAAGGGAGGAAAGCCTGGGAAGGGGATGAACACAAGCGCTGTGAATCACGGGCAGGTAGATGACCACCTGCACAGGGTCTATCCGGGGAGGCACCAAATCCAAGGCTAGGCCATTCGTACGCAAAACAGTTTCCTCTCAACATTTGCGAAAGCTTTAACCCCCAATCAAAGAGGCAATTGCTGCTTGAAGCCTAGATAAGTCATTTCACCTTTTTAAGATGACACATGTGGATGCCCAGGGAAGAAGGGGGGGAAGGAGAGACTGAAGCGCCCCATGGTTCAGAGCACCCCGTACTCTGCCCAGTCACGCAAACAAGCAGGTTTCAAATGCCAGTTAATCCCATTCACATTTTCGCTGTGGAATACCATGTGTTCCCCCCCAGTTATAAAATTTATCTGATACAATGAAGACTGTAACAGAACAGAAACTTGGCTGGGCACAGCGTAGCACAAAGACAGCTCACACTACACTTTAAGAAACATTAAAATACTACAGTTAAATAATGAGTTGATGGCTCTAGGTCTTATTTCAGTAATTTTTGAGCTGACACCGAGACAAATTAAATCCAGATAAGACTAGCTTTAAAATCGCCACTAAATTACAGAGACCAACCTCATTTGGTTGCAAATATTAAAGATTCCACAGCTACGACAAGCCCCGTAAACTTCCTCCGTGCGACTGCACGCTCACTGGCAAATGGTGAACTTTTTTCAAAGCATTATACAAGTACTGGTTCAATGGCATGTTTACTGGGGGAGGGGATTAGAGCTGTGGAAACCCACAAAGGAGCCGTGTCCTGCATGTGTAATACTCAGACCTAGAGAAACAGTCTCAAAGCCTTAATCCTAATGACAAAGTCCGAAATGCTTCTTTAGGCAAGACCCAGTTAGAGCACAGGGAAAAGTTTGAGAGTCGCAAATCCCTCCGAAACGTGCGTAGGTTACAAATTAAATCTGTGCAACACCGTGAGCTGGGTGGGGTCCAGGAGGGACTGACAGGTTAATGCTTGTGACTGGCTCTAGGAGCTCGTGTGCCGCTTCACTGCTACCCTGCAATTAGAAAACTGACCTTGGCATCCAGGGCAGAGAACACCACAAATCAAAATTTCACAGGCGCTGCCGGGGAAGAGAAACACCCTGCCCACAGCAGCAGGCAGATAGAAAGTCAGGCTGGTGCCATGATGCACAAAGGAGCTGGACGAGTCTATTGTTCAGTGTCCGAGCGACCCCCTTCCTGGCCTTACACTCCTCAGCAGGATCTTACAAGATATTTTCCTTGCCGGCTTTGTTTACTTGGTAAAACAAGACTCTAGTTACGTGCTGCAACAATTCAGCGGCCCCTTTCCTTGAGCAATACGCAAACACAGGCTCCTCTCTAATCACCCTACCTCCAACTCTGCTCAAGTCTCTCCCCCTTAAAATCGAGTACAGCTTTTGCAGTTCGGTAGGAGCACCGCGCAAAAACGAGCACAGAAGGCATCTTTGCTCCTCGCCAGCGCTATCTGTGCGCAAACACCATCTCCCTTCTTACTCAGTTATACTGCCCCAGGTTCACCCTAAGTTCAGAGTTCTTTTACACAGAGTAAAGGTGTAAGTCTCCTCCCTTCTCCTTTTCCTCTTGCTTGTAAAAGCAAAAAATACTAGTCAGCAAGAAATTACTAGTCAGCTCCTTGGGATCTGGGAAGACATTCACCACTCGTGAACAAACCCACCGCCAGCGTAGTGTGGAAGTGAACGGGGATGAATGGCTGAATTTATGCGCCCACTAATAACCGCAATCAATATTCATCAAGACAGAACAATGGATCTATAAAGGCTCACGGGGACTCAAATCCAACCTGTTTTACCCATGTCCACTGCACGCGGATTTACACGGTCACACATTCAAGCCACTGCTATATTTTTAAGCCATAAACAGTACAAGGTTTTACTCCAAAGAATAGCGTCCTTACCTGAAAGTGCAACCGCTGCATCCAAACCTGACATTTAGCACTAGTCTCCCCACCACAGGAAACCTGGGCAGCTACCCAGCACGGAGATCCCCATCTCCGGAGGGCAGCAGTGCTTTCCAAGCAAGGAAAAGAGCCAAGTGCCTCACAGGAAAGTTTCAGACAAGCGTTACAGCCCCAGAGTCCATCACGGACCGCTCGAAACACTGGCTCCTGGGAGGCAAGTTTGCAAAGAGCTCGGATGAGCCCGTCCCTCCTTGGGTCCTCCCCTAGGCGGGTCCTTCCAGGAGACCCAGGAGCTGTAACCCGAGTCCTTGCTGCCTTCACAGAGGCCAAAGCCACTTTCCAAGCGCCTCCGGTTCTGGCTGGAACGAGTTAGCTCCGATCCGCCAGCATCACCCTCGTGGACCGTTCCCGCTGGCAGGAGGAACACCAGCGAGGTGCTGCTCCGTGGGAACTGGCACCCTCTGGTCCCAGCGCTCCCGGTGCGCCCCGAGGTGAGGGCTCGCTTGTGCTCGCCTGCTGCCCCAGAGCCTGCGCCCCACCGCAGGAGGGGAGCGGATCTTCTTCCGACTGACCAGGTGTGATCCCGTGATGGAGGGGCTGTCCTGCCCGGGCACCAGAAGGCTCTTTTCCCAGCCGACAGCTACAGCACCCGCACCTCGTGCTGTGGGGTCAGGATCCAGCCCCCCACATCCACCACACCAGCCGCACTTGCCCAGTGCAAGGCAAGAAACCCTGAAACAGGTAAGAAGCAGGGAGAAGATGTCGTGAGACACGAGGGAAACTGAGGCACAGACTGGAAAGGATTTTCCTGCTGTAACTTGGCAAAAGTCCATGTCGCTGCTAGAAAAAGGGCTCATTTCTGATATGTCAGTCTAGCTGGTCCTTGACACGCCTGAGATTATCTTACCTGCTAAGTACTGTGCAAATACCCACAGCACACTTAGTGCTAACAAGCCACAGGAAAAAAAAAAACGAGTTTGCAACATCCATTCAGCTTGATTTATGCCTGCTGCTCTTGCAGAGGCCCCAGCAATTTCCATCCGACTCCAATTTCCTATTCTCCCACCCTCCTCCTACCATCATCTGTTCCCCAAGGAACAATGTTATCACCGAGCGCAACCCTAATCTGCTGCCAGTCAGATACAGGCGGAGCCTGGCAGGGCCAAGGAACCTTATGCAAAACAGGCGATTTACAAAGAGCCCAACACAAAGGGCAAAGAGATAGGGCCAAAGATCCAAGGACACATTAAGGAGCAGGGCAGCCTGTACATGGAATACATGGAAGCGGAGCAGCAGCGACACTGGCAGAAGAAAAGATGGATGAATAGGACAGGCTGAGATAGCAGAGGGGCAACCTCCGAGTCCTGCAAAAACCGAAAACTGCACCAGGCTCCCTAAATTCTACCCCTACGTCCTGCAGCCTCCAAAGGCCAAAACCATGCCAGAAAGCTCACGAAGGCTGCAAAACCTCAGAAAAAAACCCTATCATTGCCACCTGCTTACGAATTCTGCACCTTCAGACCGAGGATGCCACCACAAGACAGTACCAGGCACAGGGGCCTTGCACAAGATTTCCAAATGCATTTTTAGAAGCAGCAAAGAGTGGCACTAACAGGTATCCCAGAGTCCTTTCTTGGGGGGGGGGGGGAATCTATAGTTTAACAATCTTGCTTTCTCATAGCAGAGAACAACCAAGTCACCAGAAGTCTGGTCCTAACACAGAGCCAGAAGTCCTCACTGCAACGAGACACATTTACAACAATATTATAGTTACAAGAAGTCATTGCGAATTTGAAGCGTCTTACTCGAGTGACACAGAGCAGATCCTTCCCCCTCCCACACGGCATTTATTATCCTTTTGGTTCCATTATTAATTTAAGACCAAAGAGCCCCAAGTCCAAGCTGCAATAAACCAGCCCCCCATTTCCCCAGCCCACCCCTCGCTCTGCTCCAGCTCTTGTGCTGCCAGCGGTAGGTTTAAGTCACCGATCCAACCCTCCGCGCTGGTGCACAAGCGGAGATAAGTAGAACCCAGGTCAGAGCAACCGTTTGGCAGCAGCACTGGCTTCAATAGGCTTCAGACAGTTACGAAGCCACACGTGCTCCGCAGCTGTGCAGTTTGGGATGGCAGCAGTCTAAAAATACTTTTGATTTACTCGATCCTTTAAGGCTTCAAAATGGCACTCGGCAAGCGCTTTAGAGGCGATGTTTTCATAAAGAAACACCCAGAGCAATCAGGGAAACAGCCTAGCGTAACTGGTTTCAACCGAAGTGTCAACAGTTCATCATAATAGCTCAGCACGTCAGACAGACCCAGCGAGTTCGCAGCACCCAGCGCCCACAAAGGGTCAGAAGCACTTTTGCAACTCAGTCCCCACACGCCGCAGAGCCGGGACAAAGCGGGGTACCAGAGACGTCAGACTGGATCAGGCCAGGGCTCACGGGAGCCTGCCACAGACCACATCTGCTTGCATGGGGAGGTGAAAGAACATTTCAGGTTTCAAAGTCCCGACCTTAACAACAGCAATTTTTCTAGTCCCTTTGTCTAGAAAAAACTAACTTTACTTCTCTGCATAACAGAAGCTTGGGAGGCTGTTTATTTTCAGGTTTGGGGGATATTTGAAGGAACCAAGACCCATTTAGTTCATCTCTCTAGCCATACAATACCTGAGTTTGGGCACCACACAGCCTCACCCTTTCAGGGCGGCACCTGCAAAACCAAAAGTCATTGCACCTGAAAACCTCACACCAGCTTTTGCAACCAACATCATGATTTCTTAAAGACCGAGCTCAGGTGTCTTCAACAACGATACTTCTGGGAGCAAGTACCCAACACTGAACACAGGCAAGACCAAGGAGACCAGACACCCAGCATGCCCAGCCCCTGTCTCCCCCCCTTCCCCTCCAATCGCTCCACGGGTTTTCTGTTTTCCACCGGGTCGGAAGGGGCTCGTAGGGTGTTGTGCAGCGTTGCTCCCCCCAAGCAGGAAGGCTGCTCAAGCAGAGGCACCGAGTAACCCGATCTGGATGCAGCCGGCAGATCTGATCGCATTCTGGTGCCCAGCAGAGAACTGGCAGAGAAGCATTTCCAAAGACAACAGACATTTGCCTCCCCTTTATTACACTTCTGGTTTTCAAAGAGAAGTTAATTGTTTTAGTAGATTTTGCATTTTCAAACAAACCTAAAGCCAAGATTTTTCTTTAAGCCTCAGCGCTGTGACTGTTCCTGTGAATGACAATCTGAAGGGTTTGGTTTTTTTTTTTTTTTTTGCTAAGACCCCTCTCCTGGAATCCCAGGAATGTTAAAAACCTTCTGGAAGGAGCCGTGTCATCGTCTCCCCCCCAGCAGATCTCTGCAGAGAACCAGTTGCTCAAATTAATACTTCCCAAGTCCCAACTGGCCCAGAGATTCCCAAACCCTCGGTGCGGAGCACTCCCTTGAGTGCAACAAAACACGGTTCTTACAACTTCAGCTAACAGCCAAGTCTTGCAACGGAAAGCAGTGTATACATCAGCGTTAAAAATGCAGGAATTTCATAACACCCACTGCTGCTGAAACGCAGCCAACTCTGAGGTGGAGCAGAGCTGTTGTTTGCGAGCCCACAGCATCAAAGAATACTTTTCAACAAAGAAGTAGGGGAAAAAAACCGTGCCCGCTGCTGCCCTGTCTACAACAGGAATTTTCTTTTCCTCCAACAAGTTAGCAACCATTTACAATGGATTGCTCCAGAACAAATCACAAAGAACCTGGAAAATTCCTCTCCCTTTCACCTTCCCGAGGTTTGCTCCGGCTGCATTTGGACACTTAGAATTAAAGCATTTCCATATTGTAGACAACACCTTGAATTGAAGCGGGGAGACCCCGAAGCAAAACATAACATTGGACCTTGTCACCTTTGCCTTGTTAGATAGGATGGAAAACCAGCTGAGAACGAATGGCCGGGATATTCCCTCAAGCGCATCCGGGTCCTGGCAAAACAACACTCTTACCTTCCCCAGGTAACTATCCTGGAAATGGATTTTGGTGGGCTAACTTCCTTCTGCACCGTTACTGGCTATTCCAGCACTCGCCAAGATGAAAACATTTGTTCTGCAGCAGCGGAGAGAAAACAGGGTAGGGGAGGGAAGAGCGGGTTATTTGCAGTGGTGTTTTGTTTGGAGTCAGGATGGTCTAGGGGCCCCTCGGCTGCTGCTCCTCCTAATTCACACAGGAAGAAGGAGATTATCCTACACAGAGACAAGCAATACTGAAGGCAGGAGCAGCAGTTCAGAGGAAGAATAGCTTGGCCCCTGGATGATGTCACATTATTAGAAGCCGCAGCGAGGTTAAAATCAAGTCGGGATGCTGTGTTTATGAAGCAGGACTCAGCCTCATCTTCACCCAAAGACAATTTCATCTGGCGCTTCGCACTATTGTCAATCAAAACAAACCCGGGTGGAAATTCCCTTCCTGCGGACCCCATGCGGGCAGCCCTCGGCTCCGTCTCCCTCTGCAAGGCGGCCGCACGCTGCCTTGCTCTGAACTCGGATCCCGGCTGGCACCCAGCAAGACGACGTCTCCCCGTTCAGTTGGCACTCGCTGGAAAGCCAGGGAACTTTACAGGCGCTCAAGCTCCGCGTGCCTCAGCCTTTGCTTTTATAGGGATTATTTCTGAAAACCCACTTCCCCCGTCTACTCCGTTTGGTTTAATGTCAGATGCCTGCAGCTTATGGCTGGAGAGTCATAAAAAGCACTTAACATGCCTTTCTGCTTAAGTCTAGAAAGAAAAAACAAAACCAATTCAGAAAAGCCTCCAGCTACAGAATAAGCAGATGCAGCACGACTGCGGCTTTATCTCGAACAAGAGCATCAGGGACTGGCACACAGCTACGCTCCCTGAGCGAGCACAGGGAATATCTGTCCCTTCGGAGAAACGCGACTTCCTCCAGGGATTTAGCCTTTGGGGCAGCCTTGGGCAAGCCAAATTCTCAGCACCCTGCCTTTTTCCCAGCTCGGTGAAGACCTCGGCTCACTCCGGGCATGTTTCACTGTGCCCACAACTGCTTCAGCAATGGACTGAATCATGTTAGCACGTCTTGCATTTTTTTCTCAAGAATCGGCTCCCGCAAGAGTGAGGTCATGGGGAAAAAAAATTACAACACCCCCACTTTAAACAAGCAAAAGGTATGTTCAGCACGACCTTTACAGATCTTTCCCCCACCAAAGCCGTCGAACACAGTCACGCAATAGCTAGCAAACCTTTCCAGCCCTGCCTTGGTCCTGGTCTAAGCACAAGGTCTTTCCTAGGCAGACCCAGCCTGGTCAGCAGCCAAACCCGTTGGGTTTTCCTTGCCTTCCCCACCAGAGCCTGGATTCTCTTCGCCCTTTGCGTATCAATAAGCGTGGGGTAACCAAAATGATTTTGATAGATTCTGGCCCATCACATTCCACTACAAATGAAACGGTCTTTTCTACTTCTGTTTGCTTAATTCCTGAACTTCTGATCGGGTTTTTTTGGTGATGTTTTACTAACTTGCTAAAGCCTTGAGCTTTTAGGCACATTTCTAGCAGAAAAAACTTACTTCAGATGCTTGCTTCCATACCTTCCTCCATTGCAAAGCAACAAGAAAGCTCTTGCTCCTTCTAAGAAACATATTCCCTTAACGAAGTCGTTGTAAAGGGCATAGGAAGCCTACACAGTCATTTATTAAACAGATTTATACTGAAAAATACAACTCCCTTGAAACCCCTTAAAAGGTACCTACAAAACTGACCGTCTCCAGGGCCCTGGGTGCCAAGTATCTGAAACTCGCTGCCTAAGCAAAGCTTGAATTACAGCTCTACGCATCTTTTTTTAAAATAAATGATAGAGGAGAGCAGCCAGTGCCCTGAAAGGTTCCAGCCACAAGCTGTGGGCCTGGATGAGTAGGCCCACATGCATATTTGACGTAGTTGATTCCCGACTTTCCCTTGCACACGCTTTCCTTGAATGCCCCGAGGAGCACGACACCTACGGGCATGCCTGCAATACAAATGATGGAACCACACTATAACTCGGCATCTTTGGCAAAAAAAATCCCCAAGCAAAGCGTTTTCTCAGTTTCAGACGTAGGAGTTTTGCCTGATCAGAAATTCGCACGCCTGGTTTACTTGCTCTCCCATACGTTATAGGTACTGTTACTCTGTACGTTCACAAACCCAGGAATATTATAGAACATACTGGGGCAGGAGGGAGAGAGAAGAAGAAAACAAAAGCTGTTTGTCTGCAGCAGCATGAACTCCCAGCAAGACACGCGGAAGATCTCACTTTTCACTACCTCATCTGCCCAGCACTCTGCCTCATCTGATCTGCTAATTGACTGTTGGAAGGCAGCTCTCAAAGTAAAATAAATCAAGAATGCAATAATACTGGCGTATCGTATACCCTGCAGTATTCCAGATGTGTTAAAGTTAACGTCCAAGGTATGGATAGGAATCATTTCATTTGACTCTAAACAACAACATCCACAGCCGCTCCTGCTGCTAAACCACCCGCTGTAGCGCGAGACAACAAAACAGCTCAGACGGGGGAATAGAAGCGAATTTGGTAACTGCTAGAACAGCGAGGCAGAACGCAGCGGCCTAGGCTGATCTTTAGCGATAACCGAGCAAGGCAGCACCCTGCACGAGGGCAACTACTACTGCTCACGCTCAAGGAATGAAACCTCCCGCCCAGATACAGGCCTGAGCTGTGCCCGAGCCAGCCCCCAGAAGGCGGCAGTTGCCATTTTATGAGTAGCTGCTTCTGCTGGCCCCTTCTTGACTCAGGGAAAGGCCTTTCCTATCCGCTCACATAAACACTCAGCAGCAGCTCACCTCCTCGCGAGCGTTCACTCAACGCGCTCTAAGGGCGTACGCTACGCAGAGACCACTGAGATGCGGCTTGCTGCGAGCACGCATGTCCCAGGGGCTCCTCTCAAAGCAGGCAGCAGAGGACCCACAGAGAGGCCTCAATCTATAAACCAGCTTCTTGGAGTGCTACCTAGTACTTGGAGTGGTTTTAAGAAACAACAAAGACTCTATAACATTCTGAGAGGCACAGCCTGACAATCAAATACATCTTACCCTTAGAGGATGGATTCTGCAGAACATAAAAGCTCCTAGACAAAGCCTGCCCCAGGGAAAGCAGCAATAAACCCCCCCAAACTCCCATGTTCCTCCATCAGAGCCCCAGGCTCCAAGCAAGCCAGCCCTCCCTGTCTTTATATTCTCGGGATGCTGGTTCAAAGGCGAACAGTGAAGAAGCGCTAATGGTTCAAAAGGCAGCACCTGTGAATGGAGCCGTTTCCAGCTAATAAATGGCCTGAACTGTCTTTTTTTTTTTTTTTGCAGACTCTCCTTCTGGGGGTAATTTTAAGAAATACCTGACAGGTGTGTTTTAATCTCCATTTAGCTTCTCCAATTAGATAATAAGAAACAACAGCACAGCACTTAAAATGAGGAGGGGAAAAAAAAAAAGGAAAAAGAGAACGATGGGATCAAGAATTGGACCAAAGCCTTGAGTTCCTTAAAAAAATGTAATGCTTTTTGCCTTGCTTTGTTAGAACACCGTCAAGGTAATCCCTCAGTAGTCTCTGCTGGAAAAACCTGGAAGGTTTCCCCTCGAGACTCCTGATACCTGCAGGTCTATTTGCTTTGATTTTTTTAGATCTTCTTAGCTCCTTTTTTTGAGGGCAGGAAGTTTGGGGCAGGATTTGTCACTAGCCTGGTCACAATTAAACACTGGGCGATCAGCAAATCACAAATGCCGACTGGCTTCTCCAAGACAAAGGAATCTCTTGGTCCCTGCTTAAAATGATCAGGTGTTTGAATTTCCCTAATTCAGTGCATGCAGCCCAGCTGAGACCCTTATTTCTGAAGACCTGGGGCCTTTAATTTACTTAACGACATGAGGAGCGACTGACTGATGCTCAGAAGCACATTGACTGGCTGAGATGAGCTGGTTGCTTTGTGCTCTGAATTCACATTGGCTGATTTAAAAAAAAAAACACCAACCAAACAAAACTTGAAGTAAGAAATTGGTTTATTGGTTGGTTGGCTGATAAAAGGTTTCTGGAGAGGGTTGCTGTGGCTTTGGATATTGATTACACAGAAGATGCTGCTTCTCTCTGTAGTGTAGCTCTGAGTTGCAGGGTCTGGCAGCCACCTCTACAAGGTGAAAATAGGATGTTTTACAAGAGCTTTTCTGCTCTTTGAGTTGGGAAATGAGGTTGTTCCTTGTTAGTGCTTCCCAGGACTGCTGCCTGTCCCTTGCCGTACATAAATACAGCCGAGGCTGTTCCTTTGAGGTGAAGATGCAGCCTCAAGGAGGTGGGTGGAATGGAGGAAATGAGGCTTCCCTCCCTGCCAAGTTTCTTTTTAAACTCAGCGTCTCCGCTTCCAAACCAAACCCTGTTAGCTGTGGCTGGATGACGGAAAATCCCCATCCTGAGCAGGAGGAGAGCTGTTTCGGACCCTGCATCCAAGCTCTCCGCACGCGAGTGGGACCTGGCAGCCGTGCAAGTCGGGCTGGAAGCGTCGCTTTGGCAGCTCCTGCCCTTGACAAATTACCAGCTCTGTGGAGAGCAGCAAGTAACGAGGAGTTACAAGGTAAGAGCAAGCGTCTTTTCTCTAACAGCGTTTTTGTACGTATTGGACCGCTGGAAGGAAAAGTGGAGGGTAGAGGGGGATGAGAGGAGTTGTACTGTACAAGCCCTAACGTTTCTCCTGCATAGAACGAATTTCCTATTTAAGTGTGCAGCAGGAAAAGAAAAACAGGGATTTTACCAGGGGTATTATTCTAGCTCTGCTGGTTCCTCAAATTATAAATTCTTGTGGGCAAGCGTTACCTTTGTTTTATAGACACCTGACTGCACTTTGCACTGTTAATAATAGTCCCGTAAGTGCTTACTTAAGGCTTCCCTATTCACACTCAACAAATACAGGATAAGCTTATAATAAAACACCCAGTAATTTATTACAGAAGTAAAAGATAACTTAGTATTCAGGAATTCAAAGCACTCTATTAACAAATATACATTGCTCAAGAGAGGCAAACTCTCCTTAGTCCGAACTGTACAAATACTAAGAATAGATCCTTCGCATTTTTTTCCACAATTTTATGTTTTGGTCTTGTTGCTGAACGGTCTTTTGATGAGACAAAAGCAATAGGTGAAGTAGATTGTTTAACCTCGTGAGCTGTTTGGGGAAAGCGTAATGTTTGCTTTTAGCTCTGGTGTCTTTGTATGTCTCCTAGTGTCTTTGCAGCTGATGGTCATCACTGAAATCTGCCCTAGTGCACAAGTTTTTACACTGCTGTCTGAATTTCATGCTGTATATGCAACCCAGCACCAAGGAAATCTGTAACGCTGCCCATAAAGCTATGTCCGGGAGCGAGCGGTATAGGAAGCGTGGCTTCCCTGTGCGTGCGTCACGAGATGGCACTATAGGACAGAGTCCTCCCTGTCCTCGCGTGAAAATCTGGTGGGCAGAAAATCCGCTGCTGGGAGGCGGAAAGAAGCATTGGGGCACCCCAAATGCAGGTGAGATGGAGACCCAGCAAGTCAGAGCGACCTTATCGTACACCCAAGAAATCTTGTCTGCTGGGGCTTCAGGGCATTGCCGCCTTCACGACCGCAGCAGCTTCACGTGCTTTGAGGGAAATAGAGCTAATGTTTTGGAGAAAGGGGGCCTGGCTCAGTCTGTTCCCTTTACAGAATGGCTCGGTGCTGACTAGCAAGTTGAGGCTCCAGCAACGGAAGCAGAAGGATCCAGAGTACATGAGCTTTGCCCGTGTGCCCTGTTCTATTACACTTTAAAAAGTGAGTTACACTCAAAAATGTTGTGAAATAAAAATGACAAAAATCAGTGCTTGTTGCAGCTGCCAGAAAATGACCATTTGGGAACGTTTTCTGCCCAATGTCCTCCTTCCTGGCTACATCTTTCTAGTCAGGCAATCTGTGTTTCCTCTACTTCTTGCATTGTCCTTCATGTTAAATGGGGCATGTTCCAGAGAGTGAGCCGTGGGGCTTGCTGCTTCTTGCTCACAGGGGTTTCTTAACGAGTAACGAGCAAATCCTGGGTTAGCTGAAAGCCTGCCAGGTAGGTCACAGCTGGTGCCTTTCCTCCTGTGTGGTAAATACAAATAGGATGTCATTCTCGCCCCATCCCTGTTCCTTTGTTCAGTGGGTGTGGGATCTCAGTCTTCTCCCCCTTTCCATTGCTGTTATCTGTTACGCTCAGGGGGGTTTCTATAGGTATGTCCCTGGGTTGAGGTCCTCTGCTTTCTCAGAGGGTCCCGCGCTCTCCAGGGAAGGCCCAGGGGACGCAGAAGTGTCGTCGACTTTAAACTTGGAGACAATCCTGGCAGTTTCCTGCGTGATCTCAAAACGTTTGAGCTGCTGTCTCCCTCCTGAGCGCTGCTTGAGTGTACTTGTGTCGGCCGGGCTGTTCCTGCTCCTGGTGCTCTCCTCCAGGGCGTCCTTTGTTGCGGAGCTGCTGTCAGTAGAGTTGCCTTCTGCACCAGACTCCGTGGCCACGCTGGCTAATGTGGTAGTCCTCAAGGCCAAATTGGAAGACTTGGGAATGACTGGTTTGGTTTTTGCCTGCGTTCGAATATATTTTACAGGCTGACGGCTGAAATGGCACCTGGGCTGGGCCCCTAGGACCGTGTCCGAATCACTGTCTGTCTTTTCCTGCACAGAGTCCTCCAGGTCCTCCAGCTCAGAGCCAATACCTGTATTCATCTCTGAACAAAAAATTAGACAGTTATCTTAGAACAGTGAGACGAGGTTACTGCGACACACAATTTTGGCTGATGACTTTTTCCTGTTAGAAAGGACACTGAAAACCTTCCTGTGTGAACAGGCTAAAAGGCCTCCCCCTAACAGCTGCATTAATCGGGAGCAATCGCGAGGTACGCGTTTGAAAGAGGCATAAGATAGCAATCGGGCTTATGTTCTTAAAGCTGTCCTCAGCGTGTTACAGCCAGGAGAGCTGGCAGAGGTGACTGTGGGCTCGAGAGCTGAGGCAGCAGCAGGGAAAAAGCCCTTCCTGAGGACAGCAGAAAACACGCTTTCACGCGAGCTACGTGGCGGTTGCTCTGCAACAGGTTATCTGCACAAAGACCCAGCAGCGATGCCGAGGAGGGCCCAGCTATGCTTCCTCTGCTGCGTAACGGAGAGGCAGGCGGGAGGTGTGAAAACCAGCAAACACGATACAAGACAATCTGTAACAGCATCGCAATCGTCGCTTGATTTACCTAGGGCATCCGCGCTTAACGGACTGTGGGCTCCCTCCAGAGTCAGCTCATTGGTGGCTTCCCTGGAAGACGCGTTATCAGAGACACAGTCCGCATTTAAGCTGTGCTTGGAGGAGAAGTTCTGTTGGAAAAAGCCATGAGTGTTTATACATGACTCATTTGACATGAAGACACTGTCAACTCCCACTTTACCCCAACTGCTGTTAGAGCCAAGTGAATGGAGGCAACCGCTTGAGCTGGAAATGCCGGGATTTCTCTTAGATTATCTGTAACGCTTGGGGAATAGGGAGGGAGCTTGCAGAAGGTCAGAGGGCAGGGCGATGAGAGAAAATTATGGTTCAAGACCTGCCAACTCCAGCATCCATGCTGGCAGACCACAACTGCCACAAAGCTCGCCCCAGCTGCTGCTTTCTGTGGAGCCGCGGTGTGCCGAGGCGGATTCCCGCGTCCCGCGAGGCACCGAGGTAGCCCGTTTCGGAACAAAAAGGGGAAACGTCAGAAACCGAGCCGCTAACTGGAGCGCAGTAATTATCATCAAATGCAAATGGGAGGATGAGTGAAGGGCACGGGAGTGCCTGGGAGGTGTAGTCGGTATGGAACCAGCGTGAGTTTGCACAAGGATCGGGTCACCTGGGCGGGGGCTCCAGAGCTCGGTTTTGTTAATGGCAAAATGAGAGTGCCCTTAGAAGCAGCTCCCCTCTTTAAAGGTTGGCGACACCTGCGGAATTCGGTCACGCTGCAGAAGTAGGTAAAAATGGCTTGGGAAGTAGTCAAAGGCAATAGCTGTGTGTATCTCAAAGAGCTTTCTGTGAAGGTTTATTAACCCTGTAGGATTTCTGCACACAAGAAGTGAATTGTGTCTACCCTGGCGATTTTATTTCAACTGTAATCATAGTTATTCTAATTTCTGCTTCCTCAGTGAACTGGACCTGTAGAGAAAGCAGCGTTGCTGCGTGTCAGCCATGGATATGGTCGCTGCAGGCACAGAGTCTTGCACATAAGCGCCCAAAAGCAGGAGGCAGAGAATCCTCAAACCCGGATCTCGCTCCCTTTGGCTTAAATTTAGGCAAGTCATTTCCTCTTTCTTGCTCATCAAACAACTGTGAAAAGGAAAAAAAACCCACCACGTCCCAGCTCAGGGATGCTATGCCCACTGGTGTTTTTGAAGGGCTGTGGAATATTGTGGGGAAAGAGCCGTGAGGCTTGGGAAGAACGCAGAACGCTCGGTAGCAGGGGCGGAAAAACCAGGGTGCATGGCCACTGCTCAGGGATGCAGCAGAGCCCTGTAGGGCTGTGCCGGGGAATCTGCTGGGTCTGAAATGCACGCAGCTGCTTCCGAAGTTTTGGAGCTGTTTACAGAGGGAAACAGCCGTGTCCCCAGCAATTCAGTATGGAGAGCCCCACAATTTTTCAGAATGACTGGGATCTAAAGCATGGAGCTAAACCACCATCCAGATTGGTCTGAGAAGCTGCTGAGTGATCTGTAGCTTATCGGTTTTTCTGTTTCTCCCACTCCACGTGCAACAGGCTCTCTGCTCCTTCCTCTCGGAATAACCCTCTGATAGCAATGGGTTTGTTATCTGTTCTCTTTAATTGCTAGTCCACCTTCCTGTCTCTACAGCAGGGTGAGTAAGCCCAGCTCGGCGTCTGGGAGCTCTACCTCTAGCGTTATAGTCTGGGCTGTGTTTGGGCTCTGAGGTCCTTCATCCTTTTCTGTCGATGCTTCTTGCGAAGGATTTTCACATCCAAGGGATAAGGATGAAGGCAGGTCATCCATCCCAAACACCCTTTCGTAGTTCTGAATGAGAAACTCCACAATCTGGGCTTGATACCCAGAGTCAACAAGGCATGACATTGAGACATCGCTCCCTGAGCCTGGCCGGATCAGAGTTGGCCCAAATACTATGCCCAGGTTGTTTGGGGACATCTTGTTCTCTTCGTATTTCTCTGCCACCCTGAGGAAGGGAAACAGGACTGTTAGGGGCTTCCCAGCTCTCGACCCAAATGCCCTGAGTACACAGATGGAATGCACCAAAACCCCCGTTTCCTAGTAGAGCGAGAACCCCCATCTTTTCTGGGGAGCAGAGCTCTGGTCTGCGCAGGGAAACTCCGGAGAAAAATCTCGGAAGTTGCCTGGATCTGTCTGGGTGGTGCAGCCCTGATGAGAGTGGCTGTTTCTTGTGACCTGCGTTCAGAGCTGGGTGAAAGGGGCTTGATTTGTTATGCCTTGACCTCTTGCTCTGCACTTTAACTCTGAAGCATTATCAGCGAGGACCTTCTGGTCCTTCCCGGTCATTAAGACTGTCTCCTAATTGCTGCAAGATGCTCCTTTCCACAAATGAATTTTTTTACCCTCCGCACAACTGCCTGCTTGGCTCTAGATCAGCCCTCTCCCAGGTCAAGGAAGCCCAGATGCTCTTCTCGTACACACGTGGTGCTGAGCTGGCCGCTCCTCTGGCAGCGAGGTCCCAACGGGGATCTCCTGCGGTGGGACCTGACGCTAACCAGCGTGACGACCAGCACGCTCCTCACCTGTACAAGTGTGCAATAAGGTGCCGCAGAGTGTTGTAGTTGCTTCCAGGCAATTTGCTCAGCAAGTCCTTCATGCTCTGGATGGGATCAGAAGGGAAGCCTGCGCAGTCCAACTTTTCTTCCCCAGGTTTTTGCAAATCTTTGGCGAGTGCAATGAGATCATTATAGAGCTGGGACAGCAGCACCGGTGCCGAAAGCTGCAGCAAGAGGGGAGGAAAACAGCAGGTTACTTCATCCTGCTGGTCTGGCACTGAGAAACGCGGTCGGCTGAGACCTGCCCTCCCGGCAGAGATTTGGTACCCACTTCCTTCAGGAAATGCTTCAGGACCCCGGTGATGTCGTGGGGGGAGTGCTCGGAGAGCTCCACCAGGCTCCGTCCGTTCTCGAATGCCTGGCACAGCTTTTCCACCCGGGCTTTGGATCCACTTATCCGATAGATCCCCTGCATGGTTAAGAGGGGGCGAGGTGAGGAGTTTTGGATACAGAGAAGAGAAGAAGGAAGCAAGAAGAACTGACTACTCGCCTGCACCCCGAGGGCACGAGCTTCGATTTCCGAGGTGCATTTTACCACTATGAAGGGAACTTCCTCTGGGAAATCCCGAGGAACCTGCGTGAAGTCAATGCCAAAGAGAGGTACTCGGTTGGGCAACTTCTTGTGGCCACAGGTGATGAGCAGGCTCTCGAGACACTTCTTGTGGCAGGCCAGGCAGCACTGAAACGGCAGAACCGCCCGAGTTACGGTCTAGTTATGGCTGAGCTTGGAGGACTTCTCCTCTTCCCTCAACCACCAAAGTCCCCCCAACCCCAAGAGGGTTGTTTCAGGCAAGTGGCAGCTGGTGGCTTACTCAAGGACAGGAAAACACGCCTTGTGTAACCCACAGAACTTTGCAGAGGGGGCCCTCATTCCCGCAGACCTTCAGCAAGATGACAGTCACCCCAGGCTCCCCCACGAGGCATCTGTAAGGACATCTTCTAGCCCTCACCTCCTCGCACTCGAAGCCGCTGACCATGAAGGTGTCGCACTCCCTGCACTTGGACGGCCCCCGCAGCTTCCGGAGCCGGTGGGTCTGCGCTGCGCTGGAGAGGAGGATGTTCTTAAACTGCTGCTGGGACGTGCCGTTTTCTGCAGAAACAGCATTAAAGCGTGAAAAGGAACCGATACGTAAGCACGGTTTCCACCTAGTGAGTCAAATACGCGTGTGGCTCACCATTCTCAAAAGTTTGCAAGGAATCTCTCTCTTCAAAATCATCTGAGGAGGACATGGTGCTGGTGGATGGAGCTTTCAACAACTTCCTATTAGAGTTTCCTTGAGAAGAGCGAAAATATAAACAGCTGTTCTCGTCCACATGATGCACAAAGTGGGTCAGTGTAGACTTTATTCCCATTTTAGGTTTTGGGGCAATATTAGGCAAGAATTTTTGTGTCTCTCACCTGGGCTAGAATTGGGAGAGTCCAGGGACCGGGATTCACTGCTCCCACCGAGGCTCTCTGTGTCGCTGCAGAGGGATTTGTTCGTGCCTGCGGAAGGTGGATACGGTGACAGACCATCCCGAGGGCTCTTGGGATACTTCAACACGGGGTTGAAGTCCAAACCAAGCTCCCGAGGAAATCCATAAATACTTGTCAATATTTTCTCCCGCTCCGAGCAAAGCCTTAAGCACTGCCCTGACAATCTGAGAACCTCTCCCACCTCTTTGGCTACTAATCCAAATTAAACTGCAGTGACTTCAGAGAAAACTGGGTCGTCTTTAGTAAATCCAACCTACTCTGGTCGCCGTTTGTGGAGAGCTGCTTTCTGGATGCGTCTTCTGGAGAGCTCACATCCTTCGCTGTGGGAGAGGGCCCGCTGTAATTCAATGCCATCTTCTTTTTGCCGCTGGGAGGGGACCTGAGAAGGGGTTGCAAACAATTTTCCAGCAGTGAAGAGTAACGGACAATATTGTGTCACGGAGGTGCCTTACGGGTACCTGAGGCAAAGCAGCTCTTTGGGGCAGCTTGCAGGTGTAAGCTGAGTTTTCGAGGAGACTATAATAAACACTTGCACAAAACTAGGAAAACAAATTTGTTCCGTATAATTTCACCTTTTCTATCTGCAGGAAAAAATTTAGACATCGGACAGCACCCGCGTGAGAAAAGAGCGATGCAAATCTGTGGCAAATGCTAGAAATAACTGAAGGGACGTGGTACAAAACTGCTGCCCCGCTTTTACTGATGCGGGTCCTGTGCTCAGCGGAAGGAGCCGAGCGCATCTTTAGAGATCTGCTCTTCATTACCGGAGCTACACAGAGAGAAAAGATCTTAACGTCTGAGGCCGTGGGCTTTTTTGTAACGCAATCCCAACACCGCAGCGTTGCTAGTGACTTTATAAATGTGTTTGAAACATTTTTTTGCTCTGTGCACTATATATTTCTGACCTTTCGGCTAGGATGTAAGTTTTCCACATTTTTTTTACCTCTGCCCTCCGAAAGCGAGTGGCTCGAATTCAAACACTTCCATGGGAATGTCTTTCTTCTGCAGAGCCTGAATGAACTCCAGGTATTTCTCGCCTGCTTTGTATGGCTTGCAGACCTCGGACAGGTACTGGTATCCCGCTGGAATCTGTTCTGACTGACTCTGCCTCTGCTTAAACATCCTTAAAGTGACCTTACAGGGAGAGAAAAAGAAAATAATCATTGCTAGTCAAAGCCCAGGTGCTTTTTCCTCCCTTGGATCTCTCAGTCGTTCACCAGTCTTGTTTTTGCGTTACTCAAACTCAGTTACCTGCACTTCGGCTTCTTGATAGTTCTACTCAACAGGTCAGATAAAAAATTATTTGTCACTGTTTCTTGTTCTAGGATTTCCCCCCCCTAGATTTTTTCTATGGATATCTGTCCTCAAAGCAGTAGTAATTGAAAATATGCTCGTATATCTGAGAATTGTTGGGAGCAAAGCGATGTCCAGAGTGCTCCTCTAACTTCAACTGCTTGAGAATGGTCAGTTATAGGGTGGTTCAGCAGTGAAATGGTGAAGAGCCTGGAGGCCTTATCCCAAATAGCAGTTTCCCTGAAACGAGGATGAGAGGAGAAATTGAGACTACACGTACCCACGTCAGCACCTCATCCCCTTGGTAAATGAGCTTCCGAATATGGGAGACGATCCGGGCTCGTACTTTCTCCAGCTCTTGCCGTCGAAAGTTGGCATCGCTGATGCACATCTTGTACAAAGCTTCTGTTTCCTGAACCTGTGCGCGATCAGAAATGGAGCAGAGGAGGAGAAAGTCACCAGGATAGGCGGGAAGATGCCGTAACGCGGTGCGTGGGCCGGCTGCGAATACCGGCAGCCTTTTCTGAACTTAATCACCTTGGCTTGCGCCTCCTCGCAAGAACGGCGTCGCTTCTCCAGCTGCTTGTTGGCGCTGCCGGGGTTGGTGATGGCTGCGCTCTGGTATTCGTCCTCCGCCTTGGCGCTCAGCTGCTTTGCTTTCTCCAGCTCCTCGCAGCGCTGTACGTATTGCAGGCGGGACTTGCGCAGGGACGACAAGGATTCATTCTTGAACAGGAAAAGGAACAGGTTTAGGAAGCTCGGCGAGGCGGTGGGAGGCACAAGTCGCAGCAGCACTCCGCTTGTAAGGAAAGCGCCTTGGTTCAAATGGATATTATCGTTCAAATGGACATCGGTATTCGTTGTCCCCCTCCTCCCAAAGCTCAGAATCATAGAATCGTAGAATGGTTTGGGTTGGAAGGGACCTTAAAGATCATCTAGTCCAACTCCCTGCCACGGGCAGGGACACCTTCCGCTAGACCAGGTTGCTCCAAGCCCCGTCCGACCTGGCCTTGAACGCTTCCAGGGATGGGGCAGCCACAGCTTCTCTGGGCAACCTCTTCCAGTGCCTCACCACCCTCAGAGTGAACAATTCCTTCCTAATATCTAATCTAAATCTCCCCTCTTTCAGTTTGAACCCATCACCCCTTGTCCTGTCACTGCATGCCCTTGCAGAAAGTCCCTCTCCAGCTTTCCTGCAGGCCCCCGTTAGGTACTGGAAGCTGCTGGAAGGTCTCCCTGGAGCCTTCTCTTCTCCAGGCTGAAGAACCCCAACTTTCTCAGCCTCTCTTTGTAGCAGAGGTCAGAAGCTTTAAGGGAGTCGCAGGGTTTCCTCTACAGCCGGGTAGAGACCCGGCTGTTCTGGAACAAGGTGCCCGGGAGCATCCTCCTCCCCAGCAGGAATCCCGGGAGAAAAGGGCTGGTGGTGACGTGCCAGCAGAGCGTGCAGCTGGGGCGTGGGGGGGAGTCGCAGGCACGGAGCCCCCCTTTGCAGGGGATTCCTCTCCGCCGAAGACAGCCTAGTGCCAGCGTGCGCAAACCAAGCTGCGTCCTCGTGCTGCCAGCCTCTGCCCTCGGCAGGAGGTGGTGGGATCTAGCAGGCAGCGCTGGCCCGATGGCACGGGAATGCTTGTACTCTTTAAAAAAAGTACTTCTATTCAATAGCGGGATGCACATTATTTAGTTACCGCTTGTTCACAAACATTTCAGTGTTTTGAGCTGCGCCTGGCATAAAGGTCAGGCCCATCTACTGGCCTCTTACCATTCTCTTTTGCTCCTTTATCCACTGATCTTTGAATTCTTTCCTCCACTTCTCAATTTCATTCTTCTTGGCTGACAGAGGCTGCAGAGGAATAATAGTTAGGATGGCAACAGTTCCTCACCAGGCAGGAAAAAGTATCTTGAGAGGTGAGGGCGGGACATTAGAAAGCAAGCCTTGCAAGATGCCTCTTTTTCCCTTAAACTTGGTGTGCGTTTCCTCCTCTCTTCCCCTCCACCCCCTCAGCCCAGGATAAATCGCTTCTGTTAGGTCTCTAATCTTTCAGCAGAGCTGTCTAGCCCACGGGGAAACACGGTACCTGGTAGAATTCCTTCTGCTGGAGCAATCCTGCAGTCTCGCTAGCCGAATTTCCAACCTTTATGTCGTGTTCTAGGACCATTGTATATAGCGCCCGAAGAGGCATGTTGTTCTGCGGAAACCAAAACAGCGGATACAAAATGACGGATAATCACTGCAGCTTTCCTAAATCACAGAGCTTTTGGTAGCTGTTACAGAAAGGCGAGAGTGGCTACGCTGGTTAAATGAGGGGGGGGTATTTTGGACAACACAGATAGCAGGATGCTGGAAGCAGAAGGGGTTTTATGCTGGGCAGTATCGTGCCGACTCCAGGCCTTGCCTTGCTGAATCTATCTAATTTTCCAAACAATCACTCTGTGTTATAAGCCCATAGAAAAAAGGGAACTGTTCCAATACTGAGAGTTTTAGGAAGGTTTTTGGAGGCACATTTCCTTAAGCTGGACTCTACAGGCAGTTCACGTCTGCGGACAGCCTCACGTTTGCTCCTCCTCCGAAGGGAACCCCGTGCAGCAAAGCAGGAACACCGCCAGGACCCTTACCTGTTGGAAGATGGCGTTTCGTCCCGATTCTGCTATCTTCACCACCCCTTTGGCAAACTCTGTCTCTGTAAAAGGGCAGAGTAGATTAGACACCACATTCACGGTTGCAGAGGTGGGTTTGTCGAAGCCAGAGGTCATTCCAGTCCACTGGGATCATTCAGGGAGGAAGAATTCTCACTCCATGTCTTTATTTTCATATTTGGGCAAAAGCAAGTAAAAGGGTTGGTGTTTGGCCAATTTCTAACTTCTGCTTGCAACTGTGTCTTCTTGGCTATGATATTTAAAAAAAAAAAGCTAACAAAAAGCATCCGGACTCCCAGCTGGTTCTGTGCACAGACTTACCGTAGCTCAGACGTTTTTCGATCCAGCTGAGAAGCTCTTTGACGTATTTACACCACATTTTGGCATATTCGAGGGCTGCGTCGATGCCGCCTTCACACTTTATCAGCATTTCGTCTGCCTCCTGAACTGCAACAAAATAAATCCAGATTCAGAACGGCTCTGGCTGATGGGCAGAGGCTCCCTCAAGAGTGGCAAAACCGGGGTCTCACGAGTCGGTGCTGCGAAATACTCGGTAACAGCCATAAAAAAAGGTCTCTCACTGAACAATGTCATTATGATCTGCTTCACGGCGACGCCGTGCAGTCCTGCCCATGGAACCACGCAAGTTCCAGGTAATTTAGACACGTACATTCCTCTGCCCTCCACTTTTAATTAATATTTTTATTTAATTCATTTTGAAAACCAAAAGTGAAGGACATAATGGGTTTCTGGGTTGCTGCAAGAAGGATTCTTGTCCCTTGGCGGAACTGAAGACACATCCGTCACAATGCAGTGAGCGAATCTAAACACATTTCAAGCTGAAATCTGTGACAAAGCAGCTTAGAATTTTTTTTTTTTTTGCTTCATAGGGACTTTCTATGAAGAAAAAACAATTTTATGTTGCATTTTATGATGCCAGGGACAAATACAGAGCTGGTGAGAATCCTCCCAGTGCAACAAAGACCTTCAGAGTATCCCGGGTTTTACTGGGGAGATCCTTACGGTGCTTAAAACCCACAGACCTTTGGGAAAGGTCAGTATTTAGCAATCAAGACTTCATGAGAAGCTCCTTAACAAGACGTTAATGGATAAACGGGGGAAGACCTGCATGCTGGAGGAAGCAGCGGGACTCCTGAGCTCAAACAGGCATCCGCATCCTCGCTGGGCACCTGATGCCAGCAGAGACACCGGCATTATTCCTCCGCGTCGTTAGGAGGCTGCCAGGGCCGTTGCCAGGTGATTGATTAAGTGTTCTCATGTCAGCTCTTTGATTTTTAATTAGCAATGTTACCTGTTAGGTCTGCCTGCGTTTGCCTCTCGGAACTGGTTTTGCTCTTGCAGAAACTTTCACTCAACTGTGGGGGGAAAAAGAAAAAAAAGAGGAAAATGGTGAAAGAAAAAAGAGGAAAATGGTGAAAGGAAAAATGAGCATTCAGAAACGTGGAGGGTTTTCCCAAAAGGCCAGCTGGAGTGCTGATTTTGCTCGGCTAAGCGAGCCGGCGCAGTTAAAACAGTAGCCCGAGATGTGATAGAGGGGAGGCAGCACGGCATAAAAGCCCACCAGGAACAGGAACACGGAGGAAACCCGTCGTTGAGGCAGAGACCGAGGCTGGAAAAGGGCTGCGAGGCTGAGTGCTGGCAGCTCATCTGTTCCTACGAATCACAAAGTATGTGATTTTTATTTTTAGTTTAGCTCATGGGATACTATGATTACACGAGAACAGTGGCTGTCAGAGAAAAATTAAGTTCTTAGCCCCTTTGTTTACACAGAACGGCATGAAATGAGGCTGATTATCCCCAAAAGTCCCACGTACTGGCCAAAGCAAGCAAAACACCATTAAGTTCTATTTTAAAGGTCTTCTGTTTCTTAAGGCCAAAATTTTAGAGATTTTTGCTGCGTGACTCTCATATGTATTGCGTTTGCTGACTTGTCTGATCTTTTTCTTAGCAGCAGAACTTAAACCAGCAATTTCCACATCTCCTTTTTCAGAAAAATATGAATTCAAACAGTAAATGCCTGAATGTTTTTACTAAGTATTGCCTGCTCTGTTGCCCCTCCGTCGCTGTTACAGCCAAGTGTGTGCAGTTCTTGTCTGTCTATTCAAGTAGGAGTTGTAGCTATTTTTTTTTTTTTCAGATGATCACCCAAAAACCTAATTTTAATAACATAGAAACATGCACTTTGGCAATGGACACCGATAATTTCTTTATTGGAATGGGTCTCATTGTTTGCCTACCAGCTCGACCTCTCTTTCTGTGGTCAGGTCTGTGTCGTCAACGCTGTCAGCATCACCGACGAACATATCGGCAGTCCTGTATAATGAAAACGAATGCAATTAAATAAATGAAGGTCGCAAAGACCCAGAAAACAAGCTCTGCCCCGTTTCCCTACATACGCGTTTCCAAGTGAGATTTCTATGGCATCCAGGCTGCGGAATATCTCACTGTACCGCTTCCTGCTTTCAGGTGTCCTCTCCTGACTGTCGAGACCTGGAGTTGGAGAAGAAATCGTTTCACTGACACGCCTGACCCAAAGCTCCCTGAGGTCGACAGGACGGTTTCTAGGGGCGCAGGGGAGCGTGGCTGAGCCCCGCTATCCTGCACGGATTCAAGGAGAAGCGGCAAACTGCGACGGCCTGGCGAAGCGTAGCAAGGTGAGGCCGAGGGCGAGATGGGATTCAAAAGAAAGCTTTGGGAACGGTAAATTCGTTGAGGTTCCTTGGGCAGAACCCCCAAAAACGAGTCAGCGGATGATCCCTGCGCCTCGATCGAACCCGCGCACACGCCGTACAGCCTGCGTCGGCAGATCCGTGTGCGTGGAAAACAGCGGGCGTTGCTGCAGTCCCGCGGTGCGTGAGCTGGGCTGCGTTGCAGCCCGTTCCTCGCGCGTCGCGTGTGTGTCTGTCACAATGTTTTATGGGCAGGGAGAGTTTCGCAATATTACACGTGCCGGTTTATGGTGATAATCTACATTACGAAATCCTGCATCTCATTCAGTCCCCAGCAGGTACAAATTATCGGGCATGCAAAATAGAAAACGGGCTTGTCCCCACTTGAGGGGCAACGCGCTGCTGCCACGCGTCTCTGTAAGGTCGAAGCGTGTTCTGCCCGCAGCCGCACGTGTAGCGGGGTGGAGGCATGCCCCTGCCTTTTACGTGGGGTTATTGGTGCCGTTAATCTCGCTTTCCACTCTGTCATGCGTTTGTCACTGAGGGCTGAAACTAAAATTGACTCAGCCTGAAAGTTGCTGCAAAAAAAAAAAAAAGGAAAGAGTTTTAAAATATGAAACTGGGCACAACTGGTAAAAACAAAAGAAAAGTTCACTCTTTGTCCTTTTGACATTCCAGGAAACAGGATGTGGTTGACCTAAATCTAGAGTTGCTTCACTGATAGTTGAGTTTTTGACGGTGAGCAAGTACTTGTAAATGTTGCTCAACTGATGCTTGGTAGAAAAGTCAGTTTGTGTCTCATTTAGTTATAGCTACTCCTGGGCCTTGTCTCAGTCCTGAAAAATACAGATTTTTCAAGTCAGGTTTTGATTAGGCGCTGGCCTGCCATGAAGCCGACAAACAGCATGGCACCGTTGCTGACCCCAGGCTTGCAGAGCCACGTCGCCTCTGGGAGAAGCCGACGACTCCAAGAAACTCCTGGCACGCAGGGCAAGACCCAGCTACTGGGCACCTGCCACAGGAGCCATACGATCCCGGTCATCTTCCACCCTTCCAGCCAAAATGGTGCAGAAGAGCACCAGGCTGGCTCATCTGTGCTGGTAACAAGGGACGCTGTGAGCACGTACATATGCACACGTGGTTGTTTTAACTCCATAAAGACATCAGACAATGCAAAGAAAGGATCTGAAGAGAGAACGTACAATTCAAAGAAAGACAGCGAAGTATTAGGGATTTTGTTCCGCAGAGCTCCTTGTTTGGTGTCAAACGAGAGTGCTCTCCAACAATCGTGTCGTTACAGTGTCCGAGCCATGAACATCGACCAATCTAACCCCATCATCAGCTTAAAAATAGAAATAGCTGTGAAGAAGGCTGGGTGGGACACGAAAGCTACGCTTCCACTCACAGTCAGCGCTGAGCAGCAGGACCAGATGCCGCGTTCCCTTCTGCATCGAGAAATGAGCTGGGAACGCTCCCAGCTTACTTGCCTTTGAGCAGATAATTATAATTAATATTTATGCTGGCCTTGTTCTTTAAAAGTTTTCTGAATGTTTTACTCCAAAGTGAAACGAGACACTGAAAATGTGTGAAGACACGCTTGTGTTTTTACCGTAAACCACCGAGGTCTGAAGGAACCGCTCAGAACAGCCTGCCACGCTTGGGGGACCTGGGGAAGGGATTTAAAAGCACCGACGATGCTCAGAGAGACCTGAAAACTGTCCTGCTTAATCGTTACAAATCAACATTTCGCACCGAGACCCGAGGCAGGCAGTTTACCAAACATCTCATTCTGGCTTTGACACAAGTTGTTCGTAACCCAAGATGTAACAAAGCCAAGGCACGCTAATTTAATTTGAGTCCTGACTGTTCTTGTTGCTTTGTGTGAGCAGGCAGACAGCTTTAATTTCTCTTGTTTACCACCAGCAGAGGATTGTACAACAGGAAGAAGTGACTCAACTTGAGCAGCGCTGGCGATGGGCAAAGTGAAACACTCTGCTTTTGAAAGCAGCTATTGTAAGGCGCCGCAAGATAAGCAAGAACCTCAGGTTCTCACAAGTCTTTTGCTTCATCTCAATAAGGTATTACTTGTAATACTATAAAAGCAGGAAGGTGGGAAAATTGGACATAAAGTTTTCCTGGCCTTGCTGTAGCTGGTGTTATTAGCTGCGTTCTCACGAGTTGAAATGTGCGCTTCCCTGTACGGAGCCCCTTTGTCATTCAGGAGCGGCACCAATTTGTCCTGTCTGAAATCTTTCGAGCAGCTTTTTGGCACGTGCTGCTCCGGGCCAAATGGTTCACGTCCCTCATACGTATCTCATCAAGGAAATGAACTGCCTCAAATGTGTTGCTCTTTGTTGTCAGAGCCGTCATCGGTCAGCCGATGTCGGACACCTTCAAGATGTCCCTTCCCGAGGAACCGTGCGCTCCTGATTGCCCACTTGCTAAATACGTAAACATCTGTATACATTTTCCTGTACTGGGAGGAAAATGGAGCCCCTGTGCCTGGCAGGCTCGCAGAGGCTCCCATAAATATCCATAAACGAATTCATCTTCCAAATCCTGCTGAAAGCCCTTTGCCTTGACCAGTGAGGATGAGGTGGCAGAGCAGCCACTGCGGCGCTGGGATATAGGACTGCAGACCTGGGAGGGACTCCGGCTCAGTCCTTTGTCCGTTTGCTACAACTCTGCAGCCTTCAGATTAAAAAAGTTAAATTTTAAAATTTAAATTTAAAACCACCTTCGGTTTAAAACCGCTTCAATTTAAAACCAGTTCTCTTGCTGGACAACACAACTGGAAGGCTGATCTAGAAACTAACTCTTCTGGAGATTAAAAACCATCTATGTTTCTTGAAGGACAGCGTATCCTTATTCTTATCTTGGATAACTCCAGCAGAAACCCCTTCCAGCGCCGGCACTGGACCTGCATCCTAAAGGAAAGCGTCTCTGCACGGCCAGCACTCGCACCGTAAGGGGCCAGCTGTCGTGCGAGGTTCTGCCCATCCCTGGATGGACAAGACTCTCGTCTCGCCTGCATCATCTGCCTTCTGGAGAGCTCACCGCCCTCCCTGCCCTTTGCCGCCGTTACGGGGACAGCACGCTCCCACAGCGGTGGGTGTGCAGAGCGTCGAGGATATTTTTAGCAGGAGAAACTCTTGTTCTGCTCTTCAGCAGAAGCATCACTTCCCTTTCAGCCGCAGTTACCATGAAATGAGGTAAATGTCTAAAACTAATTGAGCGTGGCACCCTTGCCAAGCCTCACTATCGCAAGCCTGTTCCCAGTAGCGCCTTCCTCTTCTCTGCACTCAGTCTTGCACTTTGCAACACAACATCTGAATTTTTCCACCGGGGCAAATCTCCTGTTTCTGCATAAAAGGACTCCTGCTTCTTAGCAGCGTCTGTGTAAATTCCCCTGCTTGCTAAGCTGCAACACTGTTCAAACCAAATTAGGCCAAATAAGTCTGAAAACTCTCAAATTGTCGTCTGCCACTCCTGTGTGAAATCCTCTTTAACCAAGATATCCCTCAGTGAGACTCCGATTACGGGAAAGGACGCTGCTCCGGACGCTGCTCCAGCTGCCTAGACCAGCACCTCTGTCTGAGGAATAAGTTTTGGAACAAAACAATCCAAGTTCCTTGACAACGGTTTTGCAAAACCGACACCACTTCCCATCTGTCACTCTGATTTCTCATCTCCTCTTCCTACTGCAGCGGAACAAAGGCCCTGGCAAAAACAGAATTCACAAATCGGCTAATTTTTGAGGAGATCGGAACTGCTCCCAAACAGTGCGATCGCCCACAACTGACAGGACATACTAGCCAGGTCGGGCATCTTAAATAGCAGAACGTGTTAACGGGGGGATTAATGAAACATGCCGGGGGGGAAGGAGAATTTCCACTTAATACATCAGTACGTTACAAAAGGGAGGTTTGCACACTGCAAATGTTTGAAATGTCTGACAGCAGCAACTGAGCGCAGGTGCTTTAGTTTGCAAAATAAAAATGAGGTGATCGCCAGCTTTAGAGGAAAATATTAGTAAACCAGATATGTCTGGATAGGTGGCAGCCCCCCGCAGTACTTAATTAGGTAATAAACCTTGCTTTTTAAGTAAGAAAAGTACAACCACACCAAACTTCTGGCTGCTTGTTTCTTCACTATTAAGAATATGGAAACGTTAGTGACGGTAAGAAGAATTTAGACTGACAGTGAAGCACAGCAGATGCTTCCAGTACTTGCAAGGAGTGAAAGGACCTCCCAATTAGCATCAGAAGGATGAATCTGGTACGCTTACGGGCTAAAAAACAAGACTGAACAAAATCATTTGTACCAGTCACTTTGGTTTTGCAAAAGAGCTGCCAAACCAACGTCCTTAGCGGACGAGATTTTGTCGATAACAGGCGCTCTGTGGAGATGGCACGCTTGGATTTCTCAAGGGCGTTTGACTTTTACAGTCATGTCACGGTCCGGGTGGGATTCTTGGTCGCATGTTAAAAACCGTTTCACTGACAAACCTAAAAATACACCTTTAATCAACGTATGAGGTTGTTTCTAGAGGGATCTCGGAAACGGATTCCTGCTTTTTGGTGGGTTTATTAAATGATCAGACTTGTATCATCATCTCCTGGTAAAGTGCTTGATGAGACCAAGATTGTAGGCCAAGAAGTAAGGCAGCTATTGATCACAGAGTCTGTAAGCGGCCTCAGAAATGGTTAGGCTCCCACTGCAGCATATAGCTGAACAAAATGAGGTGCAGGTGTCGGATCGCCAGGCTGGAAGCCCTGAAAAGCAGAGATGGACGCAAGGGGTAGTTGCCCAACGCGAGCTTTGCATGTAATGCTGCGGAAAGGGGACCTCTGCAAGCTCTGGGGACGCACAAAAGGGGAACATCGAGCAGAAACAGGCTCTGCTTGTGTCTCTGCGTGCAACGCTGGACGATGAGCGCGCTCAATGTTAGTGTCAGTTTTGACCAGGGGTTGTGCAGACGTTGCTGGAGACACAAAAACGCTCTGTAGGGCAAGGGTGGGAAGGAAACTGGTCTCACAATACAGCTTCTAAACAAGCTCAGCTTATTCAGCTTCTCAAAGACACTGAGGCAGCCTTTAAGTATCCCCATGTATGATCACGAGCTATAGAAACTCTGCATTAGCTAATGGGGGTTTGATTTTCATGACAAAGATGTGATGGGATCCAGCTGCTGAAAGGCAAGCTGAAATAAAGAGGTTTCTAGCTACAAGGATAATGATGCATTTGAATGTGACAGCAGGGAAAGGACTAATGCTGCTTTGCTGTGTTTCCTTGATTACAGAGCCAGTGAGGATTTTTTTCCCCTCTCCGAAGCACCAGGGACTGGCCCCTGTTGAACGCGGGGCTCTGGCAGGAGGGATTTGTGCTCTCGGGTGGTACAGAGACCTCTTAGGTGCTCCGTCGGTAAGTGTTACTCACATTCAAACCGATTATGTTCATAATTAAGGCCGTCACCTTTGAGGACAAGGACTTACAGCAAATTTTTGTCAGAGGGCCTGGAGCTGATGATGTGCAAGTACCAGCACTGTGTACTTCCAATCTCTTAAGAGAAAAAGCTGCACCTTCTGCCTCCCGAAAAGGGGGTTTGCATCCTTTCCTCTTAATAAGTCAATGTCCAGTACAAACACATCAAATAACTTCATCTGCCAGAGAAAGACTTAGAGAACTGAACAGTCGGGATCTTCATGGAAACCCCAGTTAGAGGAACTGTTTTCGCGCACCCCTGTTTCCCAGGCGGCTCACAGGCTGATCTGTGTCACCTGTCACATCATGCCCCCAAAGCTTACATTACAAACAGTATAAAAGGTTGTTTCAAATGCCATCACATACCACTTGGTTCTGGGTCTCCCATGGCTGAATCCTCAGTGTTTTGGTCTGAAAGCAGCAGAATCCCAAATTACCCAGCTTTGAATCACGGCTGAATTAAGGAAAAAGCCCAATTCTTGATCAGATGAGACGTGAAGAAATTATCCAGAGGCCCATGGTAGCTGTATGTGAAGAAGACCTGCCCGAAATAACTGGCAGAAGTGCCCGTCGGTGAGCGCGGCTGCCGTAGCCAAATCTGCTTCCTGCAGACACGCTTCCGTGTAAGGAAACAGTGTGCAGCGTACATTTGTTTGATCGTGCAATTTGCATAACTCAGATCTGTCTTGGTAAATAGCACAGAAGGGGCCGTTTCTGAGTCCTCCCGGCTTCGGTGCTTGCGGCCATCGCGGCAGCCTCCGATTTTCTACCCGGGGAGCACACCGTGCTTCCTCAGAAACACCCGTGTTTCCAAATACACCGATCAAAACTGTCAGTGGTGAGGGAAAAGGGCCCCTAGGTTAAGGGGGGCACAGAGGAAGGGAGAGGACGAGCGTCTCGGGCGGGGATGGGCCAGCAGTGGTCCTCGCCTGAGCCGCCGCTCCGCTCTCTTTGCCGGTGCGTGGGTGCGACGGAGCCTTCTCGGAGATCACAGCCCTTCTCGAGTTCAGCTCGGCAAAACTGCCATCGAAACTTTTGGGGGTTTGTTTCTTGAATAAAAACAAGTCTTGATATTTTTTTTTGTAGGTTAGTGATGAGCTAGGGAAAAATCTAGCACTTGCGTCCCGATGTTTTTCAGCCTGGGAGCGTTCTCCAGGCGGCGGACTGGGCTGTAAGCCTTTAAATCCGACTACCCCGCGCGCTGGACGATATGCTCCAGCTCGCAAGCGATTGATTTACAGGCTGCAAGCACAGAGCTAGCGTTGCTGTCTTTAAAATTGGTGAATTTTGCCCTCGGTTTAGGAATACTGGTGGTGATTTAATGATGAAACTGTGCTAGGGGAAATAGAAAACGTTTATTCAGAGATTATAGATTGAAGTGAACTTTTTCTTCTGCAAATATTAGAGAAACTGACAGCAAAACTGTGACAGTCAACAAACGCTTGTGCTCAGCAGTGAAGCTATTAATTTTTAATAAAAATAATGAATAATTAAACCCTCTATGTTTTCTTATGCAACCTAAGAGTATGCTTGTGGCTCTAGGCTCCCCAAAAGCAGTTTCCCTTTCCTCGGCATCTGCTGAAGACTCACGTAATGCCGCTAAATTTCTTCCGCGAAATTTCTCCCTGCAGTTGTGCCGCCAGGCAAATTCACAGGCTCTTCCGTCGTGCCGAGTACAGCCAGACACAATCAGAGCTAAGATGCAGCTGACCTTTCTATCGTTAACACTTGCTTAATTTAACAGAAATCCCAGAATCTCAGAGTTACTGCGTCAGTGATGCAAGTTTCAGGCTCAAGTGAACGTGGCGTGTGTGAACTTGGACGGTTTCTACTCGGCCTCTGGAGGAAAGGGCTGACTTTTTTAAAAGAGAACAAGAAAATTGGGATGCATAACGATGGCGAAGCGCTGCTGGGATCAGCAGAGCGCTCAGCACGATGAATGTCTCCTATCAAATCTTCCCTGGCCTGTGTCTCAGTTTCTGATGTTCAACTGGTGTAACTGCAGGTGTGTTTAGTATAATTATCATACCCCGTTTGCAAAGTGCTTGATCTACAGAGAAGTGCTATAAAAAGGCATTTATAGCCAAAAGGGTTGCAACACAGCATAGCAACACCCCTCCAACTAATAATTAAAAAAAAAGCTAATAAAAGCTAGCGCAGAGCCAAGGGGTGGGGCTCCTTATTTCCCAGAAACAGAGCTTGGGATCCCAGTTCCCAGTCTCATCAGACTCTTCCCTAGACATTCTTGGTGAATGAGTACGTCCTTTTTTGGTTGGAGGTTTTTTTTTTGGTAAAAGTGGAGATGGTAAAACCCTAAACTTTCTTTTGCAGATAGAGGCTCAGGAAAGGGAAGTCTGAGAATTCTTGAGAAAGGGCCCATCTTCCACTCCCAAGGTAACGCGGAGGCTCCAAGGCAAGGTGGCTCTAACCAGTCTCCCCACTCGCCGGCGCAGTCGGATCCGCACTGACCGCGGAGCAGAAAGCTGCTGTGGCTGCTCTCCTAAGGCCGAGCTCCTCCAGCGCATCCTGCATCTCTAACAGGTGATTTGGGTTTTTTTAGTTACTATTTTAGACCCAGCACGATGGCAAGTTACTGCAGAGCTCTGTGACAATACCCAAGAGCATCCCCCTACAAAGTCTCACTAAACTTCCCTTTACGTCACCGCTGCTCTTTAATAAGGCAAATATGTTTTCACGTCGGTGAGTCTTTTGAAGGCAGGGGAGGAAAGGAACCGGCAGTGAAAGCGGCAGCGTGGTTTAGGGCACTTTCCTTCCCTCCAGCTGCCTGCTGAGAGCCTCGCGCCAGTCCTGGCTCTGCTCTGGTGGGGACCACACGCAGAATATTGGGACGGGACATTTGGTGCTTCCTCTTGAAGCTCATCTGACCCCCAAAACAATGGCCAGGAGCCACTGTGCCTTTCTCTGAGGAGGCAGAGACTAGTTTTCAGGAGAGGATTTTCCACTAGATTTAAGTATATCTGAGCTCCCGAGACAATCATGTGCAAAACGGGGATCAAAAGAGCATTAAGGATTCATATTCAATCAAACCAAGGCGGTCAGCGTGCCGTGGGACACGACCCTTACCTCCTAGAGGCTGTTAACAGCTTAATTAGCGCGTAGCGCCTGCAGCCCTCCAAGGGCCGTGTAAACGAACTATCGCACCCGTTCTGTGGGTCTAATCCTACCCCCTGCCACGTGCTGCCAAGCAAACACGCGAAGACGTTTTGCACAGGGTTTTACAGGAATCCGGCACCGAGAGCAGTCCCGACGCGCGCCCGCTCGCTCCAACAGGCAGAACCAAGCCCAGAGCAGCTCCCCGGAGCCCCGCGTTTCCCGTCTTTGGTTTCGCCGTCCCAACGCAATGTGTCTTTATTAGTGGAAAAGGGACAGGTAGGTGCGGTGTGCCAGCGCGATTGCCAACCTGAATAGGAAGGCTCTCGCGTCTAAGCCTTTATCTTGCCGTCACGCGTTTTAAAAGCACTGCCTTCCCTAACGATGGGATCTGGATACGAATAAGCCTTGATGATCGCTTCTGCTCAGCTTCGGTAGCGACGTGTGCTTTCCGTGAACACCCGCGCGTGTCTGTTCTGAGCCCGCTGTGAAAGCTTTCCATCACCACCGAGTAGAGGGCAAGTAACTACAGCGCTTAGGCTCTCTAAGGTTATGGATTTACCGTTGATGTTGGCGATGAGGGCTGCTACGGCGGGCCGGATGGCATCCCCGGTCAAAGCAGGGTAGGTGTTCAGGAAGGAGGAGATGGCTTGCAGCAAGTCTGCCAGTTTGGCTTCCACAGAAGCTGAAATAACTTCTCCTAAAATTAAGAAGGGGAAAAATTACAATTTTTTTGCATGCATAAATTCTCATCCTCGCCTCTCCCAGGATGAGCACAATGGTACAGGTACCCGGCTGTCCCTAAACGCTCGAGTTCTGCGCGAAACGGCAAATAACAAACTCTGAAGACGGAAGCAAGCAAAAAAAACCCCCATGCAGCGACGGGATGGATGTGGAGATCGCCCAGTCCTTAGTCACCAGGGCCAGGACCCCCGACGAGGCTCCACGCTGCCTCTTGTCCAGGTTCTACTCCACGAGCCCAAGCGATGAACGTCCCCGCTTCCTGCTGCGGGAGCGTTGCGTGTCTTCGTGTCTTTACATCCGAAGGCCAACCTCCGAGACGCGAGCTGGGCACTCGGAACGATGCTCAGCAAAGGAGCCAGCCCAGGCGGGCTGAATTTCCGCGTGCAGCCAGCATCGTTTGGGGGCTGTTAAAAGCAAACGTCTCGTGCAGCTATGAGCAGCGCCGCAGTTCCGAGTTTGCTCCAGAAGCGTGGCCAACCCAACTTGTTCGGTTTGCCTGGGGTAAGGCAGTCACCGTGACCTAGAGCTACAGCTTGCGGCCGTGGGTGGGGAGACCAGGATCACAGGGAACTCCGGATGCCTTGGTGGAGAGGGTGGCACTTCTCCAGGAGGTTTCTTGTTCCAGCAAGTAGTTGAAGGGATTTTGTTAACGTTAAAGGGTTTCTAGAGCAGCGCCGAGTCTGCGATAACCGTTTTCTTAATTCTCAGTTTAGGTCTCTTTACTTGGGAGGTCTATTTAGCCTGGAGAGTGTCCTGCAAGTACAGAGGCTATCCTGGGAAAAAGGAGAGAGGGGAAAGTGCCGGTGTGCCGGGCAGGAAGGCACGGCGCTTCTGCCGGAGCGCGTTTCCAGGCCGTGACACGCGCCGGGGCTCCCACCGCCCCCCAGAGCACCACCAGCTTGAGCCTCTCTCCCACTCGTGGCACTTGGACTCCTTCCCGGTGCCGAATCCCGGTCCTCTCAGCGGGCTCATCGTAGGCACCCTTTCTTCGAGCCAGTTTAACTCACTCGTGAGTAATTGCAGGTGCTCTCACTAGCACTTGAAGTGTTTTTGCATCGCGTTCGGAGGAAACCTGTGCACTTAGATGGTAAAGTGCTCTGAAATTTTATCTATTGATGCAATTCATTATAGGAAAAGACGTTTGCATAATATCTGTGCCGAGAGAAGCCACCCTGAATTGTCTGAGAGCCATCTAAATTCGTTGTTTTAAATAAATAATGCAGCCAGAATAAGACAGGATCACTTTGCTGAACATATTTGCTTACAAAACAAGCAGATTAAGTGGATTGAAAAATATTTACCTTTTCGGAAGAGCTCGCGGAAGCTCTGACACTTCCCGTCGATGTCCCTCAAGTGCGTGGTGACGCGGAGCACCTCGTCGGCCGCGAGGTCCACGCGGCCGGTGCCGCCGCCAGCGGCAGGGCTCTGGAACGAAGCCCGGGCAGCAGCCAGGCATCCGGCATCGGGCTCGTGGCCGGCTGGAAGGCGTCTGCCCGGCGATGTGCCGGCGATCCGAGCCCGACCGGCGCTGTCCCAGGTTCCCGGCCCGTTCATGGCGAGGGGGAGCACCCGCTGCAGAGCCTTCCCCAGTCCGGTGGGTGAGCCTTTTTCTCAGGCTATGTTTTTGGGTGCACGCATCCAAGCTCCCGCGGGCCGTGAGCGCGGCTCCCCCTCGTTGAAAGGAGGAGAAGCAGCATTCTGCAAAAGCGACTGGAAACGCAAGACAAAACACTCAAAAATAAAAAAAACGGAGGGTACGGGATGAATTCTCATGCTCTCAGCATTTATTCACGTTCTAATTCAGTAGCGTTGCAACCAGTGTTTTCTGAGAAGTGACCAAAGCCAGTTTTAATTATCAAGTTTCCTCACACCCTTTCCAGCAAATGGAAACCCAAGTTTAGGAAACTTTTTCTTAGCAAGGCTTGGATATCAAAACCAAGCCCCGAATATCCATATGCAATAGCGCTGCGTTTCCGTATCGGTCTCTCTTATTTACCATAACATCATCTGCAAGTAAAAACGCTGGTTTAGGCGAGCTGTAGAGAACGTCTGCCATCTCTTTCGTTGTCCTTCCTCAGCTAAAACACAGACGAGGAGAAAGCCATCACCTCTCCGGAGAAACCTCTCCGTTTGTCCGGTGTCCCGGTGCAGTCGGGCTCCCGAATCTCCGCTGGGCCGCCCCGTGCCTCTGCTGCGGGAAGCGACGCTCCGCGCAGTCTGCGTGGGACGAGTCTGCAACCTCAGACAGGTGTCAGGCTGTGTGGATTTTCCACATTCCTCTTGGGAGTTGTGAAATTACTCACTTCCCAGGCTATCTCTTGGATCAGACCCATCCTCCTACCCGGCTTTCGTTAACTCTGTGCTGTCCGAAACTTGTGCAGCATCTTTGTGATTCCACGAGCATCCGTATATTTTATTTTTACAGAACCTCCTCCTTTTGTAAGGAGATGGCGTGACGCGGGGAAAAGGTAAAGCAAGAATTACGCAACTGTAAGGGAGCATGTTTGAAAAAGTTAATATACATCAGAAATTATTTGCACTAAAGGGTGCCGAGATACTGCCCTAAGCCTTCACGCGCCCTTTGTTCTGTGTCCTACGCATATAAATAACGAGCCCCGCGCACGAAAGCAGAGCTAAGCGTCTTAACAGCATCCGTCGGGAGGATTTTCGTCTCCGACAGAACTAGAGATGGAGAAATAATATTTGTAGCTGTTTGTAGGGTTTTTCTTCTCCGCGCAGCCAGCGCGAAGTGCAATACTGCGTTCGCTCGCCGGGCAGAGCGTCTGCCGGCGCCGCCTCCCCTCGTTCTCCGACCTGCAAAGCGACTCCTGCCTACGCCCGGCTCAGAGTCTGTTTTCTTGGCTCCCCACAATTGCCGAGCTCTGTCAGTGACAAGAAAAGAGCGACTCCGTCTCACGCGTTTGTCCAAAGCGCGCTTGTAAGCGTTATGGCTTCTTTTACTGGGGAAAGAACAAAATAATCCCGGAAATCAGGAAGAGGAACTAAAGCACTTCTTTCTCTTTACGGTGACGATGATGATGGCGCAGCGGCGCTTTCCCGTGCTGGCGGATTCACTTTTCGCGGTTGCTCAGGGTCCCTTCCTTGGCCTGTTGTTCTTCCGCACAACCACCACGGAAAGGGCAACTTTTGGTTTTGAACAGAGAAAAATATGATGGTTAAAAAAAAAAAAAGGGGGTAATTCTGGTCAAAGTCCACATTTAAAATTATTGTACTTGACATAAATTCGGGTGGAGAGTGTCCTTTTATTGACATCAAAGTTCCACGGGGACGAGAAGAAGCGCTTGGCTGCCAGATAATCACAGGTGACAACGTTGCCCTTTGCCTCCCTCCCGTTGCTCCCGGTTCCTCGTTTGTGACTTGTAACGTCTTTTTTAAACGCAGGCGTACAGCTGCTGGACGCGGCCCGGGGGAAGCCGAGTATTGTTGCGTTAGCGACCACCAGCCGGCGCAGCTTCGCTCCTCCAGCAGGTACGTCACCTGAAAGCGCCTCGGGGTTTTCCTTGTGTTTTCCTTGTGTCCGTGCGCCGTAGAGCATCCCGAAGGAAGCGCCCTTCTTGTTCTGCCCGAAGCGGAGTCCTTCCCAACCCTTTATTTTATAGGACTTCTCCTCCTTCCCTCCTCTACCTGTCAGACTTGCTGGGTGAAGAGGGGGAGGATTAAGCGAGTGAGAAAACAAGCCGAACGAGCCCACCTCGCGCGGCCTCTCTGTCCGTCTTCAACACGCGCTTCCCTCCCCTCATCCGTCATGGATCCAGCAAAGCTTTTGGAAATCCTCCGCTCATCCCCTGGGGATAGAGTGGAGAACAGGGAACCAGAAACGAGCAAATTAACAGTCCCTTCCCCCCTCTCCTGCTTTTCGGACCCCTTGATTACGGAAAGCGCAGCAGGATTCCCTGCAGGCTCCCTAAATGAGATTTTTGGCTACGGAGCGTGTTCCCGGTTGGCTGTTCAGAGCCGGCTCCGTACAAATCCGTCGCATGGGAGAGGACGAAGATTTCTCAGGACTTGCTCACTTAGTGCGTGGGTGCCTGTCTCCTGAAAAAAAACCCCTACGGGGGCTTATCGTAGGGATTCCGTTCCCGCTGTCGTTGGCTGCAGCTTCTCCGCACCTTCATAGCCGCGCTTGGGCCTGCTGCGGGGTTTTGTTAATGCAATTCCCATTTTTAAAACCGCTTAGCGAGTCATTCCCTGAATGCTGGTCTCTACCTGTTACTTTTCTTCTCACTTTTTTTTGGTAAATAAATGACAAAGGTGTAACTGTGAGGTTTTTACTAGGTCCTAGGGGGATAAAAAGGAAATGTAATTCAGTCAGGCTCGGAATATCCTTACTACGCTAACCAATCTTCCAGGTACAAACGGCCGTGCGCAGGAGGGGAGCACGTTTGCCTTCGAACAATTCACTTTTTGGAAAACTAACGTGATTTTAGTGGACTTCTATAACGCGGAGAGGTGTTGCTGCGCCGGGGACGTCGGCAGCCAGGCTGGGACAGCGACCTGAGGGACGTCCCCGGCCGAGTCGGCCCGCGCAGCCGCGACCTCTTCGGGCCTAAGAAAACTCTTCACCTTCCTCTTTCCCGTCCTTGTTCTTCGCCTCCGTCGTCTTGTCCAGCTTGTACTTGAGGCGGCGGATGGGCTCGGTGATGCTTCTCCTGCTCCAGTCCTCAAAATCCTCCGCCAAGAGAAAATTTCGGTCTACCAGCTCGGCAGCCTCCTGCCAGTTCCGGAAGCAAGCGGGGCCCGCGCGCCGGATCTCTTCCACGGCGTTTCCAACGATTACCTCCCCGTTCGGCTTCAGCACCACCACCGCGGGCACCTCGGACACGGCAAACCGCAGCTCCAGCTCCCTGCAAGGCAAAGGGGGAAGACACCTCAAACCGGGAAGGTCCGCGGTCCTCGCTCGTCCTCACCGCTCCTCGTCCTCGCCATCCGGTAGGATTCCCGCGGCTGCCTCCGCGGTCCTGGCACGGTTACGCGGAGCCCGTTTGCCGAACGTAACCCGCTCGTTTGTCTATCGGCTGGTAATTAGAGCCCGATGTGGATCTCTGCGGGGCGGGGGATTTGGGCGGCAGCTCCCCGGGGTACGGGAGACGCGGGACGGCTGCCGGGACCCGTTTTACACGAGCAGCGGTTAAACGGCAGCAGGACGTTTGGAATTTTAACCTGCTCCGCTTTGCCCTCCAAAGGAGCTGGAAATAATTCTCGGTATTAATTGCAGCTCGTTCTGTCGCTAACGAGGTTACAGTTAATACGCGAGTGCTTCCAGCCCGCCCGGCTGCATCCCTCTTTCGCGCTGCCTGGAGTCTGTGGGAGTTATAAATAGCGCGGCATAAAATCAGAGTACAAAGACATCGGCGGAGAGCGAGGTGGAAGGAAGAGGAAATAGTTTTGCTTTATAAATAGGTGCAGCCAAACAGCTTTACCGTTTTTTCCATTAACAGACCACGCTGACCGCTCCAGCGGGGACTGAAAATGAGGGAAAACATCTGGAAAAGAGAACGAAATGGCTGAAGACGGAGCCGGGGCCGTGGGCGGCGCGCGGGGCCTGCCGTGCCGTACCTTTTGAAGGCGTCCCCGACGGGCAGGGCCAGCCAGCGTTTCGGCATGGTCCTCAGGAAAGCGCGCTGCTGCTCCTCCGTCTCGCCGCGGGACACGTACACCAGGGCCAGCTGCGAAGCTCGTTCCACGTAGAACTCGTCGGTCAGCCGCAGGAAGAAATCCTTGAGGAGCGGGGAGAACCGCCGGCACCGCGGGCACTGCCCCGACCCGAAGTAGAGCAGCAGCACCTTGTTCTCCAGCGCCCGGCCCAGCTCCCGCTCCGTCTCCACCTCGTCCCGCTCCCGGTTGGCCAGCAGGACCTTCCCGGTGAAGAGGGCGGCCATGGGCGGCTGATCCGGCCCCGCGGCCGGGGTTCGGCGGTGGGAAGGGGGGGCGGGACCCCGGACCCCCACCGGCCCCGCGGCGGCTGCTCCCGGCTGTTAACGATGGCGGATTCATCCGGTAATCGGCTTAAACGGGCAGGTCAGAGCCTGGGGGGCGGTGCCGGGCCCGGGTGTGCGGGGGGCCGTGGGGTGTCCCGGGCGGTGCCGGTCCCGTGGGAGCCCGGTTGTGCGGGTCCCGGGTGCTGCCAGTCTCTCGGGTGTGCGGGGGGGGCCATGGGGTCCCGGGTGGTGGCGGTCCCGAGTGTGCGGGGGGCCGTGGGGTCTGGGGAACCCGGTTGTGCGGGTCCCAGTTGTGCTGGTCCCGAGGCCGTGGGAGCCCGGTTGCACGGGTCCCGGGTGGTGCCGGTCCCGAGGCCGTGGGAAGCCGGGCAGTGCCGGTCCCAGGCAGTGCCGGTCCCGAGGCCGTGGGGTCTCGAGTGTGCGGGGTCCTGGGCAGTTGCCGGTCTCGAGTGTGCAGGTCCCGGGCAGTGCCGGTCCCGAGGCCGTGGGAGCCCGGTTGTGCGGGTCCCGAGCAGTGCCGGTCTCGAGTGCGCGGGTCCCGGTTGTGCCGGTCCCGAGGCCGTGGGAGCCCGGTTGTGCCGGTCCCGGGCCGTGGGAAGCCGGGTGCGCGGGTCCCACGCGGTGCCGGTGCGGACACGAACGACGGTTCCCCACACCGCCCGCTAACCCCCGGGCGGGCAGGGAACACCCTCCCCCTCCCGGTTTTATCGGTCCCGGGGCAGAAGCGTCCGGTCGCGGCGGCACCGGCACCTGCACCGGGGGGGCGGGACAGAGCCCCGCCCCGCCCCCCCGCGGCGACGTGGTGACGCCTTGCGGGCGTTCCCCACGCCGCTCCGCCTCGCCCAATCCGGGGCCGGCAGCCGCGCCTTCGGCCAATAGGATCTCGCGTTTCCCGCCGCCCCGCCCCTCGGGGGCGGTCGCGTGCAAGTCCGGGGCGGGGCTGAACCTGAGGCGGCGGCGGCTGAGGCGCGAGCGGGCGCGGGGGCTGCCGGCGCCGCTCAGGTAACGGGGCCGGGGCGGGGGAGGCCCGGCCGCGGGGGAGGCCCGGCCCGGCGCCCGGAGCCCTGACCCCTGCCCCTTCCCTCCGCAGCATGCACCCGGCGGGGGTCTGCGCCGCCTCCCTGGGCTCCCTGGGGCTGCTGCGGTTCCTCGGCGCTCCCTGGTCCTGGAGCCTGGCCGCGACGCTGGGCGTCTGCCTGGGCGGCGGGGGATGGCGGCTGCTGCGGCTGGTCTTCAGGACGGCTCCGCGGGACCTCTAGTAAGTGCTGCCCGCGGGCCCCCCCCCCAGCCGCCCCTCGCGGGCGACTCGCAGCCCCACGCGTGAAGGGGCGAGGGCCGGCGGCCGGGCTGCGTTCGCTGCCTTTAAGCCTGAGCCAGGTCGGGTTTTGACTGCAGGCAGCGCTCGCTGCCCTTGCCTGCGCGCAGACGGCAGCTGGAAAGGCTCGGCTGCAAAAGGAGCGAGCGGCCGGATGCGGGATGCTCGTGGGATGCACCCCACGGTTCACCCGTGGAAGGAGTCACGGGGCTGCGCCTCCCGCGCACCCCCCGAGCTCGAAGAGAGGGTAGATCTGTCTCAAAACACGCAGCCCGAACCAGGGGCTTGCGGCGCAAGGGGCGGCAAGTCTCCCGCAGCTTCCCCATCTCCTGGGAGGCCGTCGCTGCCGTCGCGCTTAGTTCCGCGGTTTTTAGGCCTCCGCGAGGATGCGCCTTTATTCCAGAGGATTTAGGGCTCCTGCGATTGCCAGCTTGGCTGGGGCTGTCGCTGTGCTTTGAAGAGCTGCTTCCTCCCGATTGCCCGGCAAGCTGGGAATAATGGCAGAAAATAAACTGGGCAGAATAAAGCCCTTTAAGTATCTGGAAAGCGCAGCTCAGCCCTGAAAAGGCTCCTCTGTTCTGCGTTTGGCACAGCGCGGTGTAAGGTCGCCGCGAAAGCCCAGCTCGGCCTGACCGTTGCCAGCAACTTGTTTCTGAAACGCACCCTTCCCCCTCCTGCGGGGCCGTGCCGAGCGAGGCGCCTGCTCTTGACATTCAGTCGTGAGAGTTGCGGGGGTTTTTAAGTGCTAATATTACATGACCTTTCAAGTTTCTGGGGATTCTTCCAAACCCTTGTTGCACAACAATTTCCTATTTTAATGGTGGGAAAAATACCGCCTCCATCTTCCTACCTCCGGGAAGGAAACAGGATCCATGACATGCCCCCAGACCTGCTGTCCTCGTTTTGGTGGTGCTGGTATGGTAGCGTACTTTAATAAATCTATTTTTGTATCCAAGCTATAACTGATAGCCAAAGCAAGCGAGCCAACGCGCCCCTAAAGGTAATTTCCTCCAGGAGAACGTCAGCGAGGCAACTGAAGTTCAAACAACAACTTTCGCTGCCATTAAGCTTGAACTGTGTCAAGGTTTAACTTGCAGCTGCTGCCTTGGAGACTTTAAGTAATTATGTAAATTATGGAAAACAAAAAAAAAAGCCTCGTTAGAGCAGCCTGGTTTGTTCTTTTATTGAGCAGTTGTTCTTCGTGGTATCAAACATCCACAGAGGCAGCAATTCTTTTCTTGATAAGGCACCACCATCTTTAAAGGAGCTTGCCATCCAAGAATTATTCTTATTATTTATTAGTGATTATTAAAATCTATGGCTTCTGCCCAGGAGTGTTTAACAGCCTCGGTTCCTCCCATCCCAGGACTGCGGCAGGGACTGACTCACAGGAAAACACGCCTGCGAGCCACGTGCGGCAGTCCGCTCGCCTTGGGGGTGAAACGGGAAGCCTTTGGCTTTGTTCTCTCGAAGCCGGGGCCGCGCATTGTTATCACAGGGTCGGGTTGTCTTTGTCGTTTAAATGCTTTGGGGTCCTGAGGGGTAAATTGGATGAAATAGTGCAAAGATGCTGCAAAATGTCCTGGCAAGAAAGACGCTCCCACGTGAAGCGCGGTTGCGTCCGGTCTAGCTAAAAGCGATGGTTGCCAAGTCCTTGTTAGGGTGGCAGAAGACGTCGTTAAAAGAAGGGCTTGTAATTTAGCAGCTTTAACATTTCCTGTGGGCTTGTTGGAATCAGTGTCAATGTGAAGACGGATTCCCCGCGTTTCATAGCGTGGAAAGTACCGGAACAGCTGCCGTATACCATTTATTTACCGTAATGTTAAAATATCTGTCGTTTACTGTAAGGCAGCAGTGATTCCAAGCTCCAGGGTGACGCTTCCGCTGCCCAAGGACAGGGGGATGCCCGCGTGGAGCACGTGCGTCCTGCCACATCCCTTCTAATTCGGAAACTGTGCTGAAAATTAAGCTGTTGTGCTCTCTCTTTGCTGCAGCGGCCTCTCGGTGCTGTTACGAGTCAAGTACAAGCTGCGAAGGCATCAAAAAGCTAAAAACACCGTCCCCAAGATGTTCCAGGATGTTGTCCGCAGGCACCCCGACAAAGTGGCCCTGATTTACGAGGCCACTGGCGAGCAGTGGACCTTCAGGAGGCTGGACGAGTACTCCAACGCCGTGGCTAACTACTTCTACCAGCAAGGCTTCCGCCTCGGGGACGTCATCGCCATCTTCATGGAGAGCCGCCCCGAGTTCGTTGGCCTCTGGCTGGGGATGGCAAAAATCGGCATCGAAGCGGCTCTAATCAACTTCAACTTGCGCTTGGATTCTCTGGTTTACTGCGTGACGACTTCGGGTGCGAAAGCCGTGATCTTTGGAGGGGAGCTGTCTTCAGGTGAGACGCTTGGGCGTTCGTGGGCGACTCGCGAGGTGTTCGCTCGGTCCTGAATAAGGCAGAGATTGAGCAAACTAAACCCAGGAAGGCCGCTGGCCGTATTAAAAGCTAGGGAAGGTGGTAAAGCTACTGCTTGCAACAGGCAGAAGCGTTCGGTGAGCACCCGAGGCTAAAAGAGGAGCGGTGTTTTGAGTAGAGCTGTCAGTAGCTTGGTTTCATCTGCCGCCATCTTCCCGACGTCAGGGTGCCTGAACTGAGCTTGCTGACGTGCTCCTCTTGCGTCGGATCTGGAAGAGCTGCATCAGGAGCCTTGCACTTCGTCAAGAAGTGGCGATACGGGGAGTGTTTTTGTGCCGTGGGGAGTGTTTTTGTGCCGCGGGGCGTGTTTTTCTCTTTTGCTGTGTTAATACTTTTTGCTTAATGCCGCGCTTTCTGCCGCGGGATTGGTTTGTCGGTGGACGCTGGTTTTAAATGCATCCCTGCTTCTCTACTGAACTCTGTTCCGATGGGTATTGCTAGATCTGGTGGTTTATTTTTCTGACTCGTCTCCTTGAAACCGTTCCAGATCATTTGAAGACCACGGCGTGGTGGGTCGTGGGGAGAGGGGATTTTGCGCAGGTTTTTTGTTGGGGTCTTTGCTGGACCCAGGTCAGTCTGACCGCGCTGATGCGGCTGTTATCCGCACGGGTGCGACCTAAGTATTTTAAAGGAGTCCTTTCATTACAGTGATGTTTTGGGGCACAACAGGACGTTACACAGATGATTTTTGCCACTGCCTAAAGCGTTGTGTTTGTTGCGCAAGCGACTTGCTTTGTCTTGCAGCAATATCTGAAGTGAACGGGATGTTGGGGAAGAACATGGCAAAGTTCTGCTCCGGCGACTATAATCCAGATGTCGTTCCTGCGGAGACCAGACATCTCGATCCTCTTCTGAGCACGACGTCGACATCGCCCCCGACTCAGGTTCCAGTCAAAGGTTTAGATGGTAATTTAATCGACGATTTTTATTTCTCGGTGTGATGCCTGCGAGAGCTGGGCTAGGTGACAGCAAAATGAGAAAACTAAGCAAGTCGGAGGGATTAAATCAACCCGGTTTGGGCTCACAAATAGAAGGAGGAAAACAAAAGAGAACAAAAACTAAGGTCCTGGTTCCAGGGTACTCTGGGTTGAGTTTCTCGTTGTCCGAGACTCCCAAGCTTTGCGTCACCAACGTATTTAGTACCCGGAGGAGGGAGAGTGGTGCCTTCCCAAAGATGACTCCTCCGTGACAGGAGAACAGCCGCTGGAATGCGTGTGGGGTGAAGCAGCCAGCCTGCCGGGCCTTACCCCTCGCTTCACGAGCTCTGCAAATCCATCTCATTTGTCTGTAGTGTTTAACGGCCCCCATTACCTTCCCCGGGGCTGACTCGTGTGTAATTAAAATCTTTCCTTGTAATCAGCCTGCGGGGAGGACGAGCACTGGTGGGTTTGGGAAGCGGGAGAGGGAACGGAAGATGCTAACTGGCCTCCAGTCTGTATTCCGTACTTTTAAGACAATTAAGTGCATCTGAGATCCCTGAGGCACGAGATTCCATTGCGGTACTTTGTTTACAGGAGGAGGAATGATGCTGCCAAGAGGCTTTTCTGTAGATTACTTTTTTTTAATCGTAGAGTTAGATATCCTGCCCAACCGTCAGACACAGGTTGAGAGCTTTCTTCTCCACTGATTGGGAATTAATGTCTGACCTGGAGAGCTAATCTAGTCCCAGGACAACGTCCATCAAGGTATACAGGCTGTGTCCTCGGAGCTCTGCACGCGCTCCTGTACTTCCCCTTATGGACAACAACGTGCAGGTTCCCCGTCAGGCTGCGACTCCGCGTTTGTGTCGGCCTTCGCAGCTCGCTGTCCCCTGTGCCGTCACCTTTTCAAAGCCAAAACCACGAAACAAACCCTGCGGGGGTTTTCTCAGGCAGTTGAGAACAGTCTGACGCCTCTTTTCCTTCTAGATCGGCTCTTCTATATCTACACTTCAGGGACGACGGGAATGCCCAAAGCTGCCATTGTGGTGCACAGCAGGTGAGGACCCGAGGAAGCGCTTCCCTCGTGAGGCGCCTTTCGCGTCGCGAAACCCCAAGCCTCTCCCGCCTGGCTCGCTTAGCGCGCGCCGTGTCCTCGCAGGTATTACCGCATCGCTGCCTTTGGTTACTACGCCTACAAAATGCGGCCGGAGGACGTCCTCTACAACTGCCTCCCCCTCTATCACTCTGCAGGTAAGCGTCCTCCTCCGCGGAGGCGAGGCGTTGGCCTCCCCCGGCCTGCTCCTGAGCAGACGCAGGATGGTCGGAGCTGGTGCCGTGATCCTTGTTTTCCAGGTAACATCATGGGAGTTGGCCAGTGTCTCATCCACGGCCTCACCGTGGTGATCAGGAAGAAGTTCTCGGCCAGTCGCTTCTGGGACGACTGCACCAAATACAGATGCACGGTGAGGGCTCTGCGGTCGCTGCCTTTGGCGCTCGACTCGAGAGCGCCCGCTTCGCTGCTTAATTACCGCTCTCCAGATCGTTCCCCGGCCCTCGTCAGATACCGAGGTGCCCGCGCCATGGCACCTTCAAATTGCCAGTGCCGCTTTAGGCACACAGGACTTTTTTTAAAGTCTTTCGTCCATCTTCTCCTGCTTCCTCTTTGTACAGCTGTCGAGACCAGCTTTTAAAACACAGCTTTGCGTCCCTTGCTGTTGCAGGAAAGCTCTGCCAGAATTGATCCGCGTTAGGAATCTCTGCAGAGGAGTTCTCTTGGCAGTTCTAGCCGATAAACATCTATTTGTGTTTGTGTCAACATCACCTGCTAATTTAAGCAGCTCTTTCTCCTCCCCGGTGTTTATCTTGCCCTTCCCCCAGCGGGAGTATTTAGAGCCGGTAATTGGATCTCGCTCCGACGGCATTTTGCTGGCTCCAGCTCTTAGTTTATGATTGACCCCTCGCTCCCCTAATCCTTCCAGAGGTCTTTTAGTCGCCTCCTAAAGCACGAGGGTTTTTCCTTACACGAGTATCTTTACTCATGCTCCCCCCGTGCTCCTTTCTGGTGGGTTCCAGAGGGCACTGTTTTACCTTTGCCTGTTTTTTTCTGTGGCAAGAAATCCCAACTTTGAACATGCAAAACCTCACGGTTTATTAAAATGCCTGACGTGTTTAGTTCCACGAGGTCCGCTGACACCAGTGGCCTCGTGGTCGGCTTTTTCCGGGGCGTTGTAAGGATCGCCTGAAGCCTGAGCGATGTTTTTGTGTTTACTGCTTCAGATTATTCAGTATATCGGGGAAATCTGCAGGTATCTTCTGAATCAGCCGGTCCGAGAGTCAGAAACCCAGCACCGCGTGCGGCTGGCGGTGGGCAATGGTTTGAGACCCACCATATGGGAGGACTTCACAAAGCGCTTCCGAGTTAAGCAGATCGGAGAGTTCTACGGAGCCACGGAGTGCAACTGCAGCATTGCCAACTTGGACGGGAAGGTGAGGAGGAAGAGGGTGCTGGGAGGGCTGCGCAGGAAGGAGAGGAAGCTCTGCTGACTCCTCCGAGGCCTCTCGCAAGGGATGGCAGGCAGCCAATTGGGTCATCGGGGGCGGCGTGCACAAAAACCTGGGGAAAATCTTACGTTTTGGGGTGGTTTTCTGTCTTTTGGAAGGTCGGTGCCTGTGGTTTCAACAGTCGGATTTTGCCCAACGTTTATCCCATTCGTTTGGTGAAGGTAAACGAGGACACGATGGAGCTGATCCGGGATTCCAGCGGGCTCTGTATCCCCTGTCGCCCGGGTGAGCGTTACCCTGAACAAATCCATCGCTGCTTTTGCGCTAAAAAAAATATAAACGCTAAACTCTGGCTGGTTTAAGGGGTTTCTAGTGCCGCATGCAGGTTTCACTTCCAGTTCTTCCCTCCAAAGATGGATCGGTTCAGCGACCGACCATCTTGCGCCGCGCGCAAGGTTGGGCGCGTCGTGGCGTGTCGGTGTCATTCCGTGTTGATCCCGTTGCCCGCAGGAGAGCCGGGATTGCTCGTCGGTCAGATAAATCAACAGGATCCCCTGCGGCGCTTCGACGGCTACGTCAGCGAGAGCGCCACCACCAAGAAGATCGCGTACAACGTGCTTCGGAAGGGGGACCAGGCGTACCTTTCAGGTACTGTCCGTAGGGATTGCGGACGTTCCTCGTCCACGGGTGCTCCCGGGAGACCCAAATCTGGGACTTTTCAGAGGAATCGATGATCTTAAAGGTCTTTTCCAACCGAACGGGTTCTGTGACCAGATGTGTTAGGCTTTTGAAGTTGCCAGCTGTTGAGCTGTTCTGGATTTAATAAAAAATGAATGTTTCACAGAGGGAGAGATTTTTTTCCCCTTGGCTTTTTCCCGCTGCTGCCCGTCTCCCGTAACGAGGAGCTGCGGTGCGCGGTGGTGGGAAGTACCGAGGTAGTTCTGCGCTTCCCTGGGACGAAAACAGCGCGACGCTGAGCCGAGGGGCTTTAAGGCGCTGAGCGGTAACGAACTTGAGTCCTGAGGTGGGTTTTGGCGTCTCTTCTCCCCCTCGCAGGAGATGTGTTGGTGATGGACGAACTTGGTTACATGTACTTCAAAGATCGCAGCGGGGACACCTTCCGATGGCGAGGAGAGAACGTCTCCACCACGGAGGTGGAAGGAACGTTGAGTCACATCCTCAACCAGACGGACGTCGCGGTGTATGGAGTGGAAGTACCAGGTACGACGTTGAGTCGGAGCTCGCGGGACTTGGGGAGAGAGGAAAATATTAGCCAAACGTGCCAGATCTGTGTCAGAACGGGTAGAAATCAGTCACTTCTGTTGTCACCAGGCACCCGAAAGTGAAAAGATGGAATAGAGTCAAACGGCGGAGTTTGACGCATTTATTCTGAGCAGTAAAAATAACCGGAGATCCAGCGGGGCACGATCTTTGCGTCTTAAAAAGGAACGGTTTCCGTGAGCTCTGCAGAAGCTCGTGGTGTGAAAAGACCGTTCCGTGGGGGCGCGGGCCTGTAAATCTTCGAGTAATCCGGGAATGGGGGGGTTGAGGGGGGCGCAAGGATGGGAACCGAGCGCGCGGCGGGGGCCCGTTGGCCAGGAAGGTGCCCGCTGTGGCGCTTGGCCCTGAACTTGCATCACGGCGTGTGTGAGAGAAACCTGGTGAACACAAGGTTTGGGTTGGCTCTGGGGGGCGGCCCCGCCGGAGGGGCGAGGGGACGCGTCGGCAACGGGCTCGGAGCCTCTGGGTTTTCCTCGGCGCGTTTGCGCTTCACCTTGAAGAGGCCCGGAAGGAAAGACCTGCTGCGCTTGTAAACGTCGCATGGTTCTGCGGCCTCCGCCCAAGCTGCGCTCTTCTCTTTCAGGGGTGGAGGGCAAAGCCGGGATGGCGGCGATCGCGGATCCCAAGGCTAAAGTCAACCCCAACGTCCTGTACCAGGAGCTGCAGAAGGTGTTGCCTTCCTACGCCCGGCCCGTCTTCCTCCGGCTCCTGCCCCAGGTCGACACCACAGGTATCCGCGATCCGGCGGGAATCATCGAATCGCAGAAGGGTTTGGGTGGGAAGGGACCGTTAAAGCCCGTCTAGTCCAACCCCCTGCCATGAGCAGGGACATCCTCAACTCGATCAGGTTGCCCAGAGCCCCGTCCAGCCTGACCTGGAATGTTTCCGGGGATGGGGCATCTCCCACCTCTCTGGGCAACCTGTGCCAGGGCCTCACCACCCTCAGTGGGAAAAACTTCTTCCTTATATCCACGCTGAATCTCCCCTCTTTTAGTTTAAAACCATCCCCCTTGTCCTGTCACAACTGGCCCTGCTAAAAAGCTTTTCCCTGTGTATATAGGAGCGCGTACCCTCCAACTCTCTCCGTCGCCTTTCCCGGGGCTTTATTCCGTTAGGACTAACGGCCGAGTCAGCTGCTGCTGTGTCCAATTTCCCAGGAATTTTACCGGGTCCTTTTACCGGCCCGCGCGCGAGGAGAAGTAAACATTGCGCAAGGTTTATGTAAGAACCCCGGTAACGATCAGGACGGTTAACGAGCTTCGAGTTGCTGGAATTCTTAGGCAAAACCGCGCAGTAGAAACGAAACGCCACGCGGGACGGTTCCCCCTCGCTCTGACGCGTAAGCACGCTTGTTGATGCAAAGTATTTTTATATTTTTTTCCCTCTTTTTGAAGGTACATTTAAGATTCAGAAAACCCGCCTCCAGAGGGAAGGATTCGACCCCCACCAAACCTCAGATCGGTTGTATTTTTTGGATCTAAAGTTGGGGAAATACGTTCCTCTGGATGAATGCCTTTATGAAAGGATTTGCGCTGGAAAAGCCGCTTTGTGATCCAGGCGCGTTCAGCCTTTTCGAGGAAAACGATGACTAATCGGAGGGACGCGACGCTCGCGGGAAGCGATGGGTTCCTGCGCCGTCCTTGCGCAGCGAATCGCCAGCCGGGAAGCGCCTCGCGCGGCGTCTCCCTCCCCTAAAGCACATTAACCCGCTCCCCCCGTGAGCGCCGCCGTCCCGTTAACCTGCCCTTGCGCCTCTAGAGAGAGTATTTTTGTAACCACTACCCGCTTCGGGAGGAGTTCGATGCCCGTATTTATTGACGGAGATACCTTGTGCCCCGCGGGGGGCTTCTCTCTTGCTCCTTCTCCGGACTTTACTCACCGACTTTAGATGACTTTTAACCTCACTTGCGTTAGGTCGCGTTTTAACTGCCCTTAGGGCTGGGGATGTGAGGACATTAAACAAAACCTGACTCTGATGGGTGCTGTGGTGGAGGGGAGCGGCCTGGGGGGCTCTGCCCTCCCCGGGCTGGCGCCGGCCTAGGCCCCGAGAGCTGGCGGAGCCCGGCTGGGGGATTGTGCTTGGGCCGCGGAAGGGCGAGTAGCGGGGTAAAGCTGCCTGAGCTCCGCCCGCCCCCGCCTCCCTCCTTCCGCCTGCGCCGGGACGCGGGGCCGGGGCCTGGGGGGGGGGAGGCCTAGGCCGCGGGTTGCCAGGCAACGGCGCGGCGCGCCGGGCGCGTCACTTCCGGCGCGCCGCTTCCGCCGCCGCCGCCGCCATGGCCGCCGCCGCGCCCCGCCGCGTCTCGGTGTTCCCGTCGCCGCAGGAGCTGGGCCCGGCCCTGGCGCAGCTGGTGGCCGAGCGGGCGGCGGCGGCCGGCGGCCGCTTCTCGCTGGGGCTCTCGGGGGGGAGCCTGGTGGGGATCCTCGTCCGGGACCTGCCCCCCGCCGCCGCCGCCGCCGCCGGGCCCGCCGCGCCGGCCCGCTGGCTGGTGGCCTTCTGCGACGAGCGGCTGGTGCCGCCCGAGCACCCCGAGAGCACCGTCGGGGCCTACAAGGTGAGCGGGGCCGGGCCGGCGGGGCTCCGCGGGGCTCCGCCGGGCCCGGGCCGGCCCTGACCGCCCGCCGCCGCCGCTCTCCGCAGGCCCAGCTGCTGCCGCGGCTGCCCGCCCCCGGCCCGCGGGTGCTGGCCCTCGCCCCCGGGCTTTCCCCCGCCGCCGCCGCCGAGGACTACGCCGCGCAGCTCCGCCAGGTACCGGCCCCGGGGGAGCTGGGGCTCCGCGGGAGGGCGGCACGTTCCCGGCCCGGCTCCATCTCCCGTCCTCTCCGCAGGCGTTCCCGGGCGAGGACGTGCCCGTCTTCGACTTGCTGGTGCTGGGGGTCGGGCCGGACGGGCACACCTGCTCCCTCTTCCCCGGCCACCCCCTGCTCCAGGTGAGCTCGGCCGCGGGGGCGTCGTCACCCCGATATTGTCATCGGTGACGCGCAAATGGCGTCCGTGGGGCAGCGCCTGGTTTGGGGGTGTTGTAGTTTATCAAAGAGGAAGGAAAAAAGCCGTTAAGGCTGACTTATCCCCCTGCTTGTTGCTTTTAAATGTCTCCTGATTTGGGGGGGTGACAAAAAAGGAGCTTTTTGGCTTGAGTGGAGACGTGGAAGGGCCGAGGACCCTCGGTCGCCCTCAGCAGCTGTCGCTCACCCCGTTGATAGGCAGAGCCTGGATCGCTCCCCTGCTCCGGGGCTTCTTTCCACGTTTTTTTCGCTCCGATAGGAGAAAGAGAAAATCGTCGCTGCTATTACTGACTCGCCGAAGCCGCCGCCGGAGCGAATCACGTTGACCCTGCCCGTGCTGAACGCAGCGCGGATGGTCGTGTTCGTGGCTATGGGGGAAGGCAAAGCCGCCGTTTTAAAGGTTTGGGCCCAAACTGCTCATCTTCTTCGGGAAAATCCAAGGGGCGTGGGGGGAAGGAGCGATCGAGAAGCTTCAGCCGACCGCCGAAGCGTCGGAGGTGGGCTGTGCGGTTCCCTTTCACCGACCGCTCGGCTGAGACGCCGTTCCCTCTCTCCCGACAGCGCATTTTGGAAGGCGACGAGGAAAACCCCCTTCCCGCTGCTCGCGTCCGGCCTCGCTCCGGGGAGCTGCGCTGGTTCCTGGACGAGTCGGCAGCCAAGGAGCTGAGCATCCCCGTGGAGAAACATTCCGTCTTGTAGAGCCAGCCGCCGGCCGGGTTCGGGGGGCTCGGGTGGCGGCGACCGCAGCACCGGCTGTGTGCCGGTCCGGGTGAAGAACGTCGCCTTTGATCGGTTGGGGCACAAAACGCACGTTTTTCCTCTTTCTGGAACAACCGGCGCTTTGCCGAGCGCGAACTTCCACGTCGCGATTCCCTCGGCTCGGCGGGGCCGGGTGCCAGGTTGGAAGCGGCGGCGCGCGGTTCGTTTCGGTCGCCGTGACGTGAAAGGGGCGCACGGTATTAAACGCACGGATTTCAGCTCTTCCGCTCCTCGTTCTTTTTCCACCGCGAAGGGACTCGAGGAGCAGGCGTGGGGTTTTGGGGGGTCGCGGTGCGGCGATGCGAGGACAGACGGACAGACGCTTGTCCGGAGCAGCTCCGGCTGTAGGGCAACGCTCGGTTTCCCTCGCTTGTTTGTTGGATTTGTCTTTCTTAAGCCTGACTTTAACTGTGCTTTAGTTTTTTGCCCAAAACTCGGTGTCGGTGGCTCCTTCCTGCCTGTGTTTTCAGGTACCTGCGCCCGTAGCGGGATGGGCTTGGCTTTCGGTGGCGAAGAGCGCGTTGGGATCACGCGGGGCAGGAGCGGCGTTCCCGCGTAGGCGGATGAAGAAGCTGAGGCAGAAAAGGCGGGTGACTTACGCTCTAGGAAACGCAGCGCTTCCCTGCTGGATCTCGGGGAAAAAAACCCAAGAATTGAGGTTCCTGGTGTGTAGAGATTCGTTACGAAGAAGCCGGGTGGAGCCTGGAGCGTCAGAGCCCTGAAGCTGCGGCACAGGGCGCAGCCGACGCTCTGACGGCGTCTTTCAGAGCCGCGGAGTCCGCGGCTACCGGAGCACGAGCGACTCGGCGAAGTTCCCGGGGCTCTGGTTTGTCTCTAGCGTCGCCTTCCTGGCGCTACACACGGATTCCGGTGGGAGCCGCGAAGCGGGACTGGTCAGCGGCTGCTCTCGGTGGCTCCGAAACCGCTTTTTAAGGAGATCCAGACAGAAAGCGTCGGGATTTGCGAATTAAACACGAACGTAACTAAAATCACGTTTGTACCTGCCCGAGAGCCAAGCTCCGCGTCTCAAAAACGCGCCGCAAACCGGCAAAGCGCACGGACGCGACTTTGCCACTCAAAATCTGAAGCGAATTGAAAATAGCATTTAAAACGCCGCGTTCTCGGACCCGACAAACGACACGAGTTTTAACGAGATGGTTTTGCAAACGTGAGTCCAAAAACGCGCAGTGGGGAACATTCATGCGTCCGGCCCGCGGCGCCGTGTCTGCAGCAACCCGCTTCTCTCGCGGCGGTGCCGTGTTACCCCTCAGCGATTCCGAAACCTTTTTCCGCCCGGTTTTATGGCTTTTTCTAAACTCTCCCCCGTTGATTTTCTCGTTTGAAAGGTATTTAGGCTTTTTGACCAGCCCGGGGGTCGATGCAAGGGCTGGCTGTTTCTGCTCAGAGTTTCCTCTTCCTACGCGTCCCGCGGGGCGTGAAGGGTGTCAAAAACCGCCGGTTGCGTAACGGTAAAAAGGGCCGATTTTGTTCGGGTCGATTAGGGAAGCGAGAGCAGGTGCCGTTTCCGTGCTACGCTCTCAAATTTGGAAACACCTCAGAAAAATCCCCTGGCTGGATCCCGCTCGGTCGCTTCCACGTCGTTCCCGAGCTCCTCGCCCCCTTCCTTCGGCTCTGGGGTGTCTTGTGCCGGCGGCAGCCGAGGGGGGGACGAAGCGGGCAGAGTGTGGAGTACCGGGAGCAAACGTGGATAAATCCGGTTGTGCCTTTCGTAGCATCGTGTAAATTTACAGCCTGGACCGCTTTAGCGCCCTAAATTTAAATTCTAGCGCGTGCAGTCTTGCCTTGAATAGTTCTGTGTTAATTAACGGTCGCCGGCAATTATTTCTAGGCTGGAAAGAGCCCGTGTGGGCGAGGGAAGGGACTGAGCGAGCGCCGAGACCCTCGGAGCTGGGATGCGGCCGAGCACAAACACCCCTGGTCTCAAAAATAAATCGGGGACCCGCTCGGTGCCGGTTTAGCGTAGGAAACTCGGGGTGAAGCTGGTAGGAAGGGGTGGGAGGCGGCAGAGGTGCTGCTGCCCCTTTAAGGCTCATTCTGTGAGTGGGAGGGGGTCGATCTGAAACTTTATTTGAATATTTATAAGCCGATGATCTGGAGGGGGAGTGAGACGGAACGGCGCTGCCGGGCGGAGAAGCTGGAAGCCGGCATGTGGCGCGTCCCTCCGGCCTCGGAGCCCTGCCAGCGGCGAGCGCGCTGAGGCCGAAGATGGGAGGAAGGTGCTCGAGCCCTCTGAGCGGGAGGCAGCGCAGGTATCTGAGAGGTGAGAAACGACTTTTACTGCCTCCGTTGCTTTTTTTTGGGGGGGAAACACATAAATCCCGTTTGCAGCGAGTCGTAGCCGGCTGCCTTGGGGGTGTCGGCTGCCAGCGCTGGCTCAGCGCTCGCTGAGCTGGCGTTTGGGCTTTGCGAGACGTGAAATCTAGTTTAGCTGTCGGTTTTAAGGCACGTTAGTTGGACAAAAAAAAGACCCAGGTGTGTGAAATGAGTCTCCGGGTCCTCTTCTCTGGTACCGTCCGCTTGGGATGGCTCCGGGAGAGAGCGCCGGGAAATGCCGCATCCTTAGGCCGTCAGCTCGTCGCCCTCCCTCGCTCCTCCTGTCCCGAGCAGCGCGTTTCTCTGTGCCGCGAGACGCCTCTGGAGCTTCAAACGGCGCCTTTGTTGTCCGATTCTTTCGAGCTTACAGCGGCTTCAGGCGCGACACTTCGATAACTCTGCTGTCGATGAATCGGCTCCCTTGTTTCCATCTTTTCAGCTGGCGGAAGAGGCGTTGGGAGAAGCGGTGGCACATAAAAGTCTCTTAATTTCGATTAGCGTCAGACCCTCTGACATTTCGGGTCCCTTTTTGACCGGACGCCTTCCCGTGCTGCGCTGGCCGCGTTCCCGGGGGGATAAAGCACCGGCGGTTTGGGAGCGGGCTGCGGCGACGAGGGCAAGAAATAAAGAGCTGTGGCTCTTCGTTTCTTGAGACGCGGAGAGGTTGCTTTGTGCCTCAGCGCTCGGCTTCCGCCGCTCTTCTTAGAGGAGAGAAAAAACCGCTGATTAAAACCAGCGAGCAGCCTCCTCCGGGAGCGGGGCACCCCTGAACCCCGCTCTGCTCTCGCTCTGCCCGCAGGCCGCGCCGACGCCGCCATGAAGAACTTTGCGCCCTATTACCGGAGGCAGCTTGCGACAGCCCTTCTGAGACGCGTCTCGGGGGAGCTGGACCCCCAGGGGAAGCCGGCCCTGCAGCTCCTGCCGAGCGAGGTAAAGGCCCGGCGCGGCCCCCCCGAAACGCTTGTCCGCTGAGCTCGGCCTCGTCTCGGAGGCGTCCGTCCTCCTGCGGCCGGGCAGAGGCGGCTGCTCTTCCCTGTCTCGTCGCAGCTGACCGAGCGTCGCGCAGAACGGCGACCCGTTACTAGAGAAAACTTTGTCTTTTGTGGCTTGGAAGTAAATATTCAGGGGTGTGTTTTAAGAGAGGTGAGAAGGTGGGATTGGCGGCGAGGATCTAGCTCACGGATCAATGCCGAACACCGTCGAAGCCCTCGGAGCATCGCTGCGGGTTACCGCAGAGAACGGCGCTGCGGTTTTTTAGCTCCTCTTTGCTTTTCATCACCACCAGATGCCCGTGTCCAGCTGCCTCCCGCTGTTATTTCTACAACGCTCGTAGCGAAAGCTCTCGGCCGGGCCAGCTCCCGCCGCGGGCGAGGCCGGGCCGTGGGTCCGTCTCCCCCCAGCGCCGACGCTTTGCGCCTCTGCTGAGGTTTTCTGGCTCTTGTCCCCTTGTCTCCGCAGCTCCGGGGGCCGCCCGACGCCGCCCTGCACGACGGATTGCTCTCCCAGTATGACGCCGATTCCCGCGGCTGGCAGGAGAATTACTTCGTTCTGCTTGGAGATTTCACCCTGCAGTGGTTCGAAAGCGAGGAGGTAAAAGTGCTCCTGCTGCAGCGGCTGTAAAATCGGGGATTTTCTGTAGTCGAACCTCGTGAAAACCTCCCCCCTCGCAGGCAGAGCCAAAGGCGGGCGCCTGCCGCTTCCCACCCGCGCGGCCGAGCCACGACTCGCCTCGCACGGAGAATCCTTCCCCGAGCGCAGTCCGTTTCCTTTAAAATTCGCCCCGGTTTGCTGCATCGCGTCGGGTTCTTTTGTCGTTTTAATTGTTGCCGCTCAGCCGCGCGAAAGAGGCGCCGAGTTCTGCAGCTGGTGTAAGCGAAACCACGAGAAACGAACCCTCTCGCTGTCGCCGGCCGCTCCGCGGTCGCTGCCAGCAATTAATTATCGCCCGCAAACCCTTGCTGAGGGCCTTTTGGTTTCTCTTCCAGGCCCTGAGGAAAGGCTGCGAGCCCAGAGGCTCGACTGCTCTCTCTGGCTACCTGCTGCTCTCTTCGCCGAGCGAATACGCCGAAGCGCTCGTCGCTCTGTGCCAAGGGCTCGCAGGTAATTCTGTGGCGCGGCAACGGTTAAGAAAGGTGACGGCTGAGGCCCGGAGGAGGACGAGGTTCTGTTTCCAGTGCCAAAACACGCGCGAGAAACTTCCTTGCGCGTAGGCAGAGCCGTCACGCTCGCGGCTAAACCTGTTGGCGTCCCCAGGCTCGGCGCTTCGGAGATCTCACGCGGCTAAATCCATTGTTTTCTTTGTTTCTCCACGTCCCCTGGCCTCTCCCCCGGCAGACGGCTGCGCCTGGGGCTGCCGGCAGCCTGCGCGGCTTTGCTCGGCCAGCTGGAGAGCGAAAAGTTTCAACCCAAGTGGCACGAAACCAGAAGCAGCTGCAGAGAAGCTTTGCCAGGGACTGAAATTCGTTTCAAGTTGTTTTCTCTGCTCGGCTCTGCAGCGCGCGGCCCTCTGGCTTTTATTACGGAGCTGCCTACTGTAAACGAGTTTATATCTGGTTGTCAGCGGTTGTAAATCACCGTTGTTTTTTTAAATTAGGGACAACGTTGTTCGAAATAAAAACTTTTATGGAATTGGGATCTTTCCAGCCTGCTGCGATACTGGTTAAAAAGGAAGCGAGGCTTTACCAGTTTGCTCTCAGCAGAACGTTTTGCTCCCCCCCGAAACGGCTCTTGCCGTTGGCAGCGCTGCGCCAAAGCCTCTGATAACGCTACAGAGGCAAACGCCGATCCCCTTTCCCCGGCCTGAGGGCCGGCGTCCGGCGGGGTGCGAGCCCCCTCGTTTTCCAACGCGCGGCTGCGACGCGGCGGGCCTCGGAGCGCCCTCGAGGGACGGCGGTTTCTTTTTGTCCATAAACCGGTATTTCTGAACGAAAATCTGAACCTTGCCGCTAGGGAAGCTCCCAAGAGTTTAAATTTAAATTCAAAATTGTCGCCGCGCCAGCGTACGTTGGGCTTCTTCCTCTCTCCTTCCTCCCCGAGGTGACAGCCCCTTCGCCGACCCTCCGGGAGAGTTTCTGTTTTTCCTCTACCACCCCTTCCGGAGGCACTTCTGCTTCTGCGCGGGCTCGGCGGCCTCGCGGCGCGTCTGGAGGGCCGCTCTTCGCGACGGCGTTCGCTACCGCAGCACGGGTGAGGCTGCCGGCGCGGACGGGCGCTGCCTAACGAAGCGGCGAGGGCCGAGAGCGCGAGTGGGATCTTTTCACCGGGAGCGGGAGCGGGGTCTCGCCGCCTTTACGGAGGACGGGAGCCGCTCGCGGCCTTTATCCTCGCCCGGAATAGTTTTTAGCCGCTGCGTTCATGCAAGTTCCGCGTGGTTTGGTGGGGATTGCTCCGAGCGTCCTCGATTAAACGTCGCCGGGACTAACCCGTCCTTTGTCCCCAGAGGTACAGAGGAGGGATTCTCTGGAAGCGGAGGCGTTCCTGGAGGCTGTGCGGTTTTACAGGCAAGAGCGAGGCCGCTACGGGGCCGGGGATCATCTCCTGGGGCCGGAACCCGAGGTGGGTAAAGCCTTCGAGACCGGAGCGTTTCCAGCAAGGCCGTTGCTCCGAGGCGGTTTCAGCCGCTTGTTTTGGGTTTTAGATCCTGGGAAACGTGTTAATGGAGGATTTGGTGCCGGTGCTGCGCTCTCAGGTGCTCCCGAGCATCGCGGGCTCAGACAGGAGGCAGCAGCAGCTCTGGCTCCAGGTGAGCGCCCGAGGTGCCGGTCAGGGCCGCGGTGCCGGCCGGCGTGCTCGCGGGGGGAGCGGAGCGTCGGCTGTTAACTTCTCAAAAAAAGAACAATTTGACAAAAAAAAAGGCCCGTTCGGCGGCCGCTTCCCCTGGAAAAACGGGGAGCGCTGCAGCGTGTGAGCAGCGCGGCTGGTTGTGCGTGTTGGCGGCGGGGGAACGGTTGTGACGGAGAGGGGCGAATTAATCGCCTGATTCTTGGCTTGGGTGAAACGAAGCTGGATGAGCGAATCTTAGGAGCGTGACACGGGTGGGAGGTGGGGTTTTGTTCAGCGGGGAGCCCGGCAACCGGCCAGGAAACAGTAACGTTTCCGAAATTTGTGCCTCTTACCTCTCCTTTATTCCTTCTCTCTCTGGTTCGCTCGCTCTGTGTCGGCCGCCCAGTTTCTCCAGGAGGTTTATACCCTGATCCTCAGCGAAATCTCCAGCGAATTTGAAGCTTTTCAGAGGGAGAAGGAAAAACTACAGGCTGAGCTGGAGAAGAAGATTCGCCCCGACCTGGATCAGATGCTGACCCTGAAGGATCAGATCGCCAGCAAGCTCCGAGGTTGGGCGAACGGGAGAAAACAGGGAAAATAAGCGGGTTCAAAAAAAAAAATAACTGGACAAATCCATGAGATTGGTTCACACGTAGTTGCAGGCCTTGGTTTGTGAAGCGCAGGCTCGGAGAGCGTCGTTTTGGGAACCGCAGGCCGAGAGCTACGGCGAATTCGGGTGTAACGGAAGAGGGGCTGTGGGTGGGAGATCTCGGGTGGCGTTTTCTGCCTGACCGGAGCGCGGGGAGCGCGGTGGGGAGCACGGCGCGGCGGGGAGCACAGCGGGGAGCGCGGCACGGTCTGTTGGGCGATCCGCAGCTTTCGGTCTCGGCAGCCGTGGTGCAGAGCGCGGCGGAGTCGTGCTGCGGCCGGGCAGTGGAGCCTCACCTGGGCCGCGTGACGGAGGAGCTCCTGCGCCCCGTCAGCGCGGGAGCGGAGGTGGTTCGCTCGCTCTTCGCCCAGAGGGTCGATGAGATGATCGGCCTCGCCCGGAGCTCTCCCGTCGCCGTCCTGCAGAAGGAGGTAACGCGGGAATGGGACGGCAAAGGCGGCAGCGGCGGCTTTTCCAGCCCCACCGCCGCCGTTGGGGGCGCGGGACTGATTCCTGAGGCGCCGCCGGCGTCGCAGCTCGTTTGAATCGGTGTCGAATCCTGGCAGGAAGGTTCTCGTGGGGTTGAGCTTTATTAAGCGTCGGGTCTCGCTCTTTGCTCGCGCTCTTTCCCTGAGCGCGCGCTGCCGGCCGCGTCCCGCCCGTCCGTACTCCGGAGAGCGGGAATACCGACCCGGGGAGCGAACGCTGCGAAGGCAGGGGGGTGCCGCCCGAGTAACGCGCTGCCGCCCTGACGTAGCTCCTGAGGCTGGGGAGAACGGCCTGGCAGCCCGACGTCATGCAGCCGTGCTACGAGGAGGCCGACCTGTACCGGGAAAGCCTGCGAGGGCTCGAGGAGCCGTTTGGCTTCCGCGGCGTGACCAGCCTGGTCCTGGGCGCGCAGAACCTCCTGCAGCAAGTAAGCGGGGACGCGCGGGGCGGCCGCCGCTGCGGGACGGCTCCGGCCTCGGCCGCTCGCTCCCCTTCTCGTGCTCGGTTTCTCCCAAAAGGCGCGAAGCAAAGGCCTGAAAATATTTGATGAGTTTAAAAACCCGAGGAATCGGCTAACCGAGGAGGAAGGCGCTCGCCACGGGGGCGAGCCGAGGAGCGGAACGCTGGGTGCCGCGCGCCGGCAGCGGCTCAGCGGGGTTTTCTCTTGCAGCTCATGCAGAACGCCACCCACACCTTCCAGCAGCTCTCGCGGCAGCGCCTCGGCCAGCCCGCCGGCCGCCGCCAGCTCGCCCAGACGCTGGGCAAAGTCAAAGAGCGGGTGCTGAAGGTGAGCCGCGGGCCGCCCTCCCTTTCCTTTTCCTTTCCTTCGGCGCCTTTCTTTGGATGCAGTTTGGGTTTTTCCCGTTGAATCGCCCCGTTTCCCCGTTGCTCTCGCGCCGCGGACGTGAGGTTGCTGCAGAGGGACTGATCCTCCCTCGAATTTCCTTGCAGAAGTTCGACTACGACAGCAGCTCCGTCCGGAAGCGATTCGCTCAGGAGTGGCTGGTCCGGATTTTTCTTCCTTTTCTGCTGAAGCATTTGGAGTCCGGGTGTAAACTGGTACGGCCGGGCTGGGGGGGGACGCAGCCGGGGGGGAAACGGCCTCAAACAAGCAGGTTTTAGTCCAGCCAGAAAAAGCGACGCCTCCCCTCGACACGGCCTTGCCCTCTCCCGGCGTCCTGGCGCTCGGGAACCGTCTCTCCGCAGAAAAGAGCTTTTAATTCAAGCTACGGCGGCGCAGGCTGCCAAACCGCAGCCCTCTCCTAGGCGCCAGCCCGAAAATCTCCTCCAAACGGACATGAGTCACGTTCTGGTTCATGCCGGCGCGGGCGTAACCGGCGTTTTGCTGTTTCCCAGAACATTCTCCTTTATTTTATTCCCTTTTTTTTTTTGCGTCTTCCCCTTGGCTGTGATCGATTCTCCCTGTAGCGAGTCCCGGGGGTGGTTTTGGGGGGGAAGGGTGCTCTGTCCCGGGGCAAACGGTCTCCTCTGGGCTCCCATCTTGCTCTGCCCGATTTTTGGGGAGCCATACCCCATTCCCGTCAGTTCCTCCCCTCCCGGCGGCTGGTTTCGCGGCCTCCCGGCTCGCCGGGAGCGCGGACCGACGCTGCCCCGCTCCCCCCGGGCAGGAGCTGCCGCGGTTCGAGAGCCTCGTCTTCGCCGACTGCAGCGGCATCATCAACCTGGAGAATATTTACGAGGAAACGGTGCTGGCCGTGCTGCTGCGGGCTGTCGGCAGAGGTGAGGGGGCCGCGTTCCCGGAGCGCCGGGCTGGAACAGCCAAACGTTTGCAGTCGCCCGGTCGTCGCTGCCGCTTTTCCCCTCGCGGCCGAGATTTGGGGTTTTTTTTTTTTTAAGCCGTTAAACAGCGATTTCCATGTTTGTACATTCAAGCTTCTTTCCAGATGTTGCCCCGGGGTCCGTTCCAGGATCCCGAGGCTGAATTATTTTCTTCCTGCCAGTTTTCTTTCCCTCCCCCTCGCTGGCTGGAACCTCTCGCCCTCCCGCCGGCCAACGCCGGGGGAAAAAACCGTCTCGTTTTACGGGCGCGATGTCACGGGAGGGCCGCGCGCTCGCCGCGCTCAACGGGGAGCGCTTGTGGCGCCGGGAGCCGCCGGTTCAACCCCCGGGAGACACGAGGGGGTTTCACGTGTTTCTGAAGCGGTCGGTGGTTTTTTCCGTGAAAACGGGGTGAAACCGGGCTGAGCTGGGCCCGCGCCGCTCGCTGGGACGTCCCTTCTCGAGAATTTTACTGGAAATTTTTACTTGAAAGTACGATTTTTGAAGGTGAAATACTTGAAGGTAACGTTTTCAAGGTAGAAATACTTGAAATTCCGAAGGTAAAATACTTGAAAGTAACGTTTTGAAAGGAAAAGTACTTGAAAGTGAAATTTTGGAGGTAAAAATGGGTGAAAGTGGAGTTTTGGAGGTAAAAAGAGGTGAAATTTTGGGGGCAAAATACCTGAAAGCGGAATTTTGGAGGTAAAATACCTGAAAGCGGAAGTTTGGAGGCAAAATACCTGAAAGTGGAAGTTTGGGGATAAAAATACTTGAAAGCAGAAGTTTGGAGGTAAAAATAGTTCAAAGTGGAGTTTTAGAGGTAAAAATACTTGAAAGTGAAATTTTGAAGGTGAAAATACTTGAAATGTTGAAGGTAAAACACTTGAAAGTGGGGTTTTGGAGGTAAAAATAGGTGAAAGTGGAGTTTTGGAGGTAAAAATAGGTGAAATTTTGGAGGTAAAATACTTCAAAGCGGACTTTTGGAGGTAAAATACTTAGAAGTGGGATTTTGGAGGTAAGAAGAGTCGGAAGCGGAATTTTGGAGGCAAACCTGGGGCTCTTCCCTCTTCCAGCGCTGGCCGAGGCCTCGCGCCGCAGCAGCCCCCCCCGCGCCGGGGGCCCCCGGGAGCTGCTGCCCCAGGACCTGGGCTGAGGACCCCGCGGTGGCCGGGAGCGACCCCCCCCTGGAGCCGTGACCCCCCCCCGGAGCTGTGACACCCCCCCCCGGAACTGTGACCCCCCCCGGAGCCGTGACCCCCACCCGGGGGGATCCCTGTCTGCGGGGGGGGGGGGCGCGGGGGCCGGCGGGTGGATCCGGTCGGGCTGTGCCCAGCGAAGAACGGAGCGACTGGAAATGGCGACGTGTGCGGAGTGTGTCTGGGGGGGGCGGGACGGGGCGGGGGGTGCCGGGGGGGGGGACCCGGGGCGGGGGGGGGCGCGGGGCCGGCTGCGGGCGGGCCGCGCCTGCGGGGGTGGCGGGGGCGTGGCCACGGGGGAGGGGCGTGGTCCGCGCCCCGCGGGGGCGTGGCCGCGGAGGGCTGTGGCCATAGAGGGCTCCGAGCGCGGCCGGGGGCGTGGCCGAGGAGGGGCGTGGCCGGGCGGGGCGTGGCCGGGAGAGGCGGAGCCTCGGGCTGCCCAGGATGGCGGCGGCGCGGCCGTGGCCGCTGGTGCTGGTGCTGCTGGCGGCGGGGCCGGGGCCGGGGCCGGGGCCGGGGCTGGGCCCGGGGCCGCGCCCGGCGGGCGGGTACTTCCCCGAGGAGCGCTGGAGCCCCGAGTCCGCGCTGCGGCCGCCGCGGGTGGTCGTGGCGCTGCTGGCGCGGAACGCGGCCCACGCGCTGCCCACGACGCTGGGGGCGCTGGAGCGGCTGCGGCACCCCAAGGAGCGGACGGCGCTCTGGTGGGCGGGACACGCGTGGGGAGGGGGGGCACGGGACGCGGGGCTGGTGGGGGGACGCGTTCGTGGACGGCGCTCTGGTGAGCGAGACGCGTGGGGAGGGACGGGACACGGCGCGTGGGGGGGACGCGGGGCTGGTGGGGGGGCGCGTTCTGGGTGCTCCGGTGGACGGGACACGTGTGGAGGGGGAACACGGGGTGTGAGGGGGACGCGGGGCTGATGGGGGGACGTGTTCGTGGACGGCGCTCGGGGGGGGACGGGACGGGGCGGGACGGGACATGGGGGGGGGGGCCCGCGGGGCTGACGGGGGCGCGTGCGGGGGCCCCACGCAGGGTGGCCGTGGATCACAGCGTGGACAACACGACAGCGCTGCTGCGGGAGTGGCTGGTGCGGGTGCAGGGGCTCTACCACCGCGTGGAGTGGCGGCCCATGGAGGAGCCGCGGTGAGTGGGGGGGGCGGTCACCCGTGGGGGTGGGGGCTGAGGGGGCCCGCCTGGGGTGGGGGGTGCCTAATTTGGGGGGGTCCACGGGCTGGGGGTCCCCAGCGTATGGGGGTCCCTGTAGGTTGTAGGTGCCTGAGTTTGGGGGGGGTCCCTGTGGGCTGTGGGGGCCCAGGTTTGGGGGGGGTCCCCCTGGGTGCCCAGGTTTGGGGGTCCTCGTGGGCTGTGGGGTGCCCAGATTTGGGGGGGTGCCCAGGTTTGGGGGGTCCCTGTTGGCTGTGGGTGCCCAGGTTTGGGGGTGGGGGGGGTGGGCCCAGGTTTGGGGGTCCCTGTTGGCTGTGGGTGCCTAGGTTTGGGGGGCCCCTGTGGGCTGTGGGTGCCCAGGTTTGGGGGGTCCCTGAGGGCTGTGGGTGCCCAAGTTTGGGGGGGTTCCCAGGTTTGGGGGGTCTCTGTGGGCTGTGGGTGCCCAGGTTTGGGGGGGGTCTCCGTGGGCTGTGGGTGCCCAAGTTTGGGGGGGTTCCCAGGTTTGGGGGGTCCAGGTTTGGGGGGTCCCCGTGGGCTGTGGGCGCCCAGGTTTGGGGGTCCCCGTGGGCTGTGGGTGCCCGGCCTCGGGGGGTCCCCGCGGAGCGGGTGGGTGGGTGCGGGGGCAGGAGGGCAGCGTGGCCCCCCCAGGTCGTACCCCGACGAGGAGGGCCCCAAGCACTGGTCCCCCTCCCGCTACGAGCACGTGATGAAGCTGCGGCAGGCGGCGCTGGACTCGGCCCGCGCCAGCTGGGCCGACTACCTGCTGGTAAGGGGGTCCCGGCCCCGCGGGCGCCGTTTCGGGGGGCTGGCGGTGCCGTTTCGGGGGGCTGACGGCGCCGCTCGGGCCTCCGCCGCAGTTCCTGGACGCCGACAACGTCCTCACCAACCCCGACACGCTGGGGCTGCTGATGGCCGAGAACAAGACGGTGGTGGCTCCCATGCTGGACTCCCGCGCCGCCTACTCCAACTTCTGGTGCGGCATGACGGCCCAGGTGAGGGCCGCGTCCCCTGGGTGCCGCGTCCCCTGGGTGCCGCGTCCCCTGGGTGCCGCATCCCCTGGGTGCCAGGTCCCCTGGGTGCTGGGTCCTCCGGGCGCCGGGTCCCTTGGGCACTGCGTTCTCCCAGTGTCAGGTCCTTCAGATGCCGCATCCCCCGGGCACCGGGTGCTCCAGGTGCCAGGTCCCCTGGGTGCCACGTTGTCCGTGTCCCCTGGGTGCCAGGTCCCCTGGGTGCCGCATCCCCTGGGTGCCAGGTCCTCCAGGTCCCCTGGGTGCCAGGTCCCCTGGGTGCTGGGTCCCCCAGGCGCCGGGTCCCTTGGGCACTGTGTTCTCCCAGTGTCAGGTCCTTCAGGTGCCGCATCCCCCAGGCACCGGGTGCTCCAGGTCCCCTGGGTGCCACATCCCCTGGGTGCCAGGTCCTCTGGGTCCTCCGGGGGCCAGATCCCCTGGGTGTTGGGTCCTCTGGGTCCCCTGGGTGCCACATTCTCTAGGTCCTCTGTGTCCCTTGGGTGCTGGGTCCTCTGGGTGCCAGGTCCTCCAGGTGCCTGGTGCTATGGGCGCTGGGTCCTCCGTGTCCCTTGGGTGCCAGGTCCCCTGGGTGCCGCATCCTCCGGGTGCCAGGTCCTCCTGGTCCCCTGGGTGTTGTGTCCCCTGGGTGCCAGGTCCTCCAGGAACTGGGTCCTCCGGGTCCCCTGGGTGCCAGGTCCTCTAGGCACTGGGTCCTCTGAGTCCCCTGGGTGCCATGTCCCCCGGGTGCCAGGTGCTCTGGTTCCCCTGGGTGCCAGGTCCTCCAGGCACTGGATCCTCTGGGTCCTCTGGGTGCCGTGTCCTCTGGGTGCTATGTCCCCTGGGTGCTGTGTCCCTTGGGTCCTCCGTGGGCTAGGTCCCTTGGGTGCTGTGTTCTCTGGGCACCAGGTCCTCCAGGCACTGGGTCCTCTGGGTCCCCTGGGTGCCATGTCCCCTGGGTGCTGTGTCCCTTGGGTCCTCTGGGGGCCAGGTCCCTTGGGTGACATGTCCCCTGGGTGCCAGGTGCTCTGGTTCCCCTGGGTGCCGGGTCCTCTGGGTTCTGTGGGTGCCATGTCCCCTGGGTGCTGTGTCCTCTGGGTCCTCCGGGGGCCAGGTCCCCTGGGTGCCAGGTCCTCCGGGTCCCCTGGGTGCCGGGTCTCCTGGGTGCCGTGTCCTCCAGGGGCCAGGTCCCCTGGGTGCCAGGTCCTCCGGGTCCCCTGGGTGCCATGTCCCCTGGGTGCCGTGTTCTCCAGGGGCCAGGTCCCCTGGGTGCCAGGTCCTCCGGGTCCCCTGGGTGCCGTGTTCGCTGGGTGCCGCTCCCCGGGGCCGAGCCGGGCGCCCAGGCGGTCCCTGCCTCCGCCAGGGTTACTACCGGCGGACGCCGGCCTACCTGCCGATCCGGAAGCGGGAGCGCCGGGGCTGCTTCGCGGTGCCCATGGTGCACTCCACCTTCCTGCTGGACCTGCGCAAAGAGGCCTCGCGGGCGCTCGCCTTCTACCCGCCGCACCCCGACTACACCTGGGCCTTCGACGACATCATCGTCTTCGCCTTCGCCTGCCGGCAGGCGGGTGAGCGGCCGGGCCCGGCGTCGCGCTGGCGGCGGCTCCGACTCCGGGCTGGCCTCGGTGTCGGAGGGGGTGGCCTTAACGGGGGCTCGCTCGGCTTTAACTCCAGCCCGGGGTTAACTTTTTGGGCTCGCTTAACTTTGGGCTCGCTTAACTCCGGCTTCGGGCTCGCTTAACTCCAGGCTCGCTTAACTCCAGCTTCGGGCTCGCTTAACTCCGGCTCCAGGCTCGCTTAACTCCAGGCTCGCTTAACTCCGGCTTCAGGCTCGCTTAACTCCGGCTCCAGGCTCGCTTAACTCCGGCTCCAGGCTCGCTTAACTTTGGCTCCAGGCTCGCTTAACTCCAGCTCCGGGCTCACTTAACTCCGGGCTCGCTTAACTTCGGTTCCAGGCTCACTTAACTCCAGGCTCGCTTAACTCCAGGCTCGCTTAACTTCGGCTTCAGGCTCGCTTAACTCTGGCTTCGGGCTCGCTTAACTTCAGGCTCGCTTAACTCTGGCTCCGGGCTCGCTTAACTCTGGCTCCGGGCTCGCTTAACTCCGGCTTCGGGCTCACTTAACTCCGGGCTCGCTTAACTCCGGCTTCAGCCCGGCCTAACCCCCGCCTGGTTTGACTTCCAGAGGTCCAGATGTTCGTCTGCAACCGGGAGCCGTACGGGTTCCTGCCGGTGCCGCTGCGCTCCCACAGCACGCTGCGGGACGAGGCCGAGAGCTTCCTGCACGTCCAGCTGGAGATCATGGGTGAGCGGCCGCCCGGCTCCCTGCGGCTCCCTGCGGCTCCGTGCCCGGCTCCGTGCGGCTCCGCGCCCGGCTCCGGCCCCACGGGACACGCGCCGCGGTTCCGCCCTCGGCCCCGTCTTCGCACAGCGAAGCTTTGTGCGCTGCCGGGGCACAAAGACGCTTTGAGGAGCCGGGACGGAGCCGCGCGGAGAAGCTGGAGGGGGGGGTTATTCCTGGGAGGCTTCGGCCGTGGGGCACCCCCCGGGTCCCAGGAGGCTCCGGCTGTGGGGCGGGAGCCCCCCGGGGAGCCGCGCGAGCCGGGTTTCTCCCCCCCAGTGAAGAACCCGCCGGCGGAACCGTCCCCCCACGTCTGGGTCCCCCCCAAGGTCCCCGACAAGATGGGCTTCGACGAGGTGAGCGCCGGCCGGGGCTTGGCCCCCCCTCCTGGGTTTGGGGGGTTCCCCCCCCTCCTGGGTTTGGGGGGGTCCCCCCCCCCTCCTGGGTTTGGGGGTTCCCCCTCTCCTGGGTTTTGGGGCTTTTTCCAGCCTCTCCCCTGGACTTCGGGTCGTGTGTCGCCCCCTCCCTCCCCTTTCTGGAGTTTGGGGGGTATTTTTTCCCCCATTTCTTTCAGAGTTTGGGGGTTTCTCTCCTCTCTCTTGGGTTTTGGGGGCATTTTTCCCTCTTTCTCCTGGATTTTGAGGTGCCCTCCCCCCCCCACTTCTGGATTTCGGGCTTCTTCCCCTCCTCTCTTTGGGATTTGGGGGCATTTTCCCTCTTCTCTCCTGGATTTTGGGGGTTTTTCTTCCTTTCTTCTGGATTTCGGGCTTCTCCCCCTCCTCTCTTTGGGATTTTGGGGGCGTTTTCCCTCTTCTCTTCTGAATTTCGGGGGGTTTTCTTCCTTTCTTTGGGATTTTGGGCTTCTTCCCCTCCTCTCTTTGGGATTTTGGGGGCATTTTCCCTCTTCTCTGGATTTCGGGCTTCTTCCCCTCCTCTCTTTGGGATTTGGGGGCATTTTCCCTCTTCTCTCCTGGATTTTGGGCTTCTCCCCCTCCTCTCTTTGGGATTTGGGAGCATTTTCCCTCTTCTCTGGATTTCGGGCTTCTCCCCCTCCTCTCTTTGGGATTTGGGGGCATTTTCCCTCTTCTCTTCTGAATTTTGGGGGTTTTTCTTCCTTTCTTCTGGATTTCGGGCTTCTCCCCCTCCTCTCTTTGGGATTTTGGGGGCATCTCCCCCCTTCTCTTCTGGATTTTGGGATGTTTTCTCCTTTCTCTCTCTTCTGGATTTGGGGGCTTTTCCCACCCTCTCTTCTGGATTTTGGGGGTTTTTCTTCCTTTCTTCGGGATTTTGGGCTTCTCCCCCTTCTCTCTTCGGGATTTTGGGGGAGTTTTCTCTCTTCTCTTCTCGATTTGGGGGGTTTCCCCCCTTTTGTCTCTTCTGGATTTGGGGGCTTTTCCCATCCTCTCTTTGGGATTTGGGGTTTTTTTCCTCCTCCCTTCTGGATTTCGGGCTTCTCCCCCTCCGCTCTTCGGGATTTGGGGGCATTTTCCTTCTTCTCTCCTGGATTTCGGGCTTCTCCCCCTCCGCTCTTTGGGATTTTGGGGGCATTTTCCCTGTTCTCTTCTGAATTTTGGGGGTTTTTCTTCCTTTCTTCAGGATTTCAGGCTTCTCCCCCTCCTCTCTTCGGGATTTGGGGGCATTTTCCCTTTTCTCTTCTGAATTTTGGGGGTTTTTCTTCCTTTCTTCGGGATTTTGGGCTTCTTCCCCTCCTCTCTTTGGGATTTTGGGGGCATTTTCCCTCTTCTCTGGATTTCGGGCTTCTCCCCCTCCTCTCTTTGGGATTTTGGGGGCGTTTTCCCTCTTCTCTCCTGGATTTCGGGGGTTTTTCTTCCTTTGTTCGGGATTTCGGGCTTCTTCCCCTCCTCTCTTTGGGATTTTGGGGGCGTTTTCCCTCTTCTCCCCTGGATTTGGGATTTTCCCCACCCTCTCTCCCGGCTGTTGGCTCCCCTTTCCCAGGTGTTCATGATCAACCTGAAGCGGCGGGCGGACCGGCGGGAGCGGATGCTGCGGACGCTGTACGAGCAGGAGATCGCCTGCAAGCTGGTGGAGGCCGTGGACGGCAAGTGCGTCCGAAGGGCCCCGGGGCGCGGGGAGGGGCGGCGGGGCCGGCCCCGGGGCCGCGCTCCGGGGGGATTTTCCCTGCGGAAGGGTCCCAGGGCCGGCCGGTTGCTTGGCAGAGCCATGAACAGCAGCGAGGTGGAGGCGCTGGGCATCCGGATGCTGCCGGGGTACAAGGACCCCTACCACGGGCGGCCGCTCACCAAGGGGGAGCTGGGCTGCTTCCTCAGCCACTACCGCGTCTGGCAGGAGGTGAGCGGGGGGACGGTGCCGGGGCGGCGCGGGGGTTCCCGAGGGGAAGGGCTGGGATGAGCCCCTCATCCTGAGGGGAAGGATGGGGCTGAATCTCTCATCCCGAGGGGAAGGACGGGGCTGAGTCCCTCATCCCAAGGGGAAGGGCCGGGACGAGTCCCTCATCCCGCTGAGGATGGGCCCAGTCCCTCATCCCGAGGGGAAGGGCTGGGACGAGTCCCTCATCCTGAGGGGAAGGGCTGGGACAAGCCCCTCATCCCGAGGGGAAGGACAGGGCCCAGTCCCTCATCCTGCTGAGGATGGGCCCAGTCCCTCATCCCGAGGGGAAGGGCTGGGCTGAGCCCCTCATCCCGAGGGGAAGGGCTGGGACGAGTCTCTCATCCCATGGGGAAGGACGGGCCCAGTCCCTCATCCCGAGGGGAAGGGCTGGGACGAGTCCCTCATCCCGAGGGGAAGGACGGGGTCAAGTCCCTAATCCTGAGGGGAAGGACGGGGCCGAGTCCCTGCTCCCAAAGGGAAGGACAGGGACGAGTCCCTGCTCCCGAGGGGAAGGACAGGACAGGTCCCCGATCCCAGTGGGAAGGACGGGGCCGAGTCCCTGCTCCCGAGGGGAGGACGGGGCCCGGGGCCCCTCCGGCATTCCGGGCGTGCCGGCGGGGCTCCCCCGTCGCGTGACCCGCGCCGGCCGGGCGCAGATCGCGGCGCGGGGGCTGGCGAGGTCGGTGGTGTTCGAGGACGACCTGCGCTTCGAGATCTTCTTCAAGCGGCGCCTCGTGAACCTGATGCGCGACCTGGAGGCGGAGGGGCTGCCCTGGGACCTGATGTGAGCGTCGTCCGTCCCCCCTCGTTATCCCGGCCGCAAACGACGCGCCGGCGCTAACGAGGGGGACCCTCTGGCCCCCAGCTACATCGGGAGGAAGCGGATGCAGGTGGAGCGCCCGGAGAAGTCGGTGCCGCGGGTGAGGAACCTGGTGGAAGCGGATTATTCCTACTGGACGCTGGGCTACGTGCTCTCGCTGCGGGGCGCCCGGAAGCTGCTGGCCGCCGAGCCGCTGGCCAAGATGCTGCCCGTCGACGAGTTCCTGCCCGTCATGTTCGACAAACACCCGCTGTGAGTCCCGGGGGGGCCCACGGAGGGTGGGGGGCAGCGGATGGGGACGGGGCCCCTCGGAGACGGCGCCTTGTCCCGCGGGAGACGTTTCTCTCGGAGGCGTTTTTCTTGTCCCATTGGAGACGTTTCTCTGGATCCGTTTTCCCCTCAGAGCTGGTTTCTGGTCCCCTGGGACCGGGTTTCTTATCCCTTTGGCTCCGCTTCCCCTCGGAGGCCATTTGTTGTCCCTCTGGAGATGTTTTTCTTATCCCCTTGGATCCCTTTTCCCTCAGAGACCATTTCTTGTCCCTTGGGAGCCACTTTCCTTGTCCCTTGGGCTCTGTTTCCCCTCGGAGACGGTTCCTTGTCCCTCTGGAGATGTTTTTCTTGTCCCTTTGGATCCCTTTTCCTTGGAGACACTGAATTCTTGTCCCTTGGGCTCCGTTTCCCCTCGGAGACGGTTTCTTGTCCCTTGGGAGCCATTTCTCTGTCCCCTGGGATCCCTTTTCCCTCAGAGACCATTTCTTGTCCCTTGGGAGCCACTTCCATGTTCCTTGGGCTCCGTTTCCCCTTGGAGATGGATCCTTGTCCCGCAGGAGCCACTTTGTCTCCCCGGAGCCGTTTTTCCTGCCCCCTTGGATGCATTTTTTTCCCCTCGGGGATGTTTTTCTTGTCCCATTGGATCCGTTTCCATGGAGCTGTTTCTCCCCTTGTCCCTTTGGATCCATTTTCCGTCACAGCTGGTTCCTTGTCCCTTGGGAGCTGTTTCCCTCGGAGCCATTTTCTTGTCCCTTTGGATCTGTTTCCCTCGGAGCTGTTTTTTTGTCCCTTTGGATCCGTTTCTCTCAGAGCTGGTTCCTTGTCCCGTGGGAGCCATTTCCCCTTGGAGCCGGTTCCTTGTCCCGTGGGAGCTGTTTTTCTTGTCCCTTTGGATCTGTTTCCCTTGGATCTGTTTCCCTCGGAGCCATTTTTTTTGTCCCTTTGGATCCGTTTCCCTCAGAGCCGGTTCCTTGTCCCTTGGGATCCGTTTCCCTCGGAGCCGTTTCCCTTGTCCCTCGGGATCCGTTTCCCCTCGGCGACAGTTCCGTGTCCGTCCCGGGACACTTTCGCGTCCCTTCGGCTCCGTTTTTCCCCCTCGGAGCCGCTTCCCTCGCGGCCGTTTCTCACCCGGGGGCCTCCCGGGAGCCCCTTTTCCCCCATTTCTGTCGCATCCCGGCGGGAAACGGCCCCTTTTCCCAGCTCCCCCCGCTCTCCAACGCCTCCGCTCTCCCTCCCCAGCGCCGCCTACACCCGGCACTTCGCCGTGCGGGACCTGGCGGCCTTTTCGGCGGAGCCGCTGCTGGTGTTTCCCACGCACTACACGGGGGAGGAGGGGTACGTCAGCGACACCGAGACCTCGGTCGTGTGGGACGACGAGGCCACGGCCACCGACTGGGACCGCGCCAAGTCCCAGAAGACGAAGGAGCAGGCGGAGCTGCGGCGCGAGGCCCGGAATTCCGACGTGCTCCAGTCGCCCCTCGACAGCGCCGCGCGGGACGAGCTATGACCCGGCGGGGGCGGCGGGGGGGGGACGCGCCGCTTCTAAAGTCTATTTTTATTTTTATTTCTCGGTTTGGACAGTGATGGCAGCGTCTGACCCCCCACCCCCCCCGACCCCCCCATGGGGACCCCCGGTGTGGGGGGGACTGGTCCTTGTTGCCCAGGGCCCCCCCGGCTCAGTCGCAGTGTCCTGTGGGGGGGGGGTGTCCCCCCAATTCCCCCCCCCCCGGGGGGTCCTGGCGGGGGGGGGGGTGTGGTCACTTGAGGTCCTGGCGGCTCCCGCGGGGCTGTGGGAGGGGGAAACTGAGGCAGGGACCGCGCTGTCACCCCCCCCGGGACAAGGGGGACCCCCTGGGAACCGTTCCCACCCCCCGAGGGGAAACTGAGGCACAGCCCAGCAGACTTTGATGTGTGAGGTGAGTCCTCGTGCGAGGAGGGGGGGGGGTCCTCGTGCAAGGGGGGGTTCCTCGTGCGAGGGGGGCGGCCGGCGGTACCCCGGGTCAGAGCTCGTCGTGGTCCTCGTGCGAGGGGGGCGTGCGACAGGCGGCGGGCGTCACCAGCTCCATCAGGTACTCGCAGCGGCTCGGCTCCGTCGTGGCCGTCACCGCCGTCTCCGTCCCGCACGACAGCTTCACCTGCGCGGGGGCTCGTGGGGGGGCCGGCACGGGGACACCCCCCCCCCCAAGGGGACGGGGAACCCCCCCAAGGGCTGGGGACACCGGGGCACCCAGGGACACCCCACCCCACACCCCCCCCCAGGGGACAGGGACATGGGGCACCCAGGGACACGCCAGGAGCATGGGGACACCTCAGGGGACCCCAAGGGGCCAGGGGCACCCCAGGGGCTGGGGACACCACCCCAGGGGACCTGGGGCACCCCAGGGGAGGGGGGTACCCCCCCAGGGACATGGGGCACCCAGAAGGCAGTGGGGACACCCCAGGGGACAGGGGGGGACATGGGGACACCCCAGGTTGATGGGGATATGGGGCACCCCGGGGGACAGGGGGACGTAGGGACACCCCAGGGGATGTGGGGACACCCTGGGAGGACATGGGGACGCCTGAGGGGACAGGGGGACACCCTGGGGGGATGTGGGGACACCTCAAGGGACACCCTGGGGGACAGGGGGACGCAGGGACACCCCGGGGGATATGGGGACACCCCAGGGGACAAGGGGGCACCCCAGGGGGCAAGGGGGACACCCCAGGGGACACCTCGAGGAACACGCCAGGGTATATGGGGACACCCTGGGGGACGGGGACACCCCGGGGGACAGGGGGACACCCCGGGGGACAAGGGGACACCCCAGGGGACAGGGGAGACACTCTGGGGGACACCCCGGGGGACAAGGGGGCACCCTGGGGGACAGGGGGACACTCTGGGGGACACCCCAGGGGATGGGAGGGACAGTCTGGGGGACACTGGGACACCCCAGGGGAAAGGGGGACACTCTGGGGGACACCCCAGGGGACAGGGGGCCACCCTGGAGGACAGGGGAGACACTCTGGGGGACACCCCAGGGGACGGGGACACTCTGGGGGCCACCCTGGGGGGTGTGAGGACACCGTGGGGGACAAGGGGACACCCCAGGGGATATTGGGACACTGTGGGGGGATGTTGGGCCACCCCGGGGGACAGGGGGCCACCCTGAGGGACAAGGGGACACTCTGGGTGCCACCCTGGGGGACAGGGAGCCACTCTAGGGGACACCCCTGGGGACAGGGAGCCACCCTGGAGGACAGGGGAGACACTCTGGAGGACACCCCAGGGGATGGGGACACGCTGGGGGCCACCCTGGGGGGTGTGGGGACACCCCAGGGAACAAGGGGACACCCCAGGGGCCACCCCAGGGGACAAGGGGACACCCCAGGGAACATGGGGACACCTTGAGGAACACCCCAGGGGATATGGGGACACCCTGGGGGGACATTGGGACACCCTGGGGGACAGGAGGACACCCCGGGGGACAAGGGGACACCCCAGGGGACAGGGGAGACACTCTGGGGGACACCCCGGGGGACAAGGGGGCACCCTGGGGACAGGGGGACACTCTGGGGGACACCCCAGGGGATGGGAGGGACAGTCTGGGGGACACTGGGACACCCCAGGGGAAAGGGGGACACTCTGGGGGACAGGGGAGACACTCTGGGGGACACCCCAGGGGACGGGGACATGCTGGGGGCCACTCTGGGGGACAGGGACACCCCAGGGAACAAGGGGACACCCCAGGGGCCACCCCAGGGGACAAGGGGACACCCCAGGGAACATGGGGACACCTTGAGGAACACCCCAGGGGATATGGGGACACCCTGGGGGGACGTTGGGACACCCTGGGGGACAGGAGGACACCCCGGGGGACAGGGGGACACCCCGGGGGCCACCCTGGGGGACAAGGGGCCACCCCGGGGGACAGGGGGACACCCCGGGGGACAAGGGGCCACCCCGGGGGACAGGGGGCCACCGCGGGGGCAGCCTCACCGTGGTGGCGCGGTTGGGGCCCTGCCAGCACCCCGTCCCGTGCTCGTACTTCATGGCGCTGAAGCGGTCGTGCTCGGGGCCGGCCCAGGCCCCCCACGTCCTGGGGGGACACGGGGGGACACGGGGCGCGTCAGGGGGACACGGGGGGGGGGGACAAACGGGGGGGGCAGGGGCCACCGCGGGCCCCGGGGGGGGGGGGTCCCCTCACCCCAGGTTGGTCTCGGCGCCGCCGTGTTTGGGTTTCTGGGAGACGCGTTTGAAGGGGCAGAGGCGGTAGATGTACCTGGGGGGGGGGGGGCACAGTGAGGGGGGGCACAGGTGCACCCCAACCCCCCCCGCGTCCCCCAGAACCGCCCCCCCGTCCCCACACCTGCCCCCCGATGTCCTCTGCGCCCCTTCTGAGCCCCCCCATGTCCCCTGTGCACCCCCCAAGCCCCCCAATGTCCACTGCCCCCCCCCCCAGCGCCCCCATATCCTCTGCACCCCCCCAAGCCCCCCCCAATGTCCACTGCCCCCCCCCAGTCCCCCCCATGTCCCCTGGGCCCCCCCCCAAACCCCCCAATGTCCGCTGCCCCCCCCAGTCCCCCCCATGTGGCCCTGGGCCCCCCCCCCCCCCAAGCCCCCCAATGTCCACTGCCCCCCCCCCCCCCAGCATCCCCATGTCCTCTGCACAGCCCCTCCCCCCCCCCCGAGTCCCCCCATGTCCCCTGGGCCCCCCCAGCACCCCCATGTCCCAAACCTGGTCCCCCGTGACCCCCCCGTCCCCTGTACCCCCCCCCCCCCCCACATCCCCTCTCCCCAGCCCCCCCCGCCCCCCCAGTGTCCCCCATACCCGCCCCCCCATGACCCGCCATGTCCCTTGGCCCCCCCCGATGTCCCCTGGGCCCCCCCTGTCCCCAAATCTGGTCCCCCATGACCCCCCCCTCTCCCCAGCCCCCCCGACCCCCCAGTGTCCCCCATACCCAGCCCCCATGACCCCCCCGTCCCCTGTAACCCCCCCCCCCACATCCCCTCTCCCCAGCCCCCCCCGAACCCCAGTGTCCCCCATACCCAGCCCCCTGTGACCCCCCCTGTCCCCTGTAACCCCCCCAGTGTCCCCCATACCCAGCCCCCCCCATATCCCCCATAACCCCCCCAGCCCCCCCAGTGTCCCACATACCCAGCCCCCCGTGACCCCCCATATCCCCTTTGCCCCCCCCACTCCCCCTCATCTCCCTGTAACCCCCCAGCCCCTCTCCCTGCCCCCCCCCCGACCCCCCAGGCCCCTGCTGTCCCCCACACCTGGCCCCCCAGGCTCTCCCCCCGGCCCCTCTCCCCCCCCCCAGCCCCCCCCCGGCCCCCCCAAACCCCCCCCCCG
>CM020244.1:767514-794334 GCA_009819775.1 Phoenicopterus ruber ruber
CCGAGCTTTTTAAGCGCTAAACCAAAGCGGCTGAGTGCGCTGATGGGCGCGGCGCCTTTTTTTGAGCCAAAAAGGGGCCGAGGGAGAACAAAGGTGATTTTTTTGGGGCAATTTACCCTCCGATGAGGCTAAAAACGTACGAGAGAGAGAGGGAGCGGCCGTCCACCCACTGCCAGTCGCCTTCTTTGTGCATGTCGGTCAGGCCCAGCCAGAACACTCGGTTCTCCATGATGTGATTTGCCAGAAATTTCTGGAAACGAGGGGAAAAACGACGATTAAAAAAGCGGCAGCAGGAGGGGAAGCGGGAGGCGACGGAGGAGGGATCGTCAAAATGGGGGTAGAAGCGCTAATTTGTGCGCAGTTTGGGTTCTATTTCCCTAATTTCGCTATAACATCCATAATTTCACTATAACGCCCATAATTTCTAAATAAATTCCGTAATTTCTAAATAACTTCCATAGTTTCTAAATAGCATCACTAAGTTCTAGATAAATTCCATAATTTCTAAGTAACATCCATAATTTCTAAATAATGTCCCTAATTTCTAAATAATGTCCCTAATTTCTAGATAAATTCCATAATTTCTAAGTAACTTCCATAATTTTAAATAGATTCCATGATCTCTAAATAACATTCATAATTTCTAAATAATGTCCCTAATTTCTAGATAAATTCCATAATTTCTAAGTAACTTCCATAATTTCTAAGTAACTTCCATAATTTCTAAGTAATTTCCATAATTTCTAAATAATGTCCATAATATCTAAATAATGTCCATAATTTCTAGATAAATTCCATAATTTCTAAGTAACTTCCATGATTTCTAGATAAATTCCATAACTTCTAAATAATGTCCATAATTTCTAAATAACATCCCTAATTTCTAGATAAATTCCATGATTTCTAAGTAACGTCCATAATTTCTAAGTAACTTCCATAATTTCTAAATTCCATGATCTCTAAATAAATTCCCTAATTTCTAAATAAATTCCCTAATTTCTAAATAAATTCCCTAATTTCTAAGTAACTTCCATGATTTCTAAATAAATTCCCTAACTTCTAAGTAACATCCATAATTTCTAAGTAACATCCATAATTTCTAAATAAATTCCGTAATTTCCAAATAACGTCTGTAATTTCCAAATGAATTCCATAATTTCCATATGAAATCCATAATTTTTAAATGAATTCCATAATTTTCAAATAAATTCCATAATTTCTAAATGAAATCCATGATTTCTAAACAACTTTTCCCGTTCCTGTACGATTGCGAGGAGGGATCGCCGCGGCGCATCCGCCCCAAACTCAGGGGAGCACCTCTCGTACCCCGGGAGTCCCCTGGGGTCGCTCGGACCCCGCGGGGCACAGCCGCCTCCCCCCGGCTTTTCCCCAAAACCCCCTTAAATCACACCAGCCATTTTGGGGCCAGATTCACGCCGTTTGGCCAAGTCACTTCAGAACCACGTGGGAACCTCAACCGGTTGAGTCTTGAGTCGCCTACGCTTAACCCCCAGCTTTCCATTTGTGGAATTGGAGTTTAATATTCCTCTAAACTCATGAAATCTGGGGGTTTTTTGCTTTTTTACGGGATTTCTCAGCTAACGTTTTCCTGCTCGGTGTCGACGACGGCCAGATGGGCGTGGAATTCGCCGCAGGAATCTTTAGCGGCCCGCCAGGGTTTGGTGGTGGTGGCGAAGAAATAGCAGGTTTTGGCGAATTGCTGCCAGCCGGTGGGACACCTCGTGCAGACGGTTTCTGGGGGAAAACGGGGGGGAAAAAAAAAATAAAGAACGGATGAGCGAGCGCCGGGGGATGCCCGCGGGCTCGGCCCGACCACTCGCCCTCACCTGAGAGGTTGCGCGTCTCCTCCAGCGCCGCGGCGAGGAGCGCCGACGCGCGGCTCTGCTCCCGCTTCACCTCCGCCAGTTCCCGCAGCACCGGCTCCAGCGCGTCCCTCTCCTCTGCCGAGGAGAGAACGAAAGGTAATTCGGGTGCCGCAAAGACCTAAAAACCCCCCGGTTTTGTCTACTTTCTCCTTTTTCCTTTCCCTCCCGATTTACACCGTGGCTTTCGCTGTGCGTTTTCCCGGCATGAGTTACCGTTCTCCAAACTTCGGGCAGTAAAACCTCAAAACTCTTGCGTCGAATGAGCTTTTTGTTGTGTTTGTCAACGGGCTGAGAAAGGGTTTTTTCCATTAATATTATATTTAATGATATCTTAACCTCATTAAGATCGGCTTCGTGCGCTCCCAGCGCATGTTTTAGGAATCTTTGGAGCGTCTACCCAATACCGTGCGTTTTGCGAATGGAAAAGGACCAAATTTAACAATTTTCCATCAAAATCAGGCTCTCACCCAGGGCGCGGAGGCGATCGGACAGCTCCTTCCCACACTCCGCTTTGCACCGCGTCATCTTCCACCGCGCGTTCTCCACTTCTTGCGACACTGGAAGGAGGAAAAACTCCGCTTTTGAGCCCTGCCTGCACCCGGTATTCGGGATTCTGCCCGTATTTCCCCCAAACCGCCTTTTCCTTCACGTACCGTTCAGAAGTCGGCCGTGAATCACCTTAAGCTCGCCAGAGAGCTGTTTATCTAAGAGGAAAATAAGAGGAGAAAGCTCAAAACAAGCCCCGACCGTCTCCGTCCTGACGGAAAGCAGCTTCAGTTTGTTTTTTTTGCCGGAAAAAGCACCCTGGGAAGCAGCGGGAGGAAAACCCGTGCAGGTATTGAGGATGGAGCGGGTGCCAGGGAGCCATTTCGGGGCGAGATGTCGTACCGAGGGCGCGCTGGACCTCCGAGAGGTTGTGCCACGCCGTCGTGTGGCTGTTCTCGCTCCGCATCCGGGCTTGTTCCAACGCCTCCCACGCCGCGGATACTGGGGGAGAGGAAGACAACGCTCGCCTTCGCTCCAAATCCAGCCCCGGAGAGCTCACGGGCTGCAAAAAGGCCTTCGATCCTAACTTGGAGCCACGTTTTGCTCCATCCGCTGGTGTTTTCCCCCAAATCGCGCGCTCGGCGGAGGCGATGGGAGCGAGGGACGCGCGGCGCGCTCACCTCTCCGGAGATTCACGATGGTGAGAGCCGTGAAGAGCACGAAGGCGAGGGCCAGAAGCACATACAGCACCGCGACGGCTCTCTCTGGAGACGAGGGTAGGAGGGACAGGGGGTAAAACGGGGTGAGGCGGCCCCAAATAACTCCCCCCCCAACAGATATTTTCTTAAAGAAGAGCACAAAGAGGAGAGATCCCCCCAAAACAACCTCTCGAGTGGCTCCACCACCTTGCTCTCCGCGCTCAAACCTTTTTTGCCTAACCCAGTGGAGGAACCAGGTGTCAAAATTTGGCTGTAACTTCGGAGCAAGACCGATTTAAAGAGCTGAAACCCTCCAGTTTCACGTCTCTGGATCCCCAAAGCCGCTCCCTCGCCCTGGTACCTCTTTTAGATGTTTTCCCCTGCTTTTGCTTCTCCAACTCCATCTCCTCAGCGACATCCCATTTCTCGTAGGTGCCAACGGCACCTTCGCCTTGTGACATCTCTGATCCTTTTTCTTCTGATATCGCCCCGATTTATGCAGTGGGGAGGACGCGTCATCTCATCCTGGAGGGGGGAGAAGGAAACGCTTGTGTGTCATAACTCTGATTTCCTAGAAAAAAAAAATCTGCGTACTCAGGAGCTTTGCAGCGGCCGAAGCGCTTGGGCGGCTTCTCGCCACACACCGCAGCCCCTTCCCTGTTGATTCTTAGAAGAATTGGTTAAAAAACACACTCTGCTCTCCTCAAACGAGGCCGATACCTGCCCAAGGAGGCGGTTTTTGAGGCTTCCTGCCGAAACGGCGACCAGCGTTCTCCGAGGTGAGCACCTACATTTAGGTGGGGTTTTTTTCAGTTTGGTGGGAATTCTTTAGCATTTTGTTCAGTGGTTTTGTGATTGTTTCTTGTGTTTTTAACGCAAGAAACTTAGCGTTGTGAAAATCCTCATTTTTTTAGGGCGCCGTTTCCTTCATTCCTTCTCCAGAAAATTCTTTTCGTTGCCTGAACGCCCTCAGGGCTTCGAGCCAGGCGTCCCCTGGGCTGCCTGTCGCGGAAAACGAAAGTTAGAACTTAGGAATAATTTCACCATTGACCAATTTCAGCTGAGTTTCACAGAGGCGCCTTGGGAAGAGCAAACACAGACAAAAGTTGAACATCCCTCCCTCCGGTTTCCCTGTTCTTGGGGCAAGCAGCTTCCTCCTTTTGTCCAATTTCCCCTTTTTTGATCCAAAATTTAGGGGAAGTCAAGGCCAAACTTCTCCCCGGGGGTGGCCGTTCATGCCCTTGGGGCTCCGGCACTTTCCCAGAGGCAATGGAGTTGGTTTTAGGTCAAAACACCGGGAATTCGGCCCATGTGCTCTCGCAGTGGTTCCCTTCTCTGCCGCCAGCATGTTTGTCCCGGTGGCACGGGAGAGGTTTAAAAAAAATCAAGGATGGTGCTTTTTGAAGCTGAAAGAATTGAAAACTGAGATAAAAGTCAAGAGAGGACCTAAAACACCAGTTCCCACCCCTAAACCTCCCATGTCTTTATCTTTTTTAACCTTTTTTAGGGTTTTTTATCTTTTTTTAAGTACTGAAGCTGGAGTGGTTGAAAATCCCTTGAAGGGATCCCTAAAAAAACCCCCACTTCTCAGCACTGTTAAAAATATCCCCAGCGGCACCTCAGCACCCCCAGGCCCTGGGGACCCCCCCCGTGTCCCCCAGCCCCGTCCCTGGGGGGGACTCTCAGTGTCCCCATGTCCCTGTCCCTGGGGACACGCCGCGCGCTGGCACTCCTGTCCTTGGGGACATCCCCCATGTCCCCCAAACCCGTATCCCTGGGGAACTGGGGACTCCAGTGTCCCTGCACCCCTGGGGATCTTGGGGACCCCCAGTGCCCCAAGACCTGAATCCCTGGGAAACGTGGGATCCCCGTCACCCCAATTTCTGGGCTCCCTATTGTCCCCATCCCTGGGGAACCTGGGAGCCCCCAATGTCCCCATCCCCGGGTCCCTACAGGATGGGGGACCCCGGTCACGCTGACACCCCATCCCTGTGGAACTGGAGACCCCCATGGCCCACACACCCACGTCCCCGGGGAATGGGGGACCCCCTCCATCACCCCAATACCTCTATCTTTGGGTAATCAGGGACCCCCGACACGGCATCCCTGGGGAACTGGGGACCCCCCATCCCGAGTCCTCCTACCCGGGCGCCCTCCCTGAGGTAACGGGGGGTGACCCTGCCCCGGACCCCGCACCACAGAGCCGCCATCAGCTACTCGACGCCCCATAGGTGGACGGTCTGCCTATCATCCCTTGTCAGCCAATAAGAGCCGCAAATCTCCCCAGGAAGGCGGGATCAGCCGCCTGTGCTAGGGGAGTTGATCCGCGCCCCCATTGGCTACCTCACCTTCTCCTGCTCCAGCGTTTGGTAGAGTCTCCTGTCAATCAAATCAAAACCCTTCAGCTGAAGAGGCGGGGCTTGTTGCCCTCTCCTGTCAACCAGGTGCCACTCCAAGCGAGATTTGGTAGCCGATTGGCCGCTCTGCCTATCCATCATCACCACCTGCTCCTGCCATTCGCCTCTCGGCAAGGTGGTGCCCACCCCCCCCTCAGGAGGAACCATCTCCTTGACTCTCATTGGAGGGCGGCTTGCCCATCAACCACCGGCGAGCCGGCCCATTGGCTCACCGCGCAGCAGGCGCGGTTTGTAGCCGGGTCCCCCGCGGCGGCTCATTCCTGGACGGGCCGCGGCGATTGGCGGTGGCACCGCGGGGGGGCGGGCGGAGGCGCGGAGGTTGCGCGTTGATTGGCTGCGGGGCGGGGCCGCCTGTCAGTCACTGTCAGTCAGGGCGGCGGCGGCGGGTCCCCCCATGGCAGCGGCGGGGCCCGCGGCGGCCGCGGCTCCCGCTCGGCTCCAAGCGGCGGTGGCGGCGGGGGGGCGCCGCGGGCCCCCCCCTCGGAGGCAGCCGGCGGTCGCCATGGCAGCGTCTCGCAGGTAGGAGGGGCCGGGTGGGGCGCCTCGCCCCCTCGGGGGGGGGGGGCTCCCTCCCTCAGGAATGGGGGGCGCCCCCCTTCCCTCAGGAGTGGGGGGTGCCCCCCCCGGGGGGGGGGGCTGTGGGGGGTGGTCGGGGGTAATCACCCCTCCTGGGGGTCATTGGGCCTCAAACCCCCCGTTAAGATGAGTGGAGGAATTGGGGGTAACCTCCTCCCCCGGGTGAGGGGGTAATTGGGGGTGACCCACCCCGGGGGGGGGGGTCGGGGCAAAGCCCCCCCTCAGGCTATGAGGAGGGGGTGTCACAGGCGTGACCCCCCCCCACAGGTAAATATCTCCCCCCAGTCTGGGGGGGGGGGGGGGTAATTGGGGTTGCCACCCCCCCAGCTGGGGGGTAATTGGGGGGGGGGGTTACCCCCCATTCTTTTGGGGTAACTTCCCCGGGGGGGGGGGGCATTGGGATAATCCTCCCCCTGCCTATGGGAGCAGCTGGGGGTACCCCCCCCCAGGACTATGGGGTAACTGGGGGGACCCCCCCCCAGGCTGAGGGGGTAAATGGGGTTCCCCTCGCTTTTGGGGGGTAATTAGGGGGTTACCCCCCCCAGAAGAAACCACGGGGGTGCCCCCCACTATGCTATGGAGGATAATTTGGGTCTGGGGGGGGGCATTAGGGGTGCCCCCACCACGCCATGGGGAGGCATTTGGGGTGCCCCTGCACTATAGAGGGGGACATTGAAGGGGGGGCCCCCCCATTCCCCTCCTTTATTGGGCTCCCCCCCCCCCATTGCAGCCTGCCGGGGGCTACACTCTGTGTGCAAAGAGGGTGTTGCCCCTCGCTTCTTTTTCCCTTAAAATAATGAGGTTTTGGTTAAAAAAAGGGGGGGGGGGGTCTGCAATAGGCGGCTGAGCCCCCCCGATCACAGCCATGGTCCCCCCAAATGGCTTTTTTTGGGGGGCGGGGGGTATCACCCCCCCCCCCCCCCAGCCAGTGCACACCCACCCTCTCCCCCAGCATCCCTGTGCCCCCCATCCGTGGGGAGAGGGGGTTTGGGGGGTCCCGGGGTGCCCCCCAAAACACACCCCACACACACACCCCCCCCCCGCAGCCGCCCAGAAGATGGAGCAACCGCGGCCGCAGCCCCCGGAGCCGCGGCTTTGTGCCGTCCCCGGCGCGCCTCTCCTTTTGGGTTCAAACCCCGGGATTTTAGCTACGCTGGAGCCACTCGTGTTTCCCATCGAATTACAGGGGGTTTCTCCCCAAAATTCACCCTGTCTTTTTGATTTATTCCCCTTTTTCTGCTCATTTTCCATCAATCGGGGATTCGCCGGCGGCGTTTAATACCTGCCGCCACCAGCAGCCTGGCTGGGGGAAAAAAAAAACCCACCCTATTTTGGTGAAAAATCCCAAAAGACACCAAACCCTCCCATTTTGGGCTCATTTCAAGCAATTTAGGACTGCGAAAAACACAAAAAATCACCACCCGAGTGGCATTTTGGGAGGTTTTTTCCCCAAAAAGCCACGTTTGGAAACGCAGTTTGGTGGCTGGCGCCGAGGAGGGGGGAGTGGGGGGTGGTTTCCTCGCTCCGTTTTGGTGCTGAATTCCGTTTTCACCTGGTTTTGGGTGAGTTTGGGTCAGTTTTGAGACCAGTAGCATTTTGGGGGGATTTTAGCTTAAAATTTGCACCTGCTTCATCCCCGCTGGTGGCAAAACCCGCGAAGTTTAAACCCATTTTTATCCATTTTCCTCCTCTTTCCGCCAACCGCGGATGTCGGTGAAGCTCGAGAACGTCCCGCTGAAATATTTGTGGTTTAATCAATTTTGTTTTCCTTATGTGGCTCCTTTTTCATGTTAATAATTGGGATTTCGGGCAAATTGGCGGATTTTTGATGGTTTGTGGTTGATGAAAAGTCGGCGTCGCTACCCGGCACCTCCAAAAATTGCGGCTGAAACTGGGGGTGAATCCCCGCTTTGATGAACTTTTGAGAGGAGGTGGCGAAAGCGGCGCAGGAAAAAAAGTGGAAACAGCTCGGAGACGCGGCAAAAATGGGGCAAAAAAGGCGCAAAATGGCACTGAGAGACGCTGAGAAAACGGCGTAGAAAATACTGTGAAAACGGGGTGGAAAAGGTGCAAAACGACACTGAGAGACGCTGCAAAAACGGGGCGGAAAAGGCATAAAACGGGGCGGAAAAGGCACAAAACACCACAGAAACGGTACAAAGCTCCACGGAAAAGCTGCAAAAATGGGTGAAAACTCTACAAATCGGCAAATTTTCAGCGGAACAGGGGAAATTTTAACATTTTCCTCCCAAAATGCTCCAGCTCGGGGTCGGCGTCTTGATGTCCTGCTGAAATTGGGGTTTTTTTACAAAGCGGGACCGTTTCCACCATTTTTTCCCCCCAATTTTCTCAGCGCCTTTGACAACTCCCCTCGTCTTTTTTTTTTTTTCTCTCCAAATTCAAGCGTTTTCGGCAAATTTTATTACCCGTCGCCCCCGAACGAGCTCTCGGCCCAACAGGAACCCCTGAAGATTTCACCCAAAAAAACCCCCACTGACAAATTTCAACGTGCCTTTACTCCTCTTTTCCCATTTCCACCTATTTTTTCGGACTCTAATAAACCACGTTACCACCTGCCGACCTCATTTTTGGGTTGAAATCACCCGTTTCGGCCATCCCACGCTCGTCCACGCCTGGTTGTCGCTTTTATTTCCCCCTCGCATCGACGGGGAAAGGAACATTTTTCCTAAAAAGCCATTTCAGGCCGTTCTCGCAGCCCGTTGAACCCCGGTTGCGGCCGCTGTTTGATCAGTAACTTAGAATTTTGCAGCGAAGCCGCCGCTCGCTATTTTTTTTTTTCATTAAATCAGTATTTTTGGGTGATATCAACATCTTGCCGGGAAATATTAATTATAGAAAATAAATTAACGCCTTTCCCGGAGACAAAGGCGCTGCTGGACGTGCCCCGTCCCGCGACGGGCAACGTGGGGCTGAATTAAATATAATCAAGGCTTCCCCCCCCCCCCCTTTAGGAAATTTCCTGCTTAATAAGCAAATCGACGTGATCCCGTTAACAATTCACCTTTTTGGTTAAAACCTCCCCGATTTATAGCGTAATCTACCCAGAGAGCAAATTGAGCCCAAATGGGGTAAATCGCACGTTCATGGCGCGTCCTTCAGGCCCTGCTGCTTTTTCTTTCTTTCCTCCGTTTTCTTCATCCCCTTTGGCCACAGCAGCGACTGAAGGTTTGTTTTGCCAATCTCCACCAGCATTTTTTTACCAAAAGGAGAGGTTTTCAGCCCAAAAAAGGCCGGAGCCGCCTTGAGGGATCCCAGTCCCCGCCGATCCTCCAGCAAATCCCCGCCGGAGCCGCCGCTCGAACCCCTCTTTTTGCAGCACTCCTCAAACCGCCGGTTTCTACCCCATTTCTACCAGTCCCCCCAATCCCAAACTGGGACTCGTTCCTCCCCAGGGAGGCATTTTTTTCCATAAAACGCCGCCAAAATGGGCAAACTGGGCAAACTAAAGCAAATCCCCGGCGAGGACGGCTTTGTGTAAATCCTCTCTTCCCACCTTGGCCCGTTCCTTCCCGAAATGAGGGTGTATTGGGCTAAATTCCGGTTTTTAGGCTAATTTAATTCCGCTAATTTAGGGCAAAGGCGGGACGATGCGCTTAGACCCGGCTTGACGCAAAAACTGGGCTTAAACGGGTTTTTTTTAGGGATTTAAGTGAATATCTCGGTGGGCTGCGAACTGGGCGACGCTCGCATGCTGTTTTTATTCAGATTAACCAAAACGAGGGGGTTTTTAAGAGATTTGACACGATGTGGTGAGAGGGAAAAGATGGGGCGGTTTGGGGTGGTTTTGGGGGGAATCTCTCCTCTTTTAGTGTGGTTTTGGGGGGGAATCTCTCGTCTTTTAGCGTGGTTTTGGGGGGGAATCTCTCGTCTTTGAGCATAGTTTTGGGGGGGAATCTCTCATATTTTAGTGTGGTTTTTGGGGGGAATCTCTCGTCTTTTAGCGTGGTTTTTTGGGGGAATCTGTCGTCTTTTAGCGTGGTTTTGGGGGGGAATCTCTCGGGTTTTAGCGTGGTTTTTTGGGGGAATCTGTCGTCTTTTAGCGTGGTTTTGGGGGGGAATCTGTCATCTTTTAGTGTGGTTTTGGGGGGGAATCTGTCGTCTTTTAGCATGGTTTTTGGGGGGGAATCTGTCATCTTTTAGCGTGGTTTTTGGGGGGAATCTCTCACGCCGGCGCTCGGTTTTCCAGGTGAGACCCCGAAATCCCCGCGGGCTCGGCGCGTCGCCGGCCCCCGCCGCCATGGCGTCGCCGGCCGTCAGCCCCGACTCGTCCTCCCACGAAGCCCTTTCCTCCGTCAACTCAGCCCCGGCGTGTTCGCCCACCTCCGACTCGGAAAACCTCAGCCCCGACGAACTGGAGCTGCTGGCGAAGCTGGAGGAGCAAAATCGGTGAGCGCCGGCGGATATCCGCCCCGTTTGGCCTTTTTATCGCCCTTTTTTTTGGGTATTTCCCTTAAAATCAAACGGACGGGACAACAACGAGCCGCTTCCCCCAAGCGTTGATCCAGCCGGGGCGAAAACACTCCAGTTTTATTTTCAAGGTTCTGTTTTTCTCTTTGAAAGCAGCCGGGTTTGCTCGTTCAGGCGGGCAAAGGGGATTTCTAGAAGGAGGCGGCTGTTTGGAAATAATAAATAATAAATAATAAACCCACCCACTTCGGGGCTGAGTTTTAAACCTGCTCTTGATGGGAAACGAGCCCTGAGGCTCCATTTGCCGAAATACCGGGCAAAAAGCTCCGTCCCTGGCATGAAACGGGTGTTAAAATCAAGCCCTGAAATGCAAATTTCCTTGCAAAGCCCTTTTTAAGCAAATTTACGCTTGGAAAAAAAAAACATTGGAAAGCTGATTTTTAAGTAAATTCATTAAAGAAACTGTCCCCGCGCAGCTTTCGGCGTCTGGCTGGGGCAAATAGCCCATCCGGGTGCTGTTTTGGGGCGGTTTGGGGGAATCTCTCCTCTTTTGGGGTGGTTTTGGGGGAACATCTCCTTTTTGGGGGTGATTTTGGAGGAATCTCTCCTGCTTTGGGGCATTTTGGGTGAATATCCACTCCTTTGGGGCATTTTTGGGGGAATATCTGCTTGTTTGGGGGGAATCTCTCATCTTTAAGCATGGTTTTTGGGGGAATCTCTCCTCCTTTGGGGCGCTTTTGGGGGAATATCTGCTTTTTTGGGGTGGTTTTGGAGGAATCTCTCCTCCTTTGGAGCATTTTGGGTGAATATCCACTCCTTTGGGGTGGTTTTGGGGGAATATCTGCTTGTTTGGGGTGGTTTGGAGGGATTCTCTCATCTTTTAGCATGGTTTTGGGGGGTATCTCTCCTCCCATGGATTTTTTGGGGGGGATTATCTCCTTTTTTGGGACTGTTTTGGGGACTCTCTTCTCCTTTGTGACTGTTTGAGGGAATATCTCCTCCTTTGGGGCAGTTTTGAGGGAATATCTCCTTCTTTGGGGCATTTGGGGGGAATATCTGCTGTTTGGGGGGAATCTCTCCTCTTTTAGCACAGTTTTGGGGGAATGTCTTCTCCTTGGAGGCTCTTTTGGGGGAACATCTCCTTTTTGGGGATGGTTTTGGGGGAATCTCTTCTCCTTGGAGGCTGTTTTGGGGGAATATCTCCTTTTTTGGGATGGTTTGTGGGGAATCTCTTCTCCTTGGAGGCTCTTTTGGGGGAACATCTCCTTTTTGGGGGTGGTTTTGGGGGAATCTCTTCTCCTTAGGGGCTGTTTTGGGGGAATATCTCCTTTTTTGGGATAGTTTGGGGGGAATCTCTTCTCCTTGGAGGCTGTTTTGGGGGATTATCTCCTTTTTGGGGATGGTTTGTGGGGAATCTCTTCTCCCTAGGGGCTGTTTTGGGGGAATATCTCCTTTTTTGGGATAGTTTTGGGGGAATCTCTTCTCCTTGGAGGCTGTTTTGGGGGAATATCTCCTCTTTTTGAGCAGTTTTGGGGGCTCTCTCCTCCTTTGGAGCTTTTTTTGGGCTATCTCGGTCTCTCGCAGGCTACTGGAGGCCGACTCCAAGTCCATGCGCTCCATGAACGGCTCGCGAAGGAACAGCGGCTCCTCCTTGGTCTCCAGCTCCTCGGCCTCCTCCAACCTCAGCCACCTCGAGGAGGACACCTGGATCCTCTGGGGCCGCATCGTCAACGAGTGGGACGAGTGGAGGAAGAAGAAGGAGAAGCTGCTGAAGGTGAGGACGAAGCTTTATTTTTAATTATATTTTAACCCTCCCGCAAAAATCTGCACCAACCTTCCCCGTGCTGGGACAGGACGACGTCTCCCCGCCCGCAAGGAGCTTCCCCATCTTCTTGAAACCCGTTTTCTCAGGTTTTTGCCCCGTTTTTCCGCAGGAGCTCATCCGCAAAGGGATCCCCCACCACTTCCGCGCCATCGTCTGGCAGCTGCTCTGCAGTGCCACCGACATGCCCGTCAAAAACCAATACTCGGAGCTGCTCAAGATGTCCTCTCCCTGCGAGAAGCTCATCCGACGGGATATCGCTCGCACCTACCCGGAGCACGAGTTCTTCAAGGGACAGGACAGTCTGGGCCAGGAGGTGCTCTTCAACGTCATGAAGGTAACGTCTTTCCTCGAACGTCAACGGATTTTGGCCGCGGCCCAGACGCCGCTTTGGGTTTTGAAGCTGTTTTAACTGGATATTAATTTTTGATGGGTTTGGTTTCCACCACAAACTCCTGGAACCATCGTTTCCTGCAGTGTGACAGCCCTTTCCTCGCAAAAGGACCTCGTTCCCCATCCATCCCAGACCTGTTTTCCTCTTGAGTTTTACTCTGAATTAAGAAACAAATAGTTGAGTATTTGGGGGTCTAAATTCACGTTTGCAGCGACATCGTGTTCACGGGAGGTGGTGTCAACCAAAAAAAAAGCTGTTTTCCGTGGTCAAGGCTTCCCTCCGCCGTCGGCCTCCCAGAGCAAGCAGGGATGGTGGCCCGGCCGGTCCCCCTGCTCACACATTTATTTATTTTGAATTTTTTTCCCTCTTTCCAGGCCTATTCGCTGGTGGACCGGGAGGTCGGATACTGCCAGGGTAGCGCCTTCATCGTGGGACTGCTGCTCATGCAGGTTTGTGACGACCCCGGGGCGAGGAGGAGGTTTTTAACACCCTCCGGAGACGTGGTAGAAGGAGGTTGGGAAACGGGAGCCTTTTTCTTGATCCTCAGGAACAAAACGGGCTCGTTCCCACCATCCCACTTACTCCTGATGGGTTTAAAATCCCCCGTTCGCATTCCCCTTCGCCCGGGGACGGCTCCCAACACGTTCCATCCCATCACCTGATGGAAAGAAGCTCCTCATCCGGAGCTTCCAGCGGAGTTTTAGGGGGGGAAATCATGTCCTTTTGGGTCTCCAGATGCCCGAGGAAGAGGCCTTCTGCGTGTTCGTGAGGCTGATGCAGGAATACCGCTTACGGGAGCTCTTCAAACCCAGCATGGCCGAGCTGGGGCTCTGCATCTACCAGTTCGAGTACATGCTGCAGGTAGGCGCCACCCCACGCCCCCCAAAAAGCTCGGGGTGGTGGGAACCAGCGGGGAGAGCCAGGGGACGAGGACAGGGAGAGGTAGGAGTGAGGGGGGAGAAATGGGTTCCTCCGGTGGGGCTCGTGTCCAGCAACGCAGATCCTGGGGACGTCTCTGAGGTGCTCTGAGGACCATCGGTGATTTCTCAAGGGGGACATCAGTGAGACCCCAAGGATGTCCACAAGATGCCCTGGGGGCATCCGTGAGACCCAGGGCACCTCCGTGAGATGCCCCAGGGACCATCTGTGAGCCCCTGAGGACCATCTGTGAGCCCCTGGGGACCATCTGTGAGACACCCAAAGGAACCATCCACAAGACACCGCAGGGACCATCCGCGAGGTGCCCTGAGGGACACCCACGAGACCCTGGGGACCATCCACAAGACCTCGTGGACCTGTTCAAACCTCAACAGCCATGACTGACCCCTAAAAACTCCCACCGTTCCCCGTTTCTCTTCATTCCCCCCCGTTTCTCGCATCCAGGAGCAGCTGCCGGAGCTGAACATCCACTTCCGCTCGCAGAGCTTCCTCACCTCCATGTACGCCTCGTCCTGGTTCCTCACCCTCTTCCTCACCACCTTCCCCCTTCCCGTGGCCACGCGCGTCTTCGACATCTTCATGTACGAGGTAACGGGGCCGCGGCCAACACCATAAATCACAAAGGGACCACAACCACCTTTTTCCGCTTGAAAACATTCTCCCCACGCCAGCCAGTCTGGTTTTGGGGAGAAAAACCCCGAACCTCGAGTGGGAAAGGTGATGGTGTGGGGTCAAACGTGGACCTTTCCCGCAGGGGCTGGAGATCGTCTTCCGTGTGGGGATGGCACTGCTGCAGTTCAACCAGGCTGAGCTCGTCCAGCTCGACATGGAGGGCATGTCCCAGGTACGTGCCACTGGCTTTTGGGGTGGATTTGTCCAACGGGACGTGTTTCGGGGTGATTTGTCCAACAGAACAGTTGCTTCGGGTGATTTTCCGGGGTTGGGATTGTCCAACAGAACATTTTTGGGGGGTGGATTTGTCCAACGGGACGTGTTTCGGGGTGGATTTGTCCAACAGGACATGTTTTGGGGTGGATTTGTCCAAGGAACATGTTTTGGGGTGGATTTGTCCACCAGGATGTGTTTTGGGGTGGATTTGTCCAACGGGACGTGCTTCGGGGTGGATTTGTCCACCAGCATGTGTTTCGGGGTGGATTTGTCCAACGTGACATGTTTCGGGGTGGATTTGTCCAACAGGATGTGTTTTGGGGTGCATTTGTCCAACGGGACATGTTTTGGGGCAGATTTAGGCAACAGGACGTATTTGGGCGTGGATTTGTCCAATGGGCTGTATTTTGGGGCACAGTTAGTCAACGGGACATGTTTTGGGGTGGATTTGTCCAACAGGACGTGTTTTGGGGCACAGTTAGTCAACGGGACGTGTTTTGGGGCCGATTTCTGCAAAAGGCCATACTTTGTGGTGGATTTACGCAACGGGCTGCGTTTTAGACATGATGGGCCATATTTTGAGGCCGGTTTATGCAATAAGTTGTATTTTGGGGTGGATTTATGCACCGAGGACGTGTTTTTGGGGCAGCTTTATCCAACAGGGCCTATTTTGAGGCTGGTTTTACGCAACGGGCCCCACTTTGGGGCTGGTTTATGCGACGGGCTGTATTTTGGAGCCGTGTTTCACGGCCGGTTTCCGCGCCCGCAGTACTTCCAGAAGGTGATTCCGCACCAGTTCGACAGCTGCCCTGACAAGCTCATCCTCAGGGCCTTCCAGGTCAAGTACAACCCCAAGAAGATGAAGAGGTGAGATGGGAAAATGGGTTCCTGCGCTTGAGTGGGGTCCCCCCGTCGGCCGTGGGGCTCAGGGCCCGGGGGGTTTGGTCCCCGTCCTCGTGTCCCAGCTTGTCCCCGTGTCCCGAGCAGGCTGGAGAAGGAGTACGCCGCCATCAAGAACAAAGAGATGGAGGAGCAGATCGAGATCAAGGTGAGACAGGTCAAGTGTTGGCATCCTGAGGCCACTTTAGCCCATCCCCAGGGCCGGTTGAGCGCTCTTGGCATGGCTTAGCCCATCCTTGGGGCCACCTAAGCCATCCTGGAGCCACTTGAGCCCATCCCAGGGCCAGTTGAGCGCTCTTGGCATGGCTTAGCCCATCCTTGGGGCCACCTAAGCCATCCTGGAGCCACTTGAGCCCATCCCAGGGCCAGTTGAGCGCTCTTGGCATGGCTTAGCCCATCCTTGGGGCCACCTAAGCCATCCTGGAGCCACTTTAGCCCATCCCAGGGCCAGTTGAGCGCTCTTGGCATGGCTTAGCCCATCCTTGGGGCCATCTAAGCCATCCTGGAGCCACTTTAGCCCATCCCAGGGCCACTTGACCCATCCCCAGGGCTGTTTAAGCCATCCCGGGGCCACTTTGACTCATCCCTGGGGTGACTTTGAGCCATCCCGAGGCCATGTAGCCCATTCCTGGGGCCACTTGAGCCATCTCAGGGTGGCTTAGCCTCTCCCTGGAGCCACTTGACCCGTCCCCATGTCCATTTGAGCCCTCCTGGGACAACTTGACCCATCCCCAGGCCCATTTGAGCCCTCCTGGGACAACTTTACCCGTCCCCAGGCCCATTTGAGCCCTCCTGGGACAACTTCACCCATCCCCGGGGCCATCTAAGCCATCCTGGGATTACTTTGACCCATCCCACGGCCATTTAAGCTGTCCCCAGGGCCACTTAGCCCATCCTGGGTACCTTTTAGCCTGTCACCAGCACCTTTTAAGGCATCCCCGGAGCCACTTGAGACGTCCTGGGGCGGCTTAGCCCATCCCCAGGGCCATTTGAACCATCCTGGGGCCAATTTTACCCATCTCGGAGGCCGTTTAAGGTGTCCTCAAGGGCCATTTAAACCATCCCGGGGCCACTTGACCTGTCACAGAGCAGCTTGAGCCATCCCAGGGCCACTTTTACCTGTCCTTGGGGCTGTTTAGCCTGTCTCTGGGGCCATCTAAGCCATCCTGGAGCCACCACGACCCATCTCAGGACCATTTTGAATTGTCCCCGAGGCCACTTAGCCTGTCCCCAGGGCCATATAAACCATCCCAGGACCACTTTATCCCAAATTCAGGATGGTTTGAGCCATCCCCGGGGCCACTTAACCCATCCCCGGGGCCACTTAACCCATCCCCAGGGCCACTGGAGCCATCTGGGGACAGCTCAGCCCATCCCCGGGGTCACTTTACCCCCATGTCCCCCTGTCCCCGGGCTCGGTGACCCCCGCGGGGACATCAAACCCCTCCCTGGGGCTAATTTCTCCCCGTTTTCCACCCCCCAGCGCCTCCGCACCGAGAACCGCCTGCTCAAACAGCGCATCGAAACCCTGGAGAAGGTAAACCCCGCGGTCGGCACCCCAAACCCCCCCCCGGGGGCACCCAAACCCCTCCCTGGGGGCACCCAAATCCCCCTGGAGCACCCAAAAAGTCCCCTGGAGCACCCCAAACTCCCCTGAGGCAGCCATGCCGCCGCTGCCCAGAGCCCCTGGCACCCATGGGTGCAACCCCGCAATCTCCAGCACCCCTTTTATGGGCTGCACCCCCAAAATCTCCCCTCCCAGCACCGTTTTGGTACAAAAAAAGCCAGATTTAAGGCCAGAGAGCAGCCGTTTCATCGTTTTTCCACACAAACTCTCCCTCCGGGAGATGGAAAACGCTCTGTTTTAGGGCAAAACACCACCATCCCCCCCAGCGTGGGGGAAAAAGAGCTAAAATCCTTGGAAAACACCCCAAAACGGGGACCGATGATGCGCGGGAAGGTTGCCGGGTGCCTCCGCCTCTCGCTGCCTCCGTCTCCTTCGTTTATCTCGTTACGTCTCTCCTCTCTTTCTCTCTCTTCTCCGCCGGCGGCCGCAGGAGAGCGCGGCTCTCGCCGACAGGCTCATCCAGGTAGCGTCAAAAATAGCGATTTTTTTTTTCTCTTTTCCCGCTGCGTTTTAACCCTTTTCTTCCCCCTTTTCGCTTCCCAGCTGCGTCCAGCTCGTTGGGGGAAGATTTTGCCTTTTTTCCTGCTTTTCCGGAGGCTCCCGTGCACCTTCCCCCGCGTTGGGGGGCGGGGGGGGTGGAGGATTTGGGGGTGGTTGGTGAAAATGGGAGGGTTTGGCCCGTTTTGGGGCTCGGTGGAAAGCGGGGGGCAGCGGGGGGCAGGGTTTGGCCGAGATGGGGGTAAAAACCGCTGTTTTGGTGAGTTTGACCAAAATAATGTGGATTTTTGAGTGGAAGGTCACGGGTCGTGGGGTGAGAGCGGCTCGGAGGGGACAAAATGGCCCTGGAGGTCCCCACGGGGCTGGTGTCACCTCTTTGTCCTCAGTGTCACCTGCTGTGGGGCTGGTGTCACCCCCCCGGGGCTGGTGTCACCCCCTTCTCCTGGCGTCACCTGCCATGGGGCTGGCGTCACCCCCTTCTCCTGGCGTCACCCCCTTCTCCTGGCGTCACCTGCCGTGGGGCTGGCGTCACCCCCCCGGGGCTGGTGTCACCCCCTTCTCCTGGTGTCACCTGCCGTGGGACTGGTGTCACCCCCCGGGGCTGGCGTCACCCCCGTCTCCTGGTGTCACTTGCCATGGGGCTGGTGTCACCCCCTCGTCCCCAGTGTCACCCACCCCAGGGCCAGCATCACCCCCTCGTCCCTGCTGTCACCCCCTCGTCCCTGCTGTCACCCCCTTGTCCCTGCTGTCACCCGCTGCGGGGGGCTGGCATCACCCCCTCGTCCCTGCCGTCACTTTGCTGTGGGGCTGGCGTCACCCCCTTGTCCCTGGCGTCACCTTGTCCCTGACGTCACCCCTTGTCCCTGCCATCACCTTGCTGTGGGGCTGGCGTCATCCCCTCGTCCCTGGTGTCGTGCCCTCGTCCCTGGTGTCACCCCTCGTCCCTGGTGTCACCTCTCATCCCTGGCGTCACCCCTCGTCCCTGACGTCACCTCTTGTCCCTGGCATCACCCCTCATCCCTGGCGTCACCTTGTCCCTGGCGTCACCCCTCGTCCCTGATGTCAACCCTCATCCCTGGCGTCACTTCATCCCTGACGTCACCTTGTCCCTGGCGTCACCCCTCGTCCCTGATATCACCTCTCATCCCTAATGTCACCCCTCGTCCCTGGTGTCACCTCTCATCCCTGACATCATTTCGTCCCTGGCGTCACCCCTCGTCCCTGGCGTCACCTCTCGTCCCTGGCGTCGCCTTGTCACTGGCATCACCCCTCGTCCCTGACATCACCTTTTCCCTGACATCACCCCTCGTCCCCAGCGTCACCCCATGTCCCCAGCGCCACCACCGCACCCCTCCCGGTGACACGCCGCGGGGGGAGAACCGGGCACAGCCGAGCCCCAGTGGTGACACGTCCCCGCTGTCCCCAGGGCCAGGTGACGCGGGCCCAGGAGGCGGAGGAGAACTACATCATCAAGCGAGAGCTGGCCGTGGTCAAGCAACGCTGCACCTCAGCCACCGAGAACCTCCAGCGCGCCCAGACCACCATCCGGCAGCTGCAGGACCAGCAGGTTGGTGTCCCCAGACGTCCCCAAACGTCCCCAGATGTCCCCAGACTTCCCCCATCCCCCCCACGCATCCCCCTTTCAATTCGCGCCCTGCAGCAGCCCAGATTCGGGGCTGGGTGGTGGGTGCCGCCGCCGTGGGCGAGGCTGGGAGGGGACACAGGCGTCGTGCCCTGCGGGTGACACGTTGGGGACGGTGGCAGGGGAACCCGCGCTTCAGCGAGGAGTTTGTCACCCACCTGGAGACGGAGCTGGAGCAGTCGCGGCTGCGGGAGAGCGAGACCCTCGGCGCCCTCAAGGAGATGCAGGATAAAGTCCTCGACATGGAGAAGGTGAGGGGGACGCCTCGCGGTGTCACGCTGGTGGCCCTGAGGACGGGGAGTGTCACACGAGTGGTCTTGGGGACAGGGACAGTCGTGTGGTTGGCCCTGGGGATGGGGACGGTCCCACAAGTGGTCTTGGGGACGGGGACGGTCATGTGGGTGGCCCTGGGGACGGGGAGTGTCACACGAGTGGCCCTGGGGATGGGGAGTGTCACACGAGTGGTCTTGGGGATGGGGACGGTCATGTGGGTGGCCCTGGGGATGGGGAGGGTCCCACGAGTGGCCCTGGGGATGGGGAGTGTCACACGAGTGGTCTTGGGGACGGGGACGGTCGTGTGGGTGGCCCTGGGGATGGGGAGGGTCCCACGAGTGGTCTTGGGGACGGGGACGGTCATGTGGGTGGCCCTGGGGATGGGGAGGGTCCCACGAGTGGCCCTGGGGATGGGGAGTGTCACACGAATGGCCTTGGGGACAGAGAGTGACACACAAGGGGCTCTGGGGGATCCTGGACCTGGTGTCCCCCATCCCTGGGGATCCCCAGTGCCACCCAAGTGTCCCCAGGGGGTCCCCCTGTGCCCGGGGATCCCCAGTGCCACCCAAGTGTCCCCAGGGGGTCCCCCTGTGCCCGGGGATCCCCAGTGCCATGTGTCCCTGGGGGATTCCCTGTCCCTGGGCATCCCCAGTGCCACACAAGTGTCCCCAGGGCATCCCCCTGTCCCTGGGGATCCCCAGTGCCACCCAAGTGTCCCCAGGGGGTCCCCCTGTGCCCGGGGATCCCTAGTGCCACCCAAGTGTCCCCAGGGGGTCCCCCTGTGCCCGGGGATCCCCAGTGCCATGTGTCCCTGGGGGATTCCCTGTCCCTGGGCATCCCCAGTGCCACACAAGTGTCCCCAGGGCATCCCCCTGTCCCTGGGGATCCCCAGTGCCACACAGGTGTCCCCAGGGGGTCCCCCTGTCCCTGGGGATGCCCAGTGCCACCCAAGTGTCCCCAGGGGGTCCCCCTGTCCCTGGGCATCCCCAGTGCCACACAAGTGTCCCCAGGGGGTTCCCCTGTGCCCGGGGATCCCCAGTGCCACACAAGTGTCCCCAGGGGGTCCCCATGTCCTTGGGGATCCCCAGTGCCACACAGGTGTCCCCAGGGGGTCCCTCTGTGCCTGGGGATCCCCAGTGCCACACAGGTGTCCCCAGGGGGATCCCCTGTCCCTGGGGATCCCCAGTGCCACCCAAGTGTCCCCAGGGGATCCCCCTGTGCCCAGGGATCCCCAGTGCCACCCAAGTGTCCCCAGGGGATCCCCTGCCCCTGGGGATCCCCAGTGCCACCCAAGTGTCCCCAGGGGGTCCCTCTGTGCCCGGGGATCCCCAGTGCCACATGTCCCCGGGGAATCCCCTGTCCCTAGTGTCCCCTGTCCCTAGTGTCCCCTGTCATCACCCCCCAATGCATGAGCGTCCCCACCTCCACCTGGCAGAGGGGGACGAGCCCCCAGTGGCACCACCCTGGGGCGTCCCTGCCGATGACAAGTGCCACTGCCCCGAGGTGTCCGCGATCACATCCAGCGTCACCGCCCCGAGATGTCCCTGCCGACGTCCGGTGCCACTGCCCCGGCACGTCCCTGCCCCGGGGTGTCCCCACCGATATCCGATGCCCCCACCCCGGCGTGCCCCTCCGCGGGGCGTCCCCGCCGATGTCCCCCGTGTCCCCGCAGAGGAACAGCCTGCTGCCGGACGAGGACAACGTGGTGCGGCTGCAGGAGGAGCTGCAGGCGCTGGCGCTGCGCGAGGCCGAGGCCGTCAAGTCGCTGACGGAGCTGCAGCAGCAGGTGAAGGACCTCAGCGACAGCTGGCAGGTAAGGCCCCGGACCCCTGGGTGTCCCCCCCGGGCCCCTGGGTGTCCCCCCCAGACGCCTGGGTCCCCCCCGAACGCCTGGGTCCCCTCACAGAGACCTGGGTCCCCCCCTGAACGCCTGGGTCCCCCCTGGACACCTGGGTCCCCCCTCCCAGATACCTGGGTCCCCTCCCGGAGACCTGGGTCCCCCCCACAGACACCTGGGTCCCCCCTGAATGCCTGGGTCCCCTCCCGGACACCTGGGTCCCCTCCTGGATTCCTGGGTCCCCCCCCCGAACGCCTGGGTCCCCCCCCAGACACCTGGGTCCCCTCCCGGATGCCTGGGTCCCCTCCCAGAGACCTGGGTCCCCCCCGAACGCCTGGGTCCCCTCCTGGAGACCTGGGTCCCCCCTGGACACCTGGGTGTCCCCCCCAGAGACCTGGGTCCCCTTCCAGAGACCTGGGTCTCCCCCCGAATGCCTGGGCGTCCCCCCAGACACCTGGGTCCCCCCCTGAACGCCTGGGTCCCCTCCCAGAGACCTGGGTGTCCCCCCCCAGACACCCGGGTCCCCCCCCGAATGCCTGGGTCCCCTCCCAGACACCTGGGTCCCCGCCGAACGCCTGGGTCCCCTCCTGAAGACCTGGGTCCCCTCCCGGAGACCTGGGCCCCCCCCGAATGCCTGGGTCCCCCCTGGAGACCTGGGTCCCCCCCCCAGATGCCTGGGTGTGTCCCCCAGATGCCTGGGTCCCCTCCTGGAGACCTGGGTCCCTTGTCCTGACTCCTGGGTCCCCTCTCGGCCACCTGAGTCCCTTGTTCCAACATCTGGGTCCCCTCTCGGCCACCTGGGTCCCCTCCTGGCCACTTAGGTCCCTTGTTCCAACATCTGGGTCCCCTCTTGGCCACCTGGGTCCCCTCTTGGCCACCTGGGTCCCTTGTTCCAACATCTGGGTCCCCTCTTGGCCACCTGGGTCCCCTCTTGGCCACCTGGGTCCCTTGTTCCAACATCTGGGTCCCCTCTTGGCCACCTGGGTCCCCTCTTGGCCGCTTAGGTCCCTTGTTCCAACATCTGGATTCCCCTCTTGGCCACCTGGGTCCCCTCTTGGCCACCTGAGTCCCTTGTTCCAACATCTGGGTCCCCTCTTGGCTACCTGGGTCCCCTCTTGGCCACCTGAGTCCCTTGTTCCAACATCTGGGTCCCCTCTTGGCCACCTGGGTCCCCTCTTGGCCACCTGGGTCCCTTGTTCCAACATCTGGGTCCCCTCTTGGCCACCTGGGTCCCCTCTTGGCCACCTGGGTCCCTTGTTCCAACATCTGGGTCCCCTCTTGGCCACCTGGGTCCCCTCTTGGCCGCTTAGGTCCCTTGTTCCAACATCTGGATTCCCCTCTTGGCCACCTGGGTCCCCTCTTGGCCACCCGGGTCCCTTGTTCCAACATCTGGGTCCCCTCTTGGCCACCTGGGTCCCTAGTTCCAACATCTGGATCCCCTCCTGGCCACCTGGGTCCCTCGCCCCGACACCCCTGTCCCCTCCCATCCACCTGGGTCCCTCGCCCTGCCACCCGGGTCCCCCCGGGGGCCACCCGGGTCCCCCGGGGGCCCAGCGGGTGCCTGACGGGTGCGGGGCGCAGGCGGGCCGGGCGGGCGGGCGCTGGAAGGACTCGCCGCGGCGGAGCAACGCCAACGCGCTGCAGGAGGCCGTGGTGGCGGCGCGGCTGCGGGAGGCCCAGGCCCAGGCCGAGCTGCGGGCGCTGCGCCAGCGGGTGCTGCAGCTCGAGACGCAGGTCAGAGCCCGGGCCGCATCCTGACCGGGGGCTGGGGGGCTGAACTGGGGGGTACTGCGGTCATGGGGAATGAACTGGGGGGTACTGGGATCACGGGGGCTGCACTGGGGGGTACTGGGGTCACGGGGGCTGAACCGGGGGTGCTGCGCCAGTGGGTGCTGCAGCTCGAGACCCAGGTCAGAGCCCGGGCCGCATCCTGACCGGGGGCTGGGGGGGCTGAACTGGGGGGTACTGGGGTCATGGGCGCTGAACTGGGGGGTACTGGGGTCATGGGGGCTGAACTGGGGGTGCTGCGCCAGCGGGTGCTGCAGCTCGAGACGCAGGTCAGAGCCCGGGCCGCATCCTGACCAGGGGCTGGGGGGGCTGAACTGGGGGGTACTGGGATAACAGGGGCTGAACTGGGGGTGCTGGGGGTGTGCGTGCTGAACTGGGGGTGTGGGTGCTGAACTGGGGGTGCAGTATGGGGGCAGAGGGGGCTGAACGGGGGGTGCTGAGTGCCTGCACCCCTAGGGCCAGATCCAGCACAGGGTGCTGGGCCAGGCAGAGCAGACCCACACGGGGCTGCGGGAGCTGGGGGGGGGTGACAGGGACCATGGCCAGGGGGGTGACATGGGTGGGGGGGGTGGACGGGGGGGGGGTGATGGGGTGGGGGGGTGGACGGGGGGGGGGGTGGGTGACAGGGGTGGGGGGGTGACAGGGGTGGGGGTTGACAGCCGTGTCCCCCGCAGGGCCAGATCCAGCGCACGGTGCTGGGCCGGGCGGAGCAGACGTGCGCGGGGCTGCGGGAGCTGGGGGGGGGGGATGATGGGTGGGGGTGTGACAGGGGTGGGGGGGGTGATGGGGTGTGGGTGACAGGGGTGGGGGGGGTTACAGGGGTGGGGGGTGACAGCCGTGTCCCCCGCAGGGCCAGATCCAGCGCACGGTGCTGGGCTGGGCGGAGCAGACGTGCGCGGGGCTGCGGGAGCTGGGGGTGGGGGGGTGACAGGGGTGGGGGGGTGACGGGGGGCTGGGTGACAGGGGGGTGGGTGACAGGGGTGGGGGGTGACAGCCGTGTCCCCCGCAGGGCCAGATCCAGCGCACGGTGCTGGGCCGGGCAGAGCAGACGTGCGCGGGGCTGCGGGAGCAGCTGCGGCTGGCGGCGGCACAGAGCAAGGGGCTGCAGGCGCAGCTCAGCGAGAGCCACCGCAAACACGCCGAGGCCCAGTGCAAGGTGGGGCGCTCGGGGGCACCCTGGGGACCGCCCTGGGGGCACCCATGGGTGCTGCCCATCCCCTCCCCGGGGACACCCACAGACCCTCCCCAGGGACACCCATGTCCCCTCCCCAGGGACACTCCCATCCTCTCCCCTGGGGACACCCCTGTCCCCTCCCCAGGGACACCCACAGACCCTCCCCAGGGACATCCACGTCACCTCCCCAGGGACACCCCCAGACCCTCCCCGGGGACACCCCTGTCCTCTCCCCTGGGGACACCCCTGTCCCCTCCCCGGGGACACCCACGTCCCCTCCCCAGGGACACCCCTGTCCCCTCCCCGGGGTCACCCACAGACCCTCCCATGGGGCCATCCCTGTCCCTTTCCCTGGGGACACCCCTGGCCCCTCCCCTGGGGTCACCATGTCCACTGCTGTAGGGCCACAATGTCCCCTCCAGTGGGGTCCCCATGTCCCCTCCCATGGGGTCCCGTTGTCCCCACCACCGGGGTCCCAGTGTCCCCTCCCATGGTGTCCCCATGTCCCCTCCAGTGAGGTCCCCATGTCCCTTCCCATGGTGTCCCCATGTCCCTTCCAGTGAGGTCCCCATGTCCCCTCCACCGGGATCCTGGTGTCCCCTCCAGTGAGGTCCCCATGTCCCTTCCCATGGTGTCCCCCCATCCCCTCCAGTGAGGTCCCCATGTCCCTTCCCATGGTGTCCCCATGTCCCTTCCAGTGAGGTCCCCCTATCCCCTCCCACAGGGTCCCCACCACCCGCAACGTCCCCTCCACCGACCTTCCCTTGTCCCTGGGGCCGGGGGGGGGGGGGGGGGGGGGTGACACGGGGGTGGCAGCGGGTGACACGAGTGTCCCCAGAGCAAGGAGGAGGTGATGGCGGTGCGGCTGCGCGAGGCTGACAGCATGGCGGCCCTGGCCGAGATGCAGCAGCGCGTCGCCGAGCTGGAGATCCAGGTGAGGGGGGGACAAGGGGGCGCGGGGCGGGGGGCACGAGGGGGGGACGGGGTGACAGGGTGACAGGGTGACAGGGTGACAGGAGGGGGACGGGCACCCGCTGACCCGCGCGCACCCGCAGAGGGAGGAGGGCATGATCCAGGGGCAGCTCAACCACTCCGACGCCGCCCAGTACATCCGCCAGCTCAAGGACCACATCGACGAGCTCAAGGCCGAGGTAAGGCACCCATGGGTGCTGCGGCACCCATGTCCTGCCCCCACGGGTGCTGGGGAACCCGTACTTGCACCCATGGGTGCTGGGGAACCCGTGTCCTGCACCCACGGGTGCTGCGGCACCCACGTCCTGCCCCCACGGGTGCTGGGGAACCCGTACCCTGCACCCATGGGTGCTGGGGAACCTGTGTCCTGCGCCCATGGGTGCTGTGGCACCCACGTCCTGCCCCCACGGGTGCTGGGGAACCCATGTCCTGCCCCCACAGGTGCTGGGGAACCCGTACCCTGCACCCATGGGTGCTGGGGAACCTGTGTCCTGCGCCCATGGGTGCTGTGGCACCCACGTCCTGCCCCCACAGGTGCTGGGGGAACCCACGTCCTGCCCCCATGGGTGCTGCAGCACCCACGTCCTGCCCCCACGGGTGCTGGGGAACCCGTGTCCTGCCCCCACGGGTGCTGGGGAACCCATGTCCTGCACCCATGGGTGCTGAGGCACCCACGTCCTGCCCCCACGGATGCTGGGGAACCCGTGTCCTGCACCCATGGGTGCTGCGGCACCCACGTCCTGCTCCCACGGGTGCTGGGGATCCCGTACTTGCACCCATGGGTGCTGCAGCACCCATGTCCTGCCCCCACAGGTGCTGGGGAACCCGTATGCTGCATCTATGGATGCTGAGGCACCCATGTCCTGCCCCTACAGGTGCTGGGGAACCCATACCCTGCACCCATGGGTGCTGCAGCACCCACATTCTGCCCCCACGGGTGCTAGGGGACCCTGTACCCTGTGCCCACAGGTGCTGGAGGACTGATACTCTGCACCCATAGGTGTTGCAGCACCCACATCCTGCACCCGTGGGTGCTGGGGGACCCATACCCTACATCCATGGGTGCTGCGGCACCCATGTCCTGCACCCATGGGTGCTGTGGGACCCTATACTCTACACCCATGGGTGCTGCAGCACCTGTACCCTGCACCCATGGGTGCTGTGGCACCCATGTCCTGCCCCTGCGGGTGCTGGGGAACCCGTGTCCTGCGCCCATGGGTGCTGCGGCACCCAGGTCCTGCCCCCGTACGTGCTGGGGAACCCGTATGCTGCACCTATGGATGCTGAGGCACCCACATCCTGCCCCTACAGGTGCCGGGGAACCTGCACCCATGGGTGCTGTGCCACCCACGCCCTGCGCCCATGGGTGCTCAGGGACCCTATACCCTGCGCCCATAGGTGCTGGGGGACCCATACCCTACATCCATGGGTGCTGTGGGACCCTATACCCTGCACCTACGGGTGCTGCAGCACCCATACCCTGCACCCATGGGTGCTGGAGGATCCATGTCCTGCACCCACAGATGCTGTGGCACCTATACCCTGCACCTATGGGTGCTGAGGGACCCACTCCTG
>CM020244.1:794534-920024 GCA_009819775.1 Phoenicopterus ruber ruber
CACACGCCACGACACCCCACAACGCGCCTCGACGTGCCACAACACCCCACAACACGCCACGACACGCCACAACACGCTACAGCACCCCACAACATGCCACGACACGCCACAACATGCCACGACACCCCACGACACCCCACAACACGCCACAACACGCCACAATGCAGCACAACGCACCCCGGCGCGCTGCGGCACACGGCAACACGCCCCAACACGCCACCACACGCGTGTGGCAACCGCAGCGGCTTCTCCAAGCCCCTTTATGGGCCCAAACGGCTCCGGTTGCATTTTTTTTTCCCCTAATTAGGGCGATTCGAAACCCAAATTTGTGCCCACATGGGTGGTGGGGGGGGGGGGGCAGCACCCACTTGGGGGCGCGTTCAGCTCGGGCCGGCTTTGGGTGCTCGCGATGGGCGCAGTCGCCCTGGTTTGGGTGATTTTGCCCTTTTTGGGTGCTTTTGCCTTTTGGGGGTGCTTTTGCCTTTTTTGGGGTACTTTTGGCTTTTTGGGGGGTACTTTTTCCCTTTTTTGGGGTACTTTTGCCTTTTTGGGGGGAACTTCTGCCTTTTTGGGGGGTACTTTTGCTGGTTTTGGGGTACTTTTGCCATTTTTGGGGGTACTTTTGCCATTTTGGGGGGTACTTTTGCCTGTTTGGGGGGGAATTTTGGCCTTTTTGGGGGGTGTTTTCACCCTCTTTTGGGTGCACTCACCCAGTTTCTGGGCCCCTTTGCTTTTTTTGGGGGGGGGGGGGGGTGCTTTTTGCCTTTTTTTGGGTGCTCACAACCTCTTCTGGGTGCTTTCGCCTGGTTTTGGGGTGTTTTCACGCTGGTTTGGGTGCGGTCACCCTGTCCTGGCTGCTTTCGCCCTGGTTTGGGTGCTTTTGCCCCGTTTTGGGTGCGCTTCTCCTTTTCTGGGTGCTCTGACTCCGTTTTGGGGTGCTTTCACCCTCTTCTGGGTGCTTCAGCCCTGGCTTTGGGGTGTTTTCGCCCTGGTTTGGGTGCTTTTGTCCTGCTTTGGGTTGTTTTCGTCCTGTTTTGGGTGTGTTCATCCTGGTTTGGGTGCAGTCACTCTTTTCCTGGGTGCTTGCGCCCTCCTCTGGGTGCTTTCACCCTGGTTTGGGTGCATTTCCCCTGGTTTGGGTGCATTTCCCCTCGCTTTGGGTGCTTTCGCCCTCTTTTGGGTGCTTCACCCTGTTTTGGGTGCTTTCACCCTGTTTTGGGTGCTTTCACCCCATTTTGGGTGCATTCGCCCTGTTTTGGGTGCTTTCACCCTGGTTTGGGTGCTTTTCCCCTTGCTTTGGGTGCTTTCGCCCTCTTTCGGGTGCTTCAACCTGTTTTGGGTGCTTTCACCCCATTTTACGTGCATGCACCCCATTTTGGGGTCTTTTCACCCTGCTTTGGGTGCATTTCCCCTTGCTTTGGGTGCTTTCACCCTGGTTTGGGTGCATTCGCCCTTTTCCTGGGTGCTTTCTGCCCTCTTCTGGGTGCTTTCATGTTGCTTGGGTGCCTTCACCCAGTTTTAGGTGCCTTCACACCGGTTTCGGTGCATTTGCTCTGGTTTTGGGTGCATTTGCCCCTTTCTGGGTGTATTTGCTCTTCTATGGGTGCTTTCATCGTTTTGGGTGCATTTCCCCTTGCTTTGGGTGCTTTCACCCTGGTTTTTGCGTGCATTTCCCCTTGTTTTGCGTGCTTTCGCCCTCTTTTGGGTGCTTCAACCTGTTTGGGTGCTTTCACCCTGTTTGGTGCATGCACCCCATTTGGGGTCTTTTCACCCTGGCTTGGGTGCATTCACCCTGGTTTGGGTGCATTCGCCCTTCTCCTGGGTGTTTCTGCCCTCTTCTGGGTGTTTTCACGTTGCTTTGGGTGCCTTCACCCAGTTTGAGGTGCTTTCACGCTGGGTTTGGGTGCATTTGCTCTGGTTTTGGGTGCATTTGCTCTGGTTTTGGGTGCATTTGCCCGTTTGTGGGTATATTTGCTCTTCTACGGGTGCTTTCATCCTGATTGGGTGCATTTCCCCTTGCTTTGGGTGCTTTCGCCCTGTTTTGGGTGCATTCACCCTGGTTTTGGGTGTTTTCACCCTCTTTTGGATGCATGCACCCCATTTTGGGGTCTTTTCACCCTGTTTTGGGGGCATTCACCCTGGTTTGGGTGCTTTCACCCCGTTTTGGGTGCATGCAACCCATTTTGGGGTCTTTTCACCCTGGTTTGGGTGCATTCACCCTTTTCCTGGTTGCTTCTGCCGTCTTCTGGGTGCTTCCATGTTGCTTTGGGTGCCTTCACCCAGTTTTAGGTGCTTTCACGCTGGTTTGGGTGCATTTGCTCTGGTTTTGGGTGCATTTGCCCCCTTCTGGGTGCATTTGCTCTTCTACGGGTGCTTTCATCTTGTTTTGGGTGCTTTCACCCCGTTTTGGGTGCATTTCCCCTTGCTTTGGGTGCTTTCACCCTGTTTTGGGTGCATTTGCCCTTTTCCTGGGTGCTTCTGCCCTCTTCTGGGTGCTTTCATGTTGCTTTGGGTGCCTTCACCCAGTTTTAGGTGCTTTCACACTGGTTTGGGTGCATTTGCCCCTTTCTGGGTGCATTTACTCTTCTACAGGTGCTTTCATCTTGTTTTGGATGCTTTCATCCTATTTTGGGTGCATTTCCCCTTCTTTGGGTGCATTTCCCCTTGCTTTGGGTGCTTTCGCCCTGTTTTGGGTGCATTCACTTCGGTTTGGGTGTTTTCACCCTCTTTTGGGTGCATGCAACCCCATTTTGGGGTCTTTTCACCCTGTTTTGGGGGCATTCACCCTGGTTTGGGTGCTTTCACCCCATTTTGGGGTCTTTTCACCCTGGTTTGGGTGCATTCGCCTTTTCCTGGGTGCTTCTGCCCTCTTCTGGGTGCTTTCACATTGCTCTGGGTGCCTTCACCCAGTTTTAGGTGCTTTCACGCTGGTTTGGGTGCATTTGCTCTGGTTTTGGGTGCATTTGCCCCCTTCTGGGTGCATTTGCTCTTCTACGGGTGCTTTCATCTTGTTTTGGGTGCTTTCACCCCATTTTGGGTGCATTTCCCCTTGCTTTGGGTGCTTTCACCCTGTTTTGGGTGCATTCGCCCTGGTTTGGGTGCATTCGCCCTTCTCCTGGGTGTTTTCTGCCCTCTTCTGGGTGCTTTCACGTTGCTTTGGGTGCCTTCACCCAGTTTTAGGTGCTTTCACGCTGGTTTGGGGTGCATTTGCTCTGGTTTGGGTGCATTTGCTCTTCTACGGGTGCTTTCATCTTGTTTTGGGTGCTTTCATCCCCTTTTGGGTGCATTTCCCCTTGCTTTGGGTGCTTTCACCCTGGTTTTGGTGCATTCACTTTGTTTTGGGTGTCTTCGCCCTCTTTTGGGTGCACGCACCCCATTTTGGGGTCTTTTCACCCTGTTTTGGGTGCACACTCACCCACCCTGGGAGACTCCTGCCATCCCTGCACCCACGGGCGCCATCCCCGCACCCACGGGCGCCATCCCTGCCCCCACGGGCACCCCCGCCCCCGTGGGTGCCCTCGGTCCCCTCCCACGTCCCCGTCCCCTCCCCAGGTCTCCCACCGCGCCACATGGACTCCGTGGTTCAGATCGTGGAAGCCCTTGAGTCGACCGACTACGGTTTCACCGGCACCGTGCCGGAGCTGGCGCGGGCGCTGGGTGGCTGCAGCACCCCGGGGTGCCGCGCCGTGCTGGGTGAGCCACCCGACGTCCCGCCAGCCCCACCAACGCTCAGCCACGAGCAGTGGCTGCTCTTCACCCAACTCCTCCGCCACGACGCCGCGGCACCCGAGCGCGGCGCCGTGCTGGCACCCGACGGCTCCACCGTCGCCCTTGGCCCCCTCCTCGCCGGCATCGAGGTGGGCCTCAAGCGGGCGGCGGGGTGGCCCAGCCCCACCCTCGAGCCACCACCCATCGACGCGCTCTACGCCGTCACCATCACCGAGGCTTTGGGGACGTCCTTCCTCTTGGCTCGTGACGGTGACGGCAACCGAGCCACGCTGGGACCCGGCGGCTGTTGGGATGACGTGGATGACCCCCAAAACTACACCCTGCTGGGACCCCCGTCACCCGTCCCTGATGCCGTCGCCAACGGGGCGATGGATGGGGTGCTGTTGGGTGCCCACCTGGCCCAAGCACCCATCCCGCTCGCCGACCTTCTCCAGGGCTACTACGGGACGGGCAACGGCACGGAGAAGGGGCGCCCCCCCAGCAGTTACCGGCGGCGCGATTTCGGGGTGCTAACGGGGCCGGGGAAGCTGGAGGAGGAGGTGGCGGCGATGCTGAGGGTGCTGCGGGTGCTGCCACCCACCCGGGAGCTCTTGGAGGACGTGGGGTCGGAGGAGGCGACGGCCATCGCTCGCCAAGCGGCGCGGGACTTCACGGAGGTCTACGTGGGTAGGGAGGTGGCACCGGGTCGCGAAGTCACATCTGCTCCCCCCCCCCCAAAAAAAAATCGGGTGGGAGGATGGGTGGGGAGCTGCGCCCTGGGTGGGGCTGGGGTCCCCAGTGTCACCCAGTGTAGGTGGCGCTGGGGGGAGTCAAGCTCTGAGAGCCAACTGGTGACATACGGCCTGGCGTGGTCAGACACCACCACGTCCCCTGGGTCGTGGTCCCTGGATGGACACCACCGTGTCCCCTGGATGGACACCCACAGGTCCCCTGGGTGGACATGGTGTGTCCCCTGGATGGACACCACCATGTCCCCAGATGGTTGTCCCTGGATGGACACCACCGTGTCCCCAGATGGACACCACCATGTCCCCTGGGTGGACACCACCGTGTCCCCTGGGTGGACATTGATGTGTCCCCTGGGTGGACACCCACAGGTCCCCTGGGTGGACACTGGTGTGTCCCCTGGATGGACACCACCGTGTCCCCAGATGGACACCACCATGTCCCCTGGGTGGACACCACCGTGTCCCCTGGGTGGACATTGATGTGTCCCTGGGTGGACACCCACAGGTCCCCTGGGTGGACACTGGTGTGTCCCCTGGGTGGACACCACCGTGTCCCCAGATGGACACCACCATGTCCCCTGGGTGGACACCGGTGTGTCCCCTGGATGGACACCACCGTGTCCCCAGATGGTTGTCCCTGGATGGACACCACTGTGTCCCTGGATGGACACCCACAGTTCCCCTGGGTGGACACCACCGTGTCACCTGGGTGGACATTGATGTGTCCCCTGGGTGGACACCCACAGGTCCCCTGGGTGGACACTGGTGTGTCCCCTGGGTGGACACCACCGTGTCCCCAGATGGACACCACCATGTCCCCTGGGTGGACACCGGTGTGTCCCCTGGATGGACACCACCGTGTCCCCAGATGGTTGTCCCTGGATGGACACCACTGTGTCCCCTGGATGGACACCCACAGTTCCCCTGGGTGGACACCACCGTGTCACCTGGGTGGACATTGATGTGTCCCCTGGGTGGACATAGGTGTGTCCCCTGGATGGATGTTGGTGTGTCCCCTGGATGGACACCACCATGTCCCCAGATGGTTGTCCCTGGATGGACACCACCGTGTCCCCAGATGGACACCACCATGTCCCCTGGGTGGACACTGGTGTGTCCCCTGGATGGACACCACTGTGTCCCCAGATGGTTGTCCCTGGATGGACACCACCGTGTCCCCTGGATGGACACCCACAGTTCCCCTGGATGGACACCACCGTGTCCCCTGGATGGATGTTGGAGTGTCCCCTGGATGGACACTACCATGTCCCCAGGTGGTTGTCCCTGGATGGACACCACGGTGTCCCCTGGATGGACACCACCATGTGTCCTGGATGGACATCAGTGTATCTTCTGGGTGGACACCAGTGTGTCCCCGGGATGGACGCCACCGTGTCCGCAGATGGTTGTCCCTGGATGGACACCACCATGTCCCCTGGGTGGAGATTGGTGTGTCCCCTGGATGGACACCACCATGTCCCCAGATGGTTGTCCCTGGATGGACACCACCATGTCCCCTGGGTGGACACCGGTGTGTCCCCTGGATAATGGGTCCCTGGACACTGCTTTGTCCCCTGGATGGCCACCGATGTGTCCCCTGGATGGCCACCCCCATGTCCTTTGGATGGCCACCAGTGTGTCCTCGGTTGGTGGGTCCCTGGCCAGACACCCCCATGTCCTCTGGATGGCCATCGATGTGTCCCCTGGATGGCCACCAATGTGTGCCCTGGATGGTTACCGATGTGTGCCCTGGATGGCCACTACCGTGTCCTCTGGATGGCCACCAGTGTGTCCTTGGTTGTCCCCTGGATGGCCACCAATGTGTACCCTGGATGGCTACTGATGTGTGCCCTGGATGGCCACCACCGTGTCCTCTGGATGGCCACCAGTGTGTCCTCGGTTGGTGGGTCCCTGGCCAGACCCCCCCACGTCCTCTGGATGGCCACCTGTGTGTCCCCTGGACACAGCCATGTCCCCACCCAAGGGACACCCTGAGCAGACGCTCCACGTGCCCTAGATGAGGAGACCCCAGGAGGACACTACCGTGTCCCAGGCCAAGGGGTTCCTCAGCCGGGCAGATGCTCCACGTCCCCAGGACCCCCGGGGACGCTGCCACGTCCCCAACGGCCCACGGGACCAGGCAAGTCCCCTTCTTCCACCGCTTGCCTTCCCCCGCAGACTGCCCGGCCATCGTGCCCCGGTGCATGTGGGGTGCCCGTCCCTACCGGGGCACCCCCAGACCGTTGACCCTCCCCTTGGGCTCCGTCTACATCCACCACACCTTCGTACCCAGCGCCCCGTGCCGCACCTTCGCCGCCTGCGCCCGCGACATGCGCGCCATGCAACGCTTCCACCAGGACACCCGCGGGTGGGATGACATCGGTTACAGGTGAGACCTCGTCACCGTCACCCCGCCGAGGTCCCCGTCACCCGTCTCCGGGTGGCTCAGGTTGACCCACGGGTGCTTCCAGCTTCGTGGTGGGGTCGGACGGGTACCTGTACCAAGGCCGAGGTTGGCACTGGGTTGGTGCCCACACCAAAGGCTACAACAGCAAAGGCTACGGCGTGGGCTACGTCGGAGACTTCTCGGCCACCTTGCCGGACCCTGACACCATCGCCCTGGTGCGGGACGGGCTCCTGCCCTGCGCCGTGCGGACCGGCCGGCTTCGCCACAACTACACCCTCCGTGGCCACCGCCAGATGGGTCGCACCGACTGCCCCGGCAACTCCCTCTTCCATGAGATTGAGACCTGGCAAGGCTTCAAGGTGAGCACCAAGCTCCGTGGTATCTCCGGGGGTTGGAGGTTTGGTGGCCGGTTGGGGCGTCTGGTCCGGTGCGGCGTGGCCAGGAGGATGGAGGTATGGTGGGGGTGATGCTGGGACCAGTCGTGGTTTCTTCTCTCCTCTGCAGTGAGGACCAGCCCCGTGGGTCCTGGTCTGGATGGGTGCGGGTAAGGTTGGATCATGGTCTAGATGGATGCTGGCCTGATGGGTGAAGGTCTAGATGGACCCTGGTCCAACAGATGTTGGTCTGATGAGGGCCAGACTGGATGGACCCTGGTCCAGATGGTCACCAAGGCCATGGATGCCAGATGGACCCTGGTCCAGATGGTCACCAAGGCCATGGATGCCAGCCTGGATGGACCCTGGTCCAGATGGCTGCCAATCTCATGGATGCCAGATGGACCCTGGTCCAGATGGCCACCGACCAGGCCAATGCCAGCCTGGATGGACCCTGGTCCAGATGGCCACCAAGCCCATGGATGCTAGATGGACCCTGGTCCAGATGGCCACCACTCTGATGGACACCAGCCTGGGTAGACCCTGGTCCAGATGGTCACCAGTCCCATGGATGCCAGCCCAGATAGACCATGGTCCATCCAGACCCTGACCCAACGGATCCCACCACGGATCGGCCCTGGTCCAGGTGGCCACCAGTCCCATGGACACCAGCCCAGATGCACCATGGTCCAGGTGGCCACCAGCCCAACGGATGCCAACCCTGATGGACCCTGGCCCAGAAGAACCCCAGCCTTGAAGCCTACTAGCCCAGATGGATCCTGGCCTGGCCCCGCTGGCCCAGCAGACCATCCCCGTAGCCACAAACCGCCAGAAGTCCCCCCGCAATAAAGTCAGTGCCAGGACGTCCGCGCTGGGTGGTCCCTGGAAGCGAGAGGGAAACTGAGGCACGGGGTGGGGGGGTGGTCATGGGAGAGGACTTAAGGGAGGGACCCGGGTGCCCGGGACCTGCTGCAGGGCTGGGTGCTGTGGCACACGCGTGTGCACACGCGTGTCCTGTGCGCAAGCAGCGCTGTCCCCCCCCCTTAACCCACCTTGGAGACCCCACAAGACCCCCAAGGACACCCCCACCTCCATACTCCGCCCCGAGATGGGCAACCCACCCCCCAGATGGCCATCGAGCCCCCAGCGGTGCCCACGCTGCACCCCACGCCGTAGCGCCCGGGAGTTGCCATCTCCGGCACCCGTTCACTCTGAAACCTAATGATGGCGTTGAAGCCGGATGCGTTTAACCGGCCACCAGGGTACCCGGATCCCCCCGGGGGGTGGCCCGGCGTGGCTCACCCGTCTCGCCATGCCCCGAGCCGTGGCCGAGCGCGAGCCCGGCCGAGCCGGGAGCGGAGATAACATCATCGGGGCAGAGGCGGAGGTGAGGGTGTGACTGAAACTCCTGCCTGGTCACATGGGGAAGCCACGACAGGAACCGGGGCGGCCGAGTCCGGGTGTCGGAGCAGGCGGAGAACAGCCGAGGTACCGCGGGGACCGGGGGGGGGTACGTGGGGGGGGGGGTGGCACCCCGGGGTGATGCTCCAGCCTTGGGGGGGTGCCCAGGGGATGCGGGGTGCTGGGGCGGGGCGAAGCAGCACCCTGTGGCATAAAGGGTGCTGCAGGGGAGGGGATGGGTGATGGGGTGCTGTAGGGTGCTGCAACTTGGGGTAGGGACCCCAAAAATGCTGGGGTACCCCCCCCCCCAAGGTTTGGGCACCCTCCGCAGCTCCGCTCTAGGGTGCCGGTACCCCTAAATTGGCGGGCGCCAAAACCGCGGGCACCCACAGCTCACTTCCACTCCGGGGCCGCGCCGAGGCGCGCCACGGCGAGGAGGTCCTGGGGTGCAACCGGCCCCCTCCACCCCCACCCCAGCCCGCACCCGTGTGTGCACCCCGGGGTGCTGGCGGGGTCGCCGGGGCTCGGCGCGGGGTGCAGGTGCCGGGAGGAAACGCGGCGGCGGCGGCGCGAGGGGAAACGCGGCCGTGGCGGCGACGGAAGCATCTCCGACACACGCCTGCGCTCGGGGCCGAGGTGGTGGCGGGTCACCTCGCCTGGGTGGCACCGTACCCCGGGTGCCACCGCGCCCCGGTGCCACCAAATCCCCGTGCTGCCGCGCCTCCCCGTGGCACCGCGCCCCGGCGGGGATGGGCGCTGCGTGGGGCAGGGGCTGGCGTGGGCAGGGTGGCGTGGGCACCCACGGGGTGTGGGATCCCCTCGGTGGGCAGGGGCACACTGGGGACGTGGGCACCCACAAGATGGGGACCTCTTGGCAGGCAAGAACACCCCGGGGACGTGGGCACCCACCGGGTGTGGGATCCCCTCCGTGGGCAGGAGCACCCTGGGGACATGGGCACCCACAAAATGGGGACTTCTTGGTGGGCAGGAGCACCCCAGGGACGTGGACACCCACAATTTGGGGATCTGTCAATGGGCAGGGGCACCCTGGGGACGTGGCCACCCACAAAATGAGGACCCATTGGTGGGTAGGGGCACCCCATGGATATGGGCACCCACAAAATGGAGACCCCTCAGTGGGCAAGGGCACCCTGGAGACGTGGGCACCCACAATTTGGGGACTTCTCGGTGGGCAGGGGCACCCCAGGGATATGGGCACCCACAATTTGGGGACACCTTGGTGGGCAGGGGCACCCTGGGGACGTGGGCACCCACAAAATGGGGACCCCTCGGTGGGCAGGGGCACCCTGGGGATGTGGCACCCACAATTTGGGGACTTCTCGGTGGGCAGGGGTACCCCATGGATATGGGCACCCACAAAATGGAGACCCCTCGGTGGGCAGGGGCACCCTGGGGACGTGGCCACCTGCAAGATGGGGACCCATCAGTGGGCAGGGGCACCCTGGGGACGTGGGCACCCACAAAATGGGGACCCCTCGGTGGGCAGGGGCACCCTGGGGATGTGGCACCCACAATTTGGGGACTTCTCGGTGGGCAGGGGTACCCCATGGATATGGGCACCCACAAAATGGAGACCCCTCGGTGGGCAGGGGCACCCTGGGGACGTGGGCACCCGCAAGATGGGGACCCATCAGTGGGCAGGGGCACCCTGGGGACGTGGGCACCCACAAAATGGGGACCCCTCGGTGGGCAGGGGCACCCTGGAGACGTGGCACCCAGAAAATGGGGACCCCTTGGTGGGCAGGGGCACCCTGGGGATGTGGGTACCCACAATTTGGGGACACCTCGGTGGGCAGGGGCACCCCATGGATATGGGCACCCCCAACATGGGGATTCCTTGTGGGCAGGGGCACCCTGGGGATGTGGCACCCACAAGACGGGGACCTGTCGGTGGGCAGGGGCACCCCATGGATATGGGCACCCACAAAATGGGGGCCTCTCGGTGGGCAGGGGCACCCTGGAGACATGGGCACCCACCATTTGGGGACCCCTCCGTGGGCAGGGGCACCCTGGGGACGTGGGCACCCACAAAATGGGGACCCCTCGGTGGGCAGGGCCACCCTGGGGACGTGGGCACCCACAAGGGTGCCTGGGTGGGGGGGTACGGTGGGCAGGGGCACCCAGATAGGGGTGCGCAAATGGGGTGACAACATAGGGGTGCCCCAAATAAGGGGCCTGGAGAGGGGTGCTGGGCTGGGGGTGCCCACGTAAGGGCACCCAAATAGGGGTGCCTGGGTGGGGGGGCTGGGTGGGGGTGCCCAGATAGGGGGGACCCAGTAGGGGTGCTTGGATGGGGCACCCAAATGGGGGTGCCCAAGGTGGGGGGGGCTGGATGGGGCACCCAAATAGGGGTGCCTGGGTGGGGGGGGTGGATGGGGTGCCCATATGGGGGGGACCCAGTGGGGGTGCTTGGATGGGGCACCCAAATAGGGGTGCCCGGGTGGGGGGGCTGGATGGGGCACCCAAATAGGGGTGTCTGGGTGGGGGTGCCAGGTTGGGGTGCCCACAGGGTGCCCCCCCCCCCCACTCGCCGTGCCACCCATGGGTGCCCCGTGGCTACCGTGGCTCTGCGTCGTCCCACAGATGGAGGTGGAGAAACCCCCGCTGGGCCCCGAGCCGCCGACTCTACTGAAGACCTACAAATGGCGAACGGCAGCACCCATGGGTGACCGGGAGGCCGAGCGGGGCGCAGGGTCCCCGGGGAGCCGGCGCTGGGCCCGGTTGCAGGGGTGGAAACGTTCCTACAGTCACCCCGAGTGCGACGGCCCCGATGACGGGGCTGCAAAGGGGAGCTCCAGCCTGGGGGCACCCAAGGCCACCACCCGCCGGTCCCTCTTCCAACGGGCTTTTTCGGCGCCCTCCAAGGGGACCAAGGAGACGCGGGGACCCGAGGGTGGCAAGGCCACCCTGCAGAAGTACCTGCGCTCCATGTCCAAGAGGAAGGGTCACGCGGAGAGCGGTGCCAGGGCCGAGCAGGTCCTCCATGATGCTGTTCCAGGTAGGGGGTGATGGGGTGGGTGAGGGTCAGGGTGCTGGTGGTGGGATGGGTGGTGGTGGGATGGGTGGTGGTGGGATGGGGATGGGTTGGGGGTGGTTGGGGATGGGTTGGGGTGATGGGTGGTGGGTTGGGAGATGATGGGTGGTAGGTGGTCGTTGGTGATGGGTTGGGGGGTGGTGGGTTATGGGTTGGGGTGATGATGATGGGTGATGGATTAGGGGAGATGGGTGATGATGATGGGTGATGGGTTGGGGGTGATGGGTGGGGGGTTGGGAGGTGATGGGGGATGGGTTGGGGTGATGGGTGGTGGGTTGGGAGGTGATGGGTGGTAGGTGGTCATTGGTGATGGGTTGGGGGGTGGTGGGTGATGATGATGGGTGATGGATTGGGGCGATGACGATGGGGGATGGGTTGGGGGTGATGGGTGGGGGGTGATGGGTGGGGTGTGATGATGATAGGTGATGGATTAGGGGAGATGGGTGATGGTGATGGGTGATGGGTGGTGGGCAATGGGGATGGGTGATGATCAGGGATGCGACGGGTGATGGGTGGGTGTTGATGATGATGGGTGATGGGTTGGGGTGATGGGGGGGTGATGATGATGGGTGACAGCTTAGGGGTGATGGGTGATGATGATGGGTGATGGGTTGGGGGTGATGGGTGGTGGGCAATGGGGATGGGTGATGATCGGGGATGCGACGGGTGATGGGTGCTGATGGGTGATGGCGACCGCTGGAGGCTGAGGGCTGACGGGTGATGGGCTGGGGGGTGCTGGTGGGTGGGGGTGGGGGCCCAGCGGCCACGCCCCTGACGTCCACGATGTGGACGGAGGAGGTGGCGGAGGGGTGCAGGACGTGGCCAGGCTTTGGTGGTGCCGGGGAGCTCCGGCCCACAGGTGCCCTCCAGGGCTGGGGGGGTGGGGGGGAGCACCCATGGGTGCAGGCTGGCTGGGTCCCGCCTGGCCCCAGGGCCCGCTCCCGGCTACACGTGGCCCCGGTCCCCCGTGTGCGCCCGGCACGAGGCTCGGCGGCGGCACGTGGAGCCGTGCCAGCCCCTGCGGCACCGGGATCCGGCAAAACCGGCTTGGCTCCGGCAGGGCCACCCGCGGTGCAGGCGGGGCGCGGGGGAGGGCAGTCACCCGCCTTCGGCCCCACGCCGGAACGGCCGCGGCCGCGTGCGGCCGGCATGGCCACGCGGGCGGTGGCACAGCCACGGGGCCCCCGGCAGCGCCACCACAATTGTGGCACGGCCATGGCCACAAGTCCCCCGGCATCACCGCACCCATGGTGGCATCTCCATGGGCACAAGTCCCCCGGCATCACCGCACCCATGGTGGCACGGCCACAGCCATACATTCCCTGGCATCGCCACATCTGTGGTGGCATCTCCATGGCCATATGTTCCCTGGCATCACCACATCCGTGGTGGCACCTCCATGGCCACACGTCCCCTGGTGTCACCGCACCCATGGTGGCATCTCCATGGCCATATGGCCCCTGGCATCGCCACATCCATGGTGGCACCTCCATGGCCATATGGCCCCTGGCATTGCCACACCCATGGTGGCATCTCCATGGCCACATGTCCCCCAGCATCACCACACCCATGGTGGCACCTCCATGGCCATATGGCCCCTGGCATTGCCACATCCATGGTGGCATCTCCACAGCCACACATCCCCCAGCATCACTGCACCCATGGTGGCATCTCCATGGCCACATGTCCCCCAGCATCACTGCACCTGTGGTGGCACGGCCATGACCATATGGCCCCTGGCATCACCACACCCATGGTGGCATCTCCATGGCCACATGTCCCCTGGCATCACCACACCCATGGTGGCATCTCCATGGCCACATGTCCCCGAGCATCACCGCACCCACGGTGGCATCTCCATGGGCACAAGTCCCCCGGCATCACCGCACCTATGGTGGCACAGCCACAGCCATATGTTCCCTGGCATCGCCACATCTGTGGTGGCATCTCCATGGCCACATGTCCCCCAGCATCACTGCACCCATGGTGGCACCTCCATGGCTACACGTCCCCTGGCATTGCCACATCCATGGTGGCATCTCCATGGCCACATGTCCCCCAGCATCACCACACCCATGGTGGCACCTCCATGGCCATATGGCCCCTGGCATTGCCACATCCATGGTGGCACCTCCACGGCCACACGTCCCCGGGCGTCACCGCACCCATGGTGGCATCTCCACGGCCACATGTCCCCTGGTACCATCACCCCAACCATACCACGGCCCCCTGGCATTGCCCCACCTACGGTGACACGGCCACGGCCACACCTCCCCCGGCACCGCCACGCCGACCGTGGGTGACAGGGGCACGGCGAGCACCCAGGCCCCCCCCGACACCCTGCTCTGCCCCCCAGCGAGCACCCATGGGACCCCATCGATCCCCTTGGCTCCAGCGCCCGATGCCCCGGTGTGGGACGTCTCCAACTTCTCCCTGGTGGACGGGCACCTGGTCCTGGTGGGCCGGGACGAGGAGGTGAGGCCACGGCGCCGGGAGCCCCCTGGGCACCCAGGGCCTTGTGCCGGCGTCCCGTGGGTGCCGGGGTGCACCCGTGGGTGCCGGGGACGGCGGCGCCTGAACCCCTCTGTGCCACCAGGCTTCGTGCAGGAGCAGGAACAGGACGGGGAGCTCCGTCTCCGAGAGCACCAACCTGCACCCGGCGGGCGGCAGGAGGGACCCCGGTGAGCGAGCTCGCCCCGCGCCGGCACGCGCCGGCGCCGCAGGGGGGTGGCACGTGCTGGCGTGAGCTGGGGGTGCGCAGGGCCTGTGCCGGAGCGCCGTGGGCCACGCGCTGTGCCGTGCACCGTGCGGCCGTGCACCGTGCCCCGTGCACCGTGCCGTGTGTCGTGGCCATGCACCGTGCCGTGCCCCGTATGGCCGTGCACTGTGCACCGCGCACTGTGCTGTGTGCCATGGCCGTGCGCCGTGCCGTGCACCGTAGGGCCGTGCCCCGTGCACCGTGCCGTGCCCCATATGGCCATGCACCATGCACTGTGCACCGCACACCGTGCCATGTGTCGTGGCCGCGCACCGTGCACCGTGCCGTGCGTCGTGGCCATGCACCGCGCACTGTGCCACACAGCGTGGCCATGCACCGTGCACCGCACACTGTGCCATGCATCATGGCCATGCACCGTGCTGTACACCGTATGGCCGTGCACTGTGCACCGCACACTGTGCCGTGCATTGTGGCCAGGCACCATGCTGTGCACCGTATGGCTGTGCACCGTGCACCGTGCCATGCATTGTGGCCATGCACCGCGCACTGTGCCACGCAGCGTGGCTGTGCACCGCACGCTGTGCCGTGTGGCGTGGCCATGCACCACGTGGCCATGCACCGCGCACCGTGCCGTGCACCGTACGGCCGTGCACCGTGCACAGTGCCGTGCCCCGTACGGCCGTGCACTGTGCACCACGCACTGTGCCGTGCGTTGTGGCCGTGCACCGTGCACTGTGCACCACACACCATGCCGTGCGTCGTGGCCGTGCACCGTGCTGTGCACCGTATGGCCGTGCACTGCGCACCGTGCCGTGCCCTGTATGGCTGTGCACCGTGCACCACACACCGTGCCGTGCATCATGGCCGTGCACCGTGCCGTGCCCTGTATGGCCATGCGCCGTGCACTATGCACCGCGCACTGTGCCGTGTGTCGTGGCCGTGCACCGTGCCGTGCCCCGTATGGCCGTGCACCGCGCACTGCACACCGTGCCGTGCGTCGTGGCCATGCACCACGCTGTGCACCGTGCACCATGGCTTGCACCGTGGCCACGCCCTGTGCCATGCATCGTGCCGCGCACCACGTAGTCGTGCACCGCGTGCTGTGCCGTGCGTCGTGGCCATGCGCCGTGCCCCACGACACGCACCGTGCCGCGCACCATGCCATGCCTCGTGGCCGTGCCCTGTGCCGTGCACTGTCTGGCCATGCCCCGTGCGCCACGCCAAGCCCTGTGCCGTGCCCCACACTGTGCCCCGTGCCCTGCGCCGTGCCCCAGGCCCCACGCCATGCTTCGTGCCGTGCCCCACACCATGCCCCATGCCCCGCACCGTGCCCTGTGCACCATGTCAAGCCCTGTGCCGTGCCCCACACCGTGCCCCATGCCCCACATCATGCCACGTGCCCCATGCCATGCCTCGTGCCGTGCCCCACGCCGTGCCCCATGCCCTGCACCGTGCCCCATGCGCCATGCCATGCCCCACGCCATGCCCCACACCCCACACCATGCTTTGTGCCATGCCCCACACCGTGCCCCACGTGCCATGCCATGCCCCATGCCGTGCCCCACGCCCCACGCCATGCTTTGTGCCATGCCCCACACCGTGCCCCATGCGCCATGCCATGCCCCACGCCGTGCCCCACGCCCCACGCCATGCTTCATGCTGTGCCCCACGCCATGCCCCATGCCCCACGCACCATTCCAAGCCCCGTGCCGTGCCCCATGCCCCACGCCATGCTTCGTGCCATGGCCCACACCGTGCCCTATGCCCCGTGCTGTGCCCCACGCGCCATGCCAAGCCCCACGCCGTGCCCCATTCCCCACGCCATGCTTTGTGCCGTGCCCCACACCATGCCCCATGCCCCACGCCGTGCCCTGTGCCGTGCCCCATGCCCTGTGCCATGCCCCACGCCATGCCCCATGCCCCACGCGCCATGCCAAGCCCCACGCCGTGCCCCACGCCCCGCGCTGTGCCCCACGCGCCATGCCAAGCCCCACGCCGTGCCCCATTCCCCACGCCATGCTTTGTGCCGTGCCCCACACCATGCCCCATGCCCCACGCCGTGCCCTGTGCCCTGTGCCATGCCCCACGCCATGCTTTGTGCCATGCCCCACGCCATGCCCCATGCCCCACGTGCCACGCCAAGCCCCACGCCGTGCCCCACGCCCCGCGCTGTGCCCCACGCGCCATGCCAAGCCCCACGCCGTGCCCCACGCCCCGCGCCCCACAGCGAGCCGGGCGCGCGGAGGAAGCGCTGGGCGCAAGGTTGCCTCGTACCGTCACCGCTTCCTCCGCGCTGCTGCGTCTGCTGATCCGAGCGATAAAGGCTTTCGGCTTCCTCCCCGCGCCCCTCGCCAGCGCGGGCAGACGGCATCGCCGCCAGCCATGGGGCCCCGCCGCTGGCTGCTCTGCGCCGCGCAGGGAGGTGAGTGACCCCCCCCCCCCCGGCACCCGCCTGGCACCGGGGACGGCACCCACATGGCACCGGGATGGGCACTGTCCTGGATGGGTGCTCGGCACCGCGGCTGGGCACTGGCGCTGGGCACTGGAGCCAGGGCAGCAGGATAAATCCCTCTGCCCCTTCTCCCTTGCACCCATGAGCACCCATGAGCGCCCATTTTTGGCGCCCAAAGTTCGGCTGCATCTCAGGGCTCTGGATACGGCGAGGTGCCGGCGGGATTTGGCACCCAGAACCAGGCGCCTGGGTCCTTCCTCCAGCTTTGGTTGACGTTTCCCCGGGGGGGGGCGAGGGGGGACGGGACGTATCCTGCCCCTCCTACACCCTGGCATGGTGTCGGGGTGCTCGGGGTGCTGGTAGAGGGGGGGTCCTGACGCTGGGTGCCCCTCCAGACCCGGCTGCGGATGAGAGGAGCACCCGGGCTGCCGGGAGAAGCACCGAGAGCGAGGCCTCCCCCACCTCCCAGTTCAGCAATGTCAAGGTGGGGACCCCCCCCCCATCCCAGCCCCTCCCCAACCCCCCCCCCAGGGTGCTCGCCCCCACCATGGGTGACACGGCAGCCTTCTCCTTACCCCATCCAGGGATTGCTGTGGAAGAGGCTCCGGGAGCGGAAAGGTCGTGGCGTCCCCAAAGCCGAGACACCGGCGGTGACGGTCCCCGATGGCGAGAGGTACGGCACGGTGGGGGGTGGGGGGGGGAATGTGGGTGCTGGTCAGGGTGCCCCGGTGACAGTCCTGTCCCTGTAGGGTCCCCAGCCGGAGCGGCTCGCGGGAGTCGCTGCTGCCACCGCCGAGCGCGGCCGAGCTGGACCTCACCGGGGACAACGTCATCATCCGGCCCGTGCACGGCAGCATCGTGGGCGAGAAGTTCTGCTTTCAGGTAACGGGCCTGGGTGGGGGCTCAGGGTGCCCTGGAGAGGCACCCAGGGCACCCTAGAGAGGCACCCAGAGCACCCCAGGCACCCTGGATGGGCACCCAGGGCACCCCAGGCACCTTGGAGGGGTACCCAGGGCACCCTGCGGAGGCACCCAGAGTACCCCAGGCACCCTGGAAGGGCACCCAGGGTACCCCAGGCACCTTGGAAGGGCACCCGGGGCAACCAAGGCACCCCAGACAACCTGGATAGGCACCCAGGGCACCCCAGGCTCCTTGGAGGGGCACCCAGGACACCCAGGGCACCCTGCAGAGGCACCCAGGGCACCCCAGGCACCTTGGAGGGGCACCCAGGGCACCCCGGGCACCCTGGATAGGCACCCAGAGCACCCCAAGCACCTTGGAGGGGCACCCAGAGCACCCAGGGCACCCCAGACAGCCTGGAGAGGACCCCAGGGCACCCCAGGCACCTTGGAGGGGCACCCAGGGCACCCCCGGCACCCTGGAAGGGCACCCAGGGCACCCCAGACACCTTGGAGGGGCACTCAGGGCACCCAGGGCAGCCTGCAGAGGCACCCAGGGCACCCCAGGCACCCTAGAGAGGCATCCAGGGCACCCCAGGCACCTTCGAAGGGCACCCACAACACCCAGGGCACCCCAGGCACCCTGCACAGGCATCCAGAGGACCCAGGGCACCCCAGGGCACCCTGAAGGGGCACCCAGGACACCCTGCCCAAGCCCCCGGGGCACCCCCACTGAGCACCCCGAGCACCCCAAAAGGACACCCCAGCCCAGCCCTTAGCCATGGGCACCCAGAGCCCCCAGCGCAGCCCCCCCCCCCCCCCCAGGAACCCTAGGGTGCCCTCTCAGACACCCTTCCCTGCACCCAGATCATCACGGGCGAGGGCAGCCGGTCCTTTGGGTGCACGTCCCTGGCCGAGCGCGACCGCTGGATCGAGAACCTGCGCCGGACCGTGCAGCCCAACAAGGTGGGACCGCGGGGACACCCTCGGGACACCCCCGGGACACCCCTGGGACACCCCCAGGGGACGGGAACCCCCAGCACCCAGATGCCAGGGGCCACCCGCTGCCCTCCTGTCTCCCCAACGGGCAGGATGAGGCCCCCTGGCAGGGCTGGGTGGGGAAACTGAGGCACGAAACCCCCCCCCCACCCCACCCTGGAGCCCTGCAGGCACCCACAGCCCTGTGTCCCCTTGGGTCCTGGTGTCCCCCTGGGGGCTTGGTTGTCCCCCCATGTCCCCTCCTGTCCCCCAGAGGGGTTGGTTGTCCCCCCATGTCCCCTCCTGTCCCCTGGGGGCTTGATTGTCCCCCCATGTCCCCTTCTGTCCCCCAGAGGGGTTGGTTGTCCCCCCACGTCCCCTCCTGTCCCCTGGGGGCTTGATTGTCCCCCCACATCCCCTCCTGTCCCCCAGAGGGGTTGGTTGTCCCCCCATGTCCCCTCCTGTCCCCTGGGGGTTTGGTTGTCCCCCCATGTCCCCTCCCGTCCTCCATGTCCTCTCAAGTCCTCCATGTCCCATCACGTCCCCGTGTCCTTCCACAGAATCCCTGTCCCCTCCTATTCCCCTGTGTCCCCTCCTGGCCCCAGTGTCCTGCCCTGTCCCCTACGTCCCCTCCTGTCCCCCATCTCCCCTCCTGTCCCTCCGTGTCCCCTCCTGGCTCTCCATGTCCCCTCCATCCCCACATGTCCCCCCATCCCCTCTTTCTCCTCCTGTCCCTCCATGTCCCCTCCTGTCCCTCTGTGTCCCCTCCTGTCCCTCCACGTCCCCTCCTGTCCCTCCATGTCCCCTCCATCCCCATGTCCCCCCCATCCCCTCTTTCTCCTCCTGTCCCTCCATGTCCCGTCCTGTCCCTCCGTGTCCCCTCCTGTCCCTCCACGTCCCCTGCTGTCCCTCCATGTCCCCTCCATCCCCACATGTCCCCCCCATCACCTCTGTCCCCTCCTGTCCCTCCGTGTCCCCTCCATCCCCACGTGTCCTCCTCTGTCCCCTCCTGTCCCTGTTCCCCTCCATCCCCACGTCCACCCGCAGAATTCCCTGTCCCCCCCCAAGCCCCCCCTCAGATTCACCCACCCGCCCGTGTCCCCCTTGTCCCCTTGACCCCCCACCCATGTCCCCCCCGCCCCCGACAGGACAACTGCGAGCGGCTGGAGCTGGCGCTGAGCCTGTGGGTGTACGAAGCACGGGACCTGCCACCTCGGCGGCGGCTCCGTTGTCACCTCCACCTGGACGGCACCCTCTTCGCCCGTACCACCGCCAAGGTGGCCGGTCCCGACGGCGAGCTCTTTTGGGGTGAACTCTTCCAGTTGGCCGCCCTACCGCCCGCCCGTGCCCTCACCCTCGCCCTTTGCCGTGATGACCACCCCGGTCAACTGGTGGCCTCCATCACCGTCCCCTTGGCCGAGTTGGCGGCCGCCCGGCAGCCCTTGGAGCGCTGGTACCCGCTGAGCGGTCCCGGGGGAGGGGAGCGGGTGCCATCGGTGAGGGTGCGCGGGCGGTACCGGGAGGTGCGGGTGCTGCCCATCGTGCGCTACAAGGAGTTGGCCGAGTTCATCACCTTCCATTACCGGGAGCTGTGCGCCCGTCTGGAGCCCACCATTGCCGTGCGGCACAAGGAGGAGCTGGCCGGTGCTCTGGTCCACGTCCTGCAGAGCACCGGGAAGGCCAAGGTGGAGCGGGTGCTGGCCATGGGGGGTGTGGGGAGAGCGGGGGAGGGTAAGATGGGTGCTGCCTGGGGTGCCACAGGCATGGTGGTTGGGGTGGGATGGACACCACAGGTTGGGGGTGCCCAGAGAGCTGAAGTGGGATGGGATGGGGTGGATGAGTTGGGTTGGGTTGAGATGGGTTGGGATGGGTTGGGTTGAGATGGGTTGGGATGGGTTGGGTTGGGATGGGGTGGATGGGTTGGGTTGGGTTGGGTTGGGTTGGGTTGGGTTGGGTTGGGATGGGGTGGATGGGTTGGGTTGGGATGGGTTGGGTTGAGTTGGGTTGGGTTGGGTTGGGTTGGGATGGGGTGGATGGGTTGGGTTGGGATGTGTTGGGTTGGGTTGGGTTGGGTTGAGTTGGGTTGGGTTGAGATGGGTTGGAATTGGGTGGATGGGTTGGGCTGGGATGGGTTGGGATTGGTTGCATGGGATGGGATGGGATGGGATGGGATGGGATGGATGAGTTGGGTTGGGTTGCGTTGCATTGGGTTGGGTTGCATTGCATTGGGTTGGGATTGGTGGGATGGGATGGGATGGATGAGTTGGGTTGGGTTGGGTTGCGTTGAGATGGGTTGGGATGGGATGGGATGGATGAGTTGGATTGCGTTGGGTTGGGATTGGTGGGATGGGATGGGATGGATGAGTTGGGTTGGGTTGCGTTGGGTTGCATTGGGTTGGGATGGGTGGGGATGGGATGGGATGGATGAGTTGGATTGGATTGGGTTGGGTTGGGTTGGGTTGGGTTGGGTTGGGTTGGGATGGGTTGGGATGGGATGGGATTGGGATGGGAAACGCAATTCAGGGGAGTGCCAGAAGATCCCGGCACTTCCCAGGGTGGGTTGATCGAGTCAGTTTGGGGCCACGGGTGCCCACCAAGCCCTTCAACTTGTCCACCCGGCAGTCCTTCCTCATCGACCTCGGTGTGGCCGAGCTGGACCGCTTTGATGACCGGGAGGCGCTGATCTTCCGTGAGAACACGCTGGCCACCAAGGCCATCGACGAGTACATGAAACTGGTGGGGGGCAAGTACCTCCAGGACACGCTGGGTACGGCTGACCGTTACAGGTCTTTGTGGGACATTACGGGGTGTTACGGGGTGCAGGACATCCTGGGCGTGACGTTACAGGGTGCTCCAGGGTGTTATGGGGTGCTCCGGGGTGTCACGGGGTGCAGGGCATGGGCAGAGCATTATGGAGCTGTAGGACACTCCCAGAACATCCATGGGGATGTGGTGGAGGCTTGTCACGGCCGTGCTCATGGTGGTGGCGGGTGGGTCCCCTTACGGGTTGTCCCCCGGTGCCCAGGGGAGGCCGTGGCCCAGCTCTGCGCCTCGGATGACAGCTGCGAGGTGGATCCCAGCAAATGCACCGGCCTTGACCTCTCCGACAACCAGAACAACCTGCGGCAGGTCTGCGAGGAGACCTTCCAGCGCATCGCCACGTCCTGCGAGTGAGGGACGGCCCCTGCGCGGGCAGGGGACGGTCATGGGGGTGGGCGCCTGCGCGGGGACGGGCTTGGAGGTGGACGTCAGCACGGGCAACGGGAGAGGCATGGGGTGGGCACCAGCACCGCGAAGAGCTGGGGACAGGCTTGGACACGGGCATGGCCTTGGGGACAGGGATGGGAATGGGCAGGAGGACAGGCACTGGCACCAGGATGGGCATGGGGACAAGCTTGGGGACACGCTTGAAGGACGGGGATGGGCACCACCCCTGGATGGACATGGGGATGGGCACCAGGAAGGACCTGGGGACAACCTTGGGGACAGGAACAGGGGACAGGCTTGGGGACAGGCATCATTCCTGGGATGGACACGGGGATGGACACCAGGAAGGACCTGGGGACAACCATGGGGACAGGAACAGGGGACAGGCTTGGAGACAGGCACCATCCCTGGGATGGACATGGGGATGGGCACCAGGAAGGACCTGGGGACAACCTTGGGGACAAGCACAGGGGACCAGCATGGGGACAAAGCACAGTCATGGTGGTACCATGTCCCACAGCACATCATGGTGGCACACGGGGGGGGCTCCAGGACCACCCACCTGCCCCAGCACCCATCAGGGTGTCTCTTCCCCCCAGCGCCTTCCCGGCAGAGCTGGGCGAGATCTTCGCGGCCTGGCAGGAGGAGTGCGCGGCGCGGGGCAAGGCGCCCATCGGGCAGCGCCTGGTCTCGGCCTCCCTCTTCCTGCGGTTCCTCTGTCCCGCCATCATGTCCCCCAGCCTCTTCGGCCTCGTCCAGGAGTACCCGAGCGAGGCCACCGCCCGTACCCTCACCCTCGTGGCCAAGGTCATCCAGAACCTGGCCAACTTCACCACGTACGTCATGGCAGGGCACGGCACCGGTACCGGTGGGGAGGGACATCCCCATGGAGAAGCCACGGGGCAGCGGGGACATCCCCTACATGCTGTGTGGCACGTGCCATGGACAGTCATGGGGCAGTAGGGTTGTCCCCAACGCACCATGGGGCAGCAGGGATGTCCCCTACATGCCTTGGGGCAAGCAGGGACATCTCCTCCATGCCATGGGGCAAGCAGGGACATGTCCTCCGTGCCACGAACCAGCCATGGGGCAGCAGAGAACATCTCCACTCCATGCATGGGGCAAGCAGGGACATGTCCTCTGTGCCACGAACCAGCCATGGGGCAGCAGAGAACATCTCCGCTCCATGCATGGGGCTGATGTGTCCCAGCAGCAGAGCCTCATGTGGTCACCTCTGGTGGCCTGACCTATGGGTGGCTTGGTCCAAGAACACGGCAGTGTCCTCAGCCATGTCCTGCCTTGTGGACAGGGTGGTGGGATGGTGCAGGGACATCGCAATGACTTGCTTCGTGATCCTGGAGGTGGCCTGGCCCATGACCATGGTGGTGGCCCAGGCCATCGCCCGGCCCCCAGGTAACCGGGCATCGTGGTCCCCAGGTTTGGCGAGAAGGAGGCCTACATGGGCTTCATGAACGAGTTCTTGGAGCACAACTGGAGCACCATGACGACCTTCCTGCAGAGCGTGGCCAACCCCGAGAGCAGCGTCCACATGGCCACCTACGACGGTTACGTGGACCTGGCTCTGGAGCTCGCCACTCTCCACCTCCTGCTCTGCGACATCTTCTCCAGCCTGGACCAGGTGCCACCACCCATTTGTCCCCAAGGGTGGCTGGCAAGACTGGCCCCCTCCTTCTCCCCACACACAGAGCTGGTGTCCACTGCCCCATGGATGGCACCTACCCCAAGGCCACCATTGTCCCCATAACGTCCTTGTCCTGTCCTGGTAGGCCACGCAGGAGGAGCTGGAGCCCCTGCCCACCATCCTCACCGCCATCAAGGAGGGGACCCCTGTCCCCGTGTCCGTCCGTCTCAGCTCCACCACAGAGCGAAGGTACAGGTGGGTGGACAGAGGGACACATGGGGCCAACGTGGACGTGTGGGGCCAGGAGGAGCTTTGGTAGAGGGGTGACACTAGGACGGGTTTGGGGTGGTTCTGGTCCTGGCTGGGTTCAGGGGATGGTTCTGGTCTTGGTGGGGTCCAGGGTGATTCTGGCCCAGAATGGTCTTGGTGTCACTGATCCCAGTTGGGTTCAGGGGATGGTTTTAGTCCCTGATGGGTCCAGCAGATGGTTGTGGTCCAGGTAGGGGACAGTTCTGGTCCCAGTTCAGGGGATGGTTCTGGTCTGGACTGGATTTGGTGGATACTCCTGGTCCAGGCTGGGTCTGGGAGATGTTTCTGGTCCCAGGTGGATCTAGAGGGTGTTTCTGGTCCTGGCTGGGTTTGGGGTGGTTCTGGTCCTGGCCAGGTTTGGGGTGACTCTGGTCCTGGCCAGGTTTGGGTGACTCTGGTCCTGGCCGGGTTTGGGGTGACTCTGGTTCTGGTTGGGTTTGGGGTGACTCTGGTCCTGGCCGGGTTTGGGGTGGTTCAGGTCAAGGCTGGTTTTGAGGATGGTTCTGGTTCCGGTTGGGTTTGGGGGATGTTTCTGGTCCCAACTGGGTTTGGGGTGCTTCAGGTCCAGGCTGGGGTCAGGAGATGGGGCTGATCCCAACCGGTTTGGGGTTCCTCTGGTCCCGGCTGGGTTCAGGGTGGTTCTGGTCCCTCCCGGGTCCGGCACCACGCCGGTATCCGGCCACGCCATCGCCCCATCTCGCCTCGCAGCCCGGCAGAGAGCTTCAAACCAGGCTTCGTGCCACCACGGGACCTGAGCAAGCACAGCCCCCTCATCAAGAGCCAGTCCCTCATCAGCATCCGTCGTGTCCGCAGCCGGGAGGACGGGCCAGAACCGGAGCCGTTACCGGCACCGGTACCGTCACCGCCGCCCAGCCGGGAACGTCGCAACGTGCAACGCACCCAGAGCGTGCCGGCGCAGAGCAAAGCCGCCCGGCGCCTACGCAAGCAGAGCAGCGCCGAGCACGTGGCGGAGCCACCGGCTGAGGACAACCCGGCGTCCCTCGTCCCCCGCGAGGCCCCGGTAAGCCACGGCAACCGCCACGCCACCCTCGCGTTGGGGCCGGCGCTCCAAGGAGTACGGCGGCGTTAACGGGTGCCGTCGGTGCCGTAGGGTCGTGGGAAGCTGCGGTCGTCGGTGTCGCTGCCGCGTAAGTCGACGGTGCCGTGGCAGCGCTACGCGGAGGAGGCGGCGGCGGCGGCGGCGGCACAGGGCGAGCTCTACGCCATCCGCCCGCTGGAGAAGGTAACCCCGGGGCGGGCGGCAGCCAAACCCACCGGGGTGTCCCGCTGTCCCCCTCTCCACACCCCAACCTCGTCCCCCTCCAGCACGGGCGGTTGATCGAGGCGCTGCGGAACGAGGTGGCGGAGAACCGGGAGAAGTTGCGGCTGGCGGAGACGCGTGCGGGCGAGATGGAGGCTCAACACCACGGGTTGCGGCAGGAGCAGGGTCAGCACCGCGAGCAGCTCGAGCGTCTCCGGCAGCAGCTGGAGGAGGCGAACGCCCGCGCGGCCAATTTGGGGGCCAGGTAAGGATCGGGACGAGGAGTGGGTGCCCCAAACCAGTGGGTGCCCCACGCTAGTGGGTGCCCCATGCCAGTGGGTGCCCCAAACCAGTGGGTGCCCCACGCCAGTGGGTGCCCCACCACCGGGTCGGGGTCTCGGCTCATTCCCAACCCAATTAGGTTGACGGCGGCTGAAGGCACCAGGAAGAAGGACCTGGAGAGGCTGAAGACCAGCGAGGAGAAGAACCGAGAGCTGGTAAGAGCCGGGACGCGGGTGCACCCACGGGTGACGAGAGGGACCCGGGTGGGGGCTGACGCGGTCCCCTCGCAGGAGAGACGGCTGTCGGCGCTGGAGAGGGAGCAGGCGGAGCTGCGGGGTGCCATCGCCCAGGCCCTGGGCCACCCCGGGAGGACGGGACGCCGGATGCTGGGGCAGGGTTGGGACGAGAGCGGTGATGATGCTCAGGCCACCAGCGTGTAACCGGCTGTCCCAATGTCCCCAACGTGTCCCCGCAGCCCAGTCACCCGCCATCTCCCGGGGCTTTCTGACGGGTGTTTGATCCCCGTCCCGCGGGGTGTCCCCTCCCCAGGCAATAAACAGCGTTAGTGTCACCGTCACAAGGTGCTTGGTTGTGTCCTGCCACCGCTCGGGGCTCTGTCCCCAGTCCCATCCTGTCCCCAATCCCATCCTGTCCCCAATCCCATCCTGTCCCCAGCACCCTACGCCTGCCCGGGACATCCCCGGACCTGGGGCAGTGACAGGGATGGCAGGGCCATGGGGACACTTTGAGGACGTGGTCATGGGGACCCTTTGGGGCAGTGACGGGGATGGCAGGGCCACAGGGACCTGGAGCAGACCCATGGGGACCTGGGGAAGTGGGGCCATGGGGACCCCAGGGGCAGGGCCATGGGGACACTTTGGGAATGACAGGGCCACACAGGGGCCCTTTGGGACATGGCCATGGGGTCCCCTTGGGGATGGCAGGGCCATGGGGACCCCTGAGGACAGGACCATGGGGACCTGGGGAAGTGACAAAGATGGCAGGGCCATGGGGACCCCTGGGGACATGGTCATGGGGACACTCTGGGGATGACACGGCCATGGGGACACGTTGGGGACGACAGGGCCACGGGGGCCCTTTGGGGACAGGGCCATGGGGTCCCCTCAGGGATGGCAGGGCCATGGGGATGCTTTGGGGATGACATGGCCATGGGGACCCCAGGGACAGGGCCATGGGGACACTTTGGGGGGGACACAGCCTCAGGGACCCCAGGGACAGGGCCAAGGGGACACATTGGGGACGACAAGGCCATGGGGGCCCTTTGGGGCAGGGCCATGGGGACACGTTGGGGACGACAAGGCCATGGGGGCCCTTTGGGACAGGGCCGTGGGGACCCCAGGGACAGGGTCATGGGGTCCCCTTGGGGATGGCAGGGCCATGGGGACCCCGGTGACAGGGCCATGGGGACATGTTGGGGATGACAAGGCCATGGGGGCCCTTTGGGACAGGGCCATGGGGACACTTTGGGGACAACAGGTCCATGGGGACCCCAGGGACAGGGCCATGGGGACACGTTGGGGACGACAGGGCCACGGGTCCCCCTGGGGCCCCCTCAGGGCCGCCCCTTCCCAGACCAGCCAGACCTTCCCCCTCCGCCCCCCCCAAAATGGCCGCGCGGCGCCGCCGTCGCTCGCTGATGACGCGCTACCCCGCGCCGCTCGCTCCCGCTCCCCCTCCCTCCTGGAAGGTCGCCGCGCCGCCTCTCCCCTTCCCCTTCTCCCTCGCCACTCCCAAGATGGCGGCGGCGCCGGGCTGGCTACGTCATCAGCGGCGCGCCGCGCGGGTCGGGGAGGGCGGAGGGCGGTGGCGGCGACGCGCGGCGGCCGCTCCGGCGGGGCGGGAGCGCGCGGCGGGGGCGGCGCGGCCCAACATGGCGGCGGCGACGGCGGCAGCGGCGGCGGAGGCGGCGCTGGGGCCCCGTTCGCCGCCCCCAAGATGTCGGCGGAGGCCTGGTCGCGCGCGGCGTGACGCAGTCAGGCCCCGCCGCCGGGAGGGGGGCGGGGGAGCGGCCGGAGCGGCGCAGGAGGCGGCGGCGGCGGCGGCGGCGGCGGCGGCGGCGGGACCGGCCGGGCCCCGGGGGGGGGATTTAAAGGGACCATGTCCCCGGCGCGGCGGCTGCTGCGGAGGTCGGAGCCGGGCTGGAGGCGGCGGGGGCGGCGGTTGCAGCAGCGACGCCGCTGAGGAGGAGCAGCCCGGCGGGCCCGGCCCCGGGGGGCCGGCGGGGTGAGTGCCCGGGGCGGGCGGGCGAGGGCGGGGGGGCTGGCCCGGCGGGAGACAAAGCGGAGCCGCTACCGGGGGACCCGCGGCTGGGGCGGGGGGAGGCGACGCTGACACCCCCCACCCCCCCCCCCCCCCGCCTCATACCGGCCCCGTCCGGGGTGCTGAAACGCGGGGTGGGGGGGGCCCAGGCGGCCGGGGGGGCCCCAGGCGGCCGGGGGGAGCGCGAGGCCTGAGGTAACTGGGAAGGGACCCAGGCGGCCGGGGAGCGGGGGGGCGGGAATCGGGCGTCCCGGGGAGCGCGGGCATGGGGGGGGGACCCAGGCGTCCGGGTGGGCATGGGGGGGTCTGTGGTGAGGAGGGGACCCCGGCGTCTGGGTGGGTACGGGGGGGGGGGAGGTGGTCTGTGGTGAGGAGGGGACCCAGGCATCCGTGAGGGTATCGGGGGGAGGGGGGGTCTGTGCTGAGGGGGGGGCCCAGGTGTCCGTGAGGGTACTGGGGGGACGGGGGGTCTGTGCTGAGGAGGGGACCTAGGTGTCCGGGTGGGTATGGGAGGGTCTGCTGAGGAGGGGACCCCAGCGTCTGGGTGGGTACAGGGGGGCGCGGGGTGCGTCTGTGGTGAGGAGGGGACCCAGGTGTCCGTGAGGGTATGGGGGGGTCTGTGGTGAGGAGGGGACCCCGGTGTCTGAGTGGGTCCGGGGGGGGGGTGTGTGTGTGTGTGTCTGTGGTGAGGGAGGGGACCCAGGTGTCCGTGAGGGTACAGGGGGAGGGGGGGGGTCTGTGGTGAGGAGGGACCCAGACGTCCGTGAGGGTATTGGGGGGATGGGGGGTCTGTGCTGAGGGGGGGGGCCCAGGCGTCCGGGTGGTTATGGGGGGGGTCCTGTGGTGAGGGAGGGGACCCAAGTGTCCGTGTGGGTATTGGGGGGGGGGGGGGGGGGGGTGTCTGTGGTGAGGAGGGGACCCAGACGTCTGTGAGGGTATTGGGGGGACGGGGGGTCTGTGCTGAGGGGGGGGCCCAGGCGTCCATGAGGGTATGGGGGGAGGAGGGGTCCTGTGGTGAGGAGGGGACCCAGATGTCGGCGGGGGGTGGGAGGGGGGGTCTGTGGTAAGGAGGGGACCCAGGCGTCCGTGAGGGTATGGGGGGGTGTGTAGTGAGGAGGGGACCCAGGCGCCTGAGGGGGCATGGGGGGATCTGCTGCGGAGGGGACCCCAGCGTCTGGGTGGGTATGGGGCGGGGGGGGGTATCTGTGGTGAGGAGGGGACCCAGGTGTCCGTGAGGGTATGAGGGGGGGTCTGTGGTGAGGAGGGGACCCAGGCGTCTGGGCAGGTATCGGGGGAGGGGGGGATCTGTGGTGAGGAGGGGACCCCGGCGTCCGGCGCAGGCAGGGGCGTAAGTACAGGCAGCGTGCGGCAGGTGCCAGGCAGCAGCACCGGGACCCCCGGTACCGAGTGGTGCCGGATTCGGCATCCAGCGGCTGGGAACGCGCCAGGCGGGGACGGGATGGATCCGGACCCGCACTAACGCTTCCCGTCGGCCTGTCCTGTGCCGGTTCACCTCCGCTGGGATCACCGGCACCGTTCCTGTGCCGGTGGAAGGGGGCCAACCTCTGCCGAGCTCATTAACGGGGGTTAAACGAGCATCCGGTGATGGGCGACCTCGTAATCTCCCTCCTTCGCGGGCCGGAGCGGTGTCGGCGCCGGTGGGGGGCCACGAAAGCGGCGGTGCCGCGGTGTTTCACCCCGTGCCGGGGATTGGCAGCGCCGGTGGGTTCAGTGGCAGGTTTTGGCGCAGGGTGCCGGGAATGTTTCCTCTTCCCAAGCAGCTCAATGGTGGGGAACGGGTTGGAGCCCAGCTGGCGCCGGCAATGCCGTACGGCACGAAGGCGAGAGCGGTGCCGCCGTCGCTCGGAGCAGCTTTCGGCTCATCCCGGCACGGCTCGACGCTGCTCGGAGCAGCTTTCGGCTCATCCCGGCACGGCTTGTGGCCGGATTTCCCTCCCCTGCGCATCGTTTAGAGGAGTCAGCACACGAATCGTCTCCGCTCGCCGCCGCGAAATCCCTCTCCGGCAGCACCAACGACCCCGCAGCCAAATTCCCTGAGGATCCCAGCACCGGCAAAGCCCCGCATCCCAACAAAACCCCTCGGCACAGGATTTGCCGACTTGTAGCTGTGACCATCGGAGCAGAAATGGAAGAGCTCCCTGGGGGACGCGTCCTTTGCTTGTTCCGGCTCTGGAATGGGGGAAAAAAGCCGCTTTTCTGCTAAACGAGCTCATTAACGCCGGGGAGGAACGTCGCTGATCGCTTGAGGTTTCCCCGTCCGTGATCCCGGCTGGAGTCCTGCGAGTTTTCCGACTCCTCCCTGAATTCCTCCCGCGTCGAAACCCAGAGCGCGCGCTCGCTCGCTCCCCTCCTGAGTTTTCTCCGTGGGCGCGTTGCGTTTCGCACGGCGGCGGCGGCGAGGCGAGCGCGCCGGACCCTGCGTGCTTGGTCGCGGCCTGGGACGGAGGGAGAGAGACCGGCGCCGTCCTCCCGCGTCGCGGCTCTGCTCCGCCACGCGCGGAAGAAGAAACCGCGCGCGGGGGAGGGGGAAGACACGCAGCTGGAGGCCGCCTAGTTCAAGCGTGCTGGGAGCGTGCCGGACCCCCGTGAGCTTGGCTGTGACCTGGCACGGAGGAGGAAAAGCCGGTGCCGTCCTCCTGCGTTGCGACTCTGCTCTGCCGGCGAGGAAAAAACAAACACGGCGGGGGGGAAATATGTGGTTGGAGCCTGCGTGGCTCAAGCGCGCTGGGAGAGCGCGGGACCTTGCGCGCTTGGCTGTGACCCGGCATGAAGAGGGAGAAACCGGTGCCGTCCTCCTGCGTCACGACTCCGCTCTGCCACGTGAGGAATAAAATCCGTGCGGAGGGGGAAAAAAAAAAACACGTGGCTGGAGCCTTCCTGGCTCAAGTGCGCCTGGAGCGTGCCGGACCCTGTGAGCTTGGCCATGACCCGGCGTGGAGGAGGACAAACCAGCGCCGTCCTCCTGTGTTGGGGCTCTGCCCTGCCAGGAAGATAAAACATGCGGGGGGGGAAAGAAAACACGCGGCTGGAGCCTGCCCGGCTCAAGCGCGCCGGGAGCGTGCGGGACCTCGCACACTTGGCTGTGACCTGGCACCTGGAAAAAATGGTGCCGTTCTGTGTCGTGGATCTGCTCTTGCACTTGAGGGGGAAGAAAACCCCCAAAATGTGGGAAGAAAATGCGTACGTGGCTGTAGCCTGCCCGACTCAAGTGTGCCGTGAGCGCGCCGGACCCCACGCGCTTGTGCGTGAGCCAGCGTAGAGTGGGAAAAAGCGACGCTGTCCTCCTGCACCGCAGCTCTGCTCTGCCGCACGTTTCTCCCAGGGAGGGGAAAAACACACGCGGCTGGAGCCTGCCTGACTCGAGCGCACCGGGAGCGTGCCGGACACTGCGCGCTTGGCCGTGAACCACCACGGAGGGGGAAGAAAACGGTGCTGTCCTGCGCTGCGGCTCCGCTTTGCCACACGAAGAAAAAAACCCCCACGGGAAGAAACCACACGGTTGTAACCTGCCCGGCTCAAGCGTGCCGCGAGCGCACCGGACCCTGCGCGCTTGGCTGCAGAGCGGAGGGGGGGAAAACCGGTGCCGTTCTCCCGCGCTGCGGCTCTACTTTGCCACAGGTTTCTCTCCGGGAGGCGAAAAACCACACGGGGGAAAAAGCCACACGGTTGTAGCCCGCTTGACTCAAGCGCACCGGGAGCGTGCTGGACCCCGCGCGCTTGGTTGTGACCCAGCGTGGAGGTAGAAAAACCAGCGCCGGCCTCCTGCATTGCGGCTCTGCTCTGCCAGCAAGGAAAAAAAAACCACGCAGGGAAAAAACACGCGGCCGTAGCACGCTTGCTCGACTCAAGCGTGCTGTGAGCGCGCCGAGCCGCACGCTTGGCCGTGAACCACCACGGAGCAGGGAAAAACCAGCGCCGTTCTGCGCCACGGCTCCACTCTGCCGCAGGTTTCTCTCAGGGAGAGGTAAAAAAAAAAACCCCACGCGGGGAAAAACCACGCAGTCAAAGCCTGCCCGGCGCAAGCGTGCCACGAGTGTGCCGGAGCCCGCACGCTTGGTCGTGATCCAAGACGAAGGGGGGGAAAAACCTGGCACTGTCCTCCTGCGTCGTGGCTCCGCTCTCCCGGCGAGGCGGGGGAAAAAAACACCCCACGGGGGGGGAAAAAATACCCCACGCAGCCGAAGCTTTCCGGAGTCGAGCGCGCAGCAAGCGCGCCGGGCGCCGTTTGGCCTGGGGAAAGGCCCCTTCCTCTTGACTTCCAGGGAAGGCAGCGATTGTCCCCACTTAACCGGTTTAGCATTTAAATTGTCCCAATTCTGCTCCGCCTTTGCATGGCTCTGGGGCGATGGGCTGGGGGAAGGGTTTCCGCAGTCCCGCTCCCACCCTGGAAGCGAGCAGAGCTCGGGAAGCGAGCTTGGGAAGCGAGCTCGGGAAGCGAACGGAGCTCGGGAAGAGGCTTTTTAAACTTTACGGTGAGCGCTCGGGTCTTTTTAAGGCGCCGGTGCAGAGCGAGCCGGGGGAACAAAAAAAAAAATCTCCTTTTTTTTTTTCTTTTTCTCTTTCCCCCCACACCCTGGTGAGCTTGAGAACACCCAAGCGCGTTTTTGGGGAGGATGGTGGGTTTTTAGGGAGTGCCGCCGGCACAGCAGGCAGACGCGTCCGTGTTTTGGGAAGAATAAAAGGGAAAACTTTGGAAAAATCGGGTTTTTCGGTGAGCAAAGTGGGGGCCGTGGCACCGATGTCCCCCCCCGCCCCGGGTCGCATTTGGTTGGGTTTGGGGTTTTGGCGGGTTGAGGCGCCGGCGGGCGACGCCGAGCGCGATGCTGGGGTGCGGGCGGGGGATTTGGCGTCGTTCCCGGCGCGGGGGGTTTCGGCACGGCGGCGGCGAGACGCGGTGAGCAAAGGTTGGGAGCGAGCCGGCGAGCGCGGTGCCAAAGGGATGCTGCGATTTAGCGCCGGGAAAGGAGCCGGTGGTTCCCGAGGGATGCCGGATTCCGTCCCGGAGTTGGCTTGGATCAAACCCGCGGCTTTTAGAAATAAACCTGTTTTGTGCGTGTTTTCACCCATTCTCACCGGGACGGATCCGCCCGGCTCGGGGACGCGCTGGGGTCTCCGGCCTGGCTGAGACGCGGCTGCAATTAAAAAGATAAAACACCGCGATGGCTTTTTTCCCCCCTTGGATCCCCGGTGCTGCTGCCCGTCCCCTGCCTGTCCCCTGCCCGCTTTGCCGGCACCTCGCCACCGCGCACCCGGCACGTTGCCGTGCCTTTTTATTTCCTCGCAGCGGAGTGATGGGTTTTGGGGTGACTCCTCGCCCGGGAAACGGTGGGAGAAACGCCGGTGCCGTGCCGGCTGCCGGGCTCCCATCCCGCTGGCACCGTGCGGTGCGGAGGCTTCTCCAATGCTCTGTGCCGGCGCGATGGTTGAGCCGCCACGGCACGAAGGTTGAGCCGCCGCAGCGCGATGGGAGATGCGGTAAAAAGGGAGTGCCGTGTGTGTCCGACCGGATTTAAGTTGGATGGTGGTTAAAGATGACGCCACAAGCTGCTGCTTCCCGCCGGTAAGCCGGTGTGGACGGCTTCATCCCGGCGGAGCATCCCTTGGCCCCACCGGCACTGAGCCAACATGGCGGCGAACACCTAAACAGCCACAAATTTGGGGTTTGCTCCCCAAAACCCCTCCACGGAGTTGGAGGAAGCGCCGATGCGGCACCGCTCTTTGGGGCGAGAGCATCCCGCGGGCATCGGGTGCCGTTTTGGGGCGCTGCTGGCGGAATATCCGCACAAACCGAAGCCGGCCGGAGCAACCGATCCTCGCGGAAGAAAGCCGCCGGTGCAGCGTGCCGTGCCGCCGTATTTTTAATTTATTTAATTGAATTTCTATTTTCGCTTCTTATCGGCAAACCAAACCCGCGTTGGCTCCCGGCATCGGTCCCCGGCGAAGCGACGGGCGCCGGCTCCTTCGGGGCGCGCGAGATTTCGGGGTGGCCGCCGGGCGTTGGGCTTTGCTCCATCGCTCTCCTCCCTCGGCCCCGGGGCGGGGAAACAGCTTGCGCCAGCTCGAATAATTCCTTCTTCATTTGCATTCTTTACCTTGAAGGTATTTATAGGCTCTTCTCTGCCTTCGCCTTCCTCGCCGGGGTAAATTTAGCTCCTTCGCTCTCCTCCTGTGCCGTTACCCTCCGGTTATCCTCCGGTTATTCTCCAGCGGAGCTGATAAACCCGGCTTTTTAGCGCCTCTTTCCTCCTATTTTTCCCTTCTCCGCCTCCCGGCAGCAGGATTCGACCCGCCCTGCGGAGATCGGGATCCTGAGCGCTCGCTTTTCTTTCACCCAACGATTTGATTTTTCACCCTTTAACCTCCCCCTGCAGCAGCGTCGGGCGGCGGAAGGCGTTTTGGGGTGAAGGTTTGGTTTTTTGGGGCGATCTGCGCTTGAGCAGCCAGTCCCCAAACCCTTCGAGGGGTCCCCAAACCCTTCGAGGGGTCCCCAAGCCCTTTTAGGGCCCCCAAACGCGAAGATACCGCTTCATCCCACCCACTTGAATTCATCCTGGGGGAAGGATGTGGCACGGCATCCCCCCCGCGCCCCGGTTTTGGGGGCGGCCACCCCGATTTTGGGGCGGCTGGTGGCGGAGCAGAGCTCCCGGGGGTGCGAACCGGGGGCTTTCCCAGCGCCGTGTCGCGAGGATTGAATTTTTTGGGGGAGAAATAATCGGTTTGAGGGTGATTGGGGTTTTTTAGGGGGGCGCGGCAGGGGATGGAGGGGGGCCGCGGGGCCCCGAGCTGTTCCCCCGGCAAATCACGGTGCGGAGGCGGGAAAAAAGCTTCATATCGGGGAGAAACGGCACCTTGTTGGGGTCCATCGACTCCGGCAGGGACCCGGCACCGTGTCGGCTACCGGCAGCAAGGGGAGAGCGATGGGACTCGATGTCTTGCCTGGCTCCGGGACACCGAGAGCTTTGGTGACCACCGCGAGGCACTGACACCATTGCGTTTCCCGGCACAGGCAGAGCCGCAACCGTTTCTCCTCCACCTCGCCAAAATCCACCCTCTTTTCTCATTTTCTCCTCTTTTTATCTCTTTATTTCTCGTAGATTTTGTCGGCAGTCCCTGACCGCCAACCCTCCCGAGTGCCGGCGCGGTGGTTTTTTCCGAGTGACACAGCACAATCGGCGAGGGATGGAGAAAGCTGTCCCTAATTTCTCAGAGCGCCAAGGAGATGGAGGCAGAGCCCTGTTAATGACACCGGAGCCAAACAAAGAGACTTTTCCTGCCCTTGAGTGCCCCCAAGGCGAAGAACGAAGAGCCGCTTTCCTTCAAGATGCGAAAAAGCCCCTGGAGAACCCGGCTTTATCTGGGACGGCGGTGGAAACGGAGCCGGAGCTCGAGGAAGATGCTTTCTACGCCGCGGGGGATCTGGCGACGATGAGCAGAGCGGGGAAGGGATCCTCCGGCGCCGAGTTGCGCCCGTTGCAAGAGGATCCCGACTTCTTCACGTCGCTCTCCCGTCAGGAGCCCGACATCGCCCTGGAAGCGCACGACGTGGCCGGTAAGTCCCCGGTCGGCGCCGTTGAGGTGATTTCTTGGGGGACGGGGACGTCTCCCGGTGCTTCGCGTGTGTCCGGTGACGCTCGGGTTGATTCGGTTGGTTCGCTTGATGGTTGCGCCGGGGTGGTTTGCGGCGAGCGTTTGCTCTCTTGGCGTTGGAGATGTTCCCCAACTCTCAGCGTCTCGCGGTGAAACGGGAACTGCGGTACGGTGAGAAACACATGGATTTGACGGACGCAGAAACAAGGGTGCGAAGGCCGGGCCGGCATCCCTGTGCCGCCACCCGGCTTCAGCACCACAGACAGGCACGAAACCTGGCGGTGGGTCAAGCCGGCGGCATTTTGGAGACCCCTCATCCCTGTTGGGACCCCAAACTGGACACCTCCCGTCCCCGTGCAAGGTGGTCGTGCTCCACCGTGTGCCGGTGCGGGACCGGTGCCGCGTCGGGAGGTGACTGTGCCGCGGCGGCGGTGACCCGTGTGTTTTCGGTATCGCCGGCGAAGCCGCGGTCGTGCCGAGCGGAGCGAAACCGCGCCACCTGTGTCCGGCCTCGCCGAATTCCCCTCTTCTCGAAACCGAAACGCTCCTCCAGCTCTGCCAAGGGTGACCGCGCGCTTGCGGGGCGAAGGCGGCGTCCTCTGCCTCGCTGCGCGGTGCCGGGGAAGCTGTGCCGCCGGTGCTGTGCGGGTGACGAGCAGGGACGTCTTCCACTGGATGAGGTTGCTCAAAGCCTCGTCCAATCTGATCTCGAACGCTTCCAATGATGGGAGGTCCACAACTTCTCTGGGCAGCCTGGTCCGGTGTCTCGCCACCTTCATCGTAAAACATTTCTCCCTCGGGTCCAGTCGAAATCTCCCCTCTTCCAGTTTCAAACTGGTGCCCCTTGTCCTACGGGTCTTGGTGAAACGTCTTTCTCCGTCTTTCTTACAAGCCCCTTTGTATACGGAAAGGCCTCAAGAAGGTCTCACAAGAGCCTTCGCTTCTCCAGACTGGAGAACCTCAACTCTCTCAGCCTTTCTTCACGAGAGAGGTGCTCCAGCTCTTGGACCATCTTCGTGGCCTCCTCTGGCCCCGCTCCAGCAGGTCCTTCTCCACGGGGCTGCTCTCAATCCCCCAGTTTGGGATACCGGGGATTGCCCCGACCCAGGCGCAGGACCTTGCATTTGGCCTCGTTGACCTTCGTGAGGTTCGCGTTGGCCCACTTTTTGGCCCATCAAGAAGTCCCGTTGGCCCGTCAAGGTCCTTCTGGATGACATCCCTTCCCCTGAGGTATCAACTCACTTCGGTGTCACCCACAAACTCCCCGAGGGTGCGCTCAATCCCGCTATCCCTGTTGTTGGTGGAGATACTAAATAGTATTGATCCCAGTATGGACCATTGAGGGACTCCACTTGTTACTGGTTTCCACTTGGACCTTGAGATGTTGACTCTGACTCTTTGGACGCAGCTGTCCGGCCAATTCTTTATCTATTGAGCGCGGCCGTTGCAAGTTGTCCGCTCATCTGGAGGTCCCTGGTTGTCTGGTGTCCGTCCTCTGCCGCCTCTGGAGGCTTCCGTCGGGAAGCGGTAACAGCGGCGGAGTTGCCGCCTGCGGTTCCTCTTCGATGCTGCTTCCCCGGGACAAGTTTGCCCGTCTCCGCAAACACCGCTTGACTTCAAACCTTATCTCCTGGCGTGGGCGACCTGCTTGGGGGGAGTCCCGCTTGGGGGACGAGGTGGGTGGGGAAGGACCATGTTGGATCTGGGAAGCTTTTCAGCTCTTGGTTCCTTCTCTGTGGTCAACGGGTGGAAAATTAACTCCGGGGGATGGATGTGGGTGTTTAAAGATGGTGTTTAAAGAAGGAGGGAGTTGGTGCCCAAAAAATAGCAAGGGGTGCGTCGGGAGATGGAGAATGTTCCAGGCTGGGGGGCCAGCCTGGCTCTGGAGGGGTGGTGGGGCTCAGCCGGGGTCCTGGGGTGCTTGGGGTGGACGCAGCTCCAGCCCCGCTCCCGGGCGGACTTAGGGGGATGCAACTGGAGGGGCTGGGCGAGCCCCCGTTGCGCTTCTCAGCTTGAAAAACCAAGGTGAAATGGCCCAAAATGCCGTGAAATGCCCCAAAATGGAGGCTGAGACTGGCACGCCGCTCTACGGGGCCGTGGGGTGGGAAGATCCCGCGCAAATCCTTGCGGTTCTGCGAACCCCGAGGTTTTGGGGCTCTTCTGATGCCTCCAACGGCCTCATCACGGCAAAATTATCCCGGCATCTGCCGAGCACGAGCCGGAGGTGGTTTGGCAGCTGCTGGTAGGTTTTTGGAGCTGGGCAAAGTTTGGGCTGCTGCCGGGTGGTTTTTGGGGTGCTGCTGGTGCCGAGCAGCGCCGCTCGCGCACCAGAGAGCGCCGAGCCGGTGCCAGAGGGACTGGAGAGCGCCGAGCCGGTGCCGGAGGGACTGCACGCCCTGCGCGGTGCGACCCGCGAAGGACAGTGGTGCAGGAGAGGAGATGGAGGAAGAAACCCCGTGTCGCCGCTCGCCCCGGTGCCGGCGATCGCGGCAAGCGCGTGGCGGCCGGGCTCTGGAGCGTGCGGGCTCGTTAGCCGAGGAGCGAGCGCCGTGGCGGCTCCGGCAGCTGCTCCGTTCTGCCCGGCTGAGCTTTGAGCCGAGGCGGGGAGGGGGGAAGGAGCCGCTGCCGGGGATTTCCCATCGTGGTACCTGAACCGTCACCTCGGTTTGGGGCTGGAGGCACCATGAGTGATGGGGGCTGGGTGCCGCATCCCCCAGGGACCCTTCTCGTGGCTTTTCGGTGGCCTCGTCCCCCCTCTTTGCTCTTTGGGGGGATGTTTCGGGCTGCTCACCGGGATTTTTTGGGGTGCTGCGCCGCACAGGGGCTCTTTTAGAAGCAGTTCGGGTAATTTGTTGTTGCGGACAGCAGCAACGGGGCCAGAGATTCTCCAACCGTCCCCCCCTTCCTATTTTGGGGGGTGAAGGGGGGGGTGCCGCTTCCCCCTGGGACCCGGCGAGGCGGGATCCGAATCGCCGAGCCTTTTTTTTTATCTCCAAGCTGCGATTCCCTCCTCGTTTCCCGAATCGCCGGCACCCTTATCAACCCGCGCCCGGGGCGGGGAGGGGGGGGTGTTTCCTCCCCGTATCGGCGCGGGGATCGGCGTGGCGGTTGGAGCTGCGGTCGGTCGGAGCGTGTCAACACACGGAGCTTTTTGCTCGCTTCTTCCTCCCTGACCGCCCTCCCGACATCGCCTTGGCTCGGGGCTCCCCGGGGAGCGGCTGGGCCCCTCGGTTCCCCCGCCCCGGGCACCCGGCTACGTGTCCCCGCCGGCGATAGAGCACGAGGTTGGAGGTTTCACCGGAGGCGAGGGGTTCTGCCGGCGTGTGGGGAGGGTTTGGGGGAGGATTTGCCGGCTTGGGGGGGCTGGGAACGGGTGGGTTGGGGTTGTGTTTTCGGCTGCACGCGTGGGAGGGATGGTACCCGGCTCCTCCCCGCGCTTGGGGATGGTGCCACGAGGTCCCCGATGTGGGGACGTTCTGCTTTGGGGCTGCCGTGGCGGTGTGGGGTGTCACTACGGTCCCTGATTTGGGGACGTCCTGCTCTGGGGTTGCCGTGGCGGTGTGGGGTGCCACGAGGTCCCCGATTTGGGGACGTTCTGCTTTGGGGCTGCCGTGCCAGTGCGGGGTGTCACCACAGTCCCCGATTTGGGGACGTCCTGCTCAGGGGATGCCCTGGCAGTGTGGGGTGTCACTATGGTCCCCGATTTGGGGATGTCCTGCTCAGGGGATGCTGTGGCGGTGTGGGGTGTCACTACGGTCCCCAATGTGGGGACGTCCTGCTCTGGGGTTGCCGTGGCAGTGTGGGGTGTCACTACGGTCCCTGATTTGGGGACGTCTTGCTCTGAGGTTGCTGTGGCGGTGTGGGGTGTCACTGTAGTCCCCGATTTGGGGATGTTCTGCTTTGGGGATGCCGTGACAGTGTGGGGTGTCACAAGGTCCCCGATTTGGGGACGTCCTGCTCTGGGATGCCCTGGCAGTGTGGGGTGTCACTACGGTCCCCAATGTGGGGACGTCCTGCTTTGGGGTTGCCGTGGCGGTGTGGGGTGTCACTACGGTCCCCGATTTGGGGACGTCCTGCTTTGGGGATGCCGTGGCAGTGCGGGGTATCACTGTGGTCCCTGATTTGGGGACATTCTGCTTTGGGGTTACCGTGGCAGTGTGGGGTGTCACTACGGTCTCCGATTTGGGGACGTCCCGCTCTGGGGATGCCGTGGCAGTGTGGGGTGTCACTACAGTCCCCGATTTGGGGACGTCCTGCTTTGGGGATGCCGTGGCGGTGTGGGGTGTCACCACAGTCCCCACGGCATCGCGCAGTGCCGCGAGGTCCCCGACACAGGCTCGCCGCGCTCTGTGGACGGCAAAGCCCCGCAGCAGGTGGGTGCCACGGGCTCACGTCCCCACCAGTGACCTTTGTCCAGGAGCTGCCGTATTAATTAACCAAATTAATCGAGGCAAAACGCGTGTTGATTTAATACGAGAAAGGCAGAAGAGAGGAAACGGTGTTTGCGGTCCTGGCGTGAGAATATCGACCCCAAAATCTGCCGTTCCCAGTGCTGGCGCTGCCGGATACGTCTTGATTTAGCCAAATTTTCTCTTTTATGCCTTATAACGTGTTGAATCGCCGGCGCAGGATCCGACCGAGCTACGTCAGGCTCCGCTTCTGCTCCCGGTCGCGTCCGAGATGAGGTTTGATTCGATCTCGATGTTTTAATATCCCCAGTGTTGACCCTGGTTTTGCAGAACAGGGTTTTATCCGTCGTGTATTGGACTGGAAAGCCCAAACCGATGCACGCCGTGAGGTTTGACCATGTCCCAAACTGGGAGAACTGGGAAAACGCCCAGTTCGGGTACAAACAGCTCATGTGCTTTCGCTAAAAGGGAGCGTTTTCATCCCAAATTGCTTTAACGACCCGCGACCCGCCCGTGACGGGCACCCCTGGGCTTTCCCGTGCTGCAGGAGGTGAAACCCGGCCGCAGCATCGTTTATTCCCAATTTCCAGCTTTTTATGGTTATTTTGATTGCGATCGTGGGGAAACCGCTCTCGGTTTAGTTCAGGGCCGTTTCGAGCTCTGGAGGGAAAAAAGAAGTGAGGGTTTGGTGGTGGTTTTTTTTTTTAGGATCCAGGCAACTAAATAAATCCACCGTGTCTTTTTTTGGGAGGCAACATGCAAGGGCTGGCGGAGAACCAGAGCCCACGGGCTTGCTCGGCACCGCGCAGCACCCTGCGCCGCCGCGGCGTCCTCTTGGCAGGGGGTTTCCGGCAGCGGCAACCCCCCCCCCACCCCCCCAAACCCTCCCGCCTTGGGGGGGAATCGCCCCTTTGAGCTCCCTGAAGGATGCTCAAGCTTCGGCGGCGGCGGCGCAGCTTGGGAAGCCGGGAGATGGAGAAGTTTTTACAGGTTTTTTTTTTTTCCTGCTCCATTCAAGGAGAGACGATGCCGTGGAAAGGAGGTAGGGGAGGCACTCGTGGTTTTAATTTATACAGGTCTGACAGCGAGGACAATACCCAAGATGGACTGCATGTGGCAGGGGCTGAGGCTCAGCCTTTGTCCCACCTCCGTGTCCCTTTTGTTTCTCCACCTATTTTATTCCCCCCCCTCCCTTCTCCTTTCTTTTTAATCCCTTCTTCTGTGTCCCCTCTCCATCCTTCTCCCCTTCCCCCTCCGGTCTTGACTTGCAAGAACCGCTGTCGCGGGCTCTTTTGATTCATCCCTCTGAGCACCGTTAAGGAGCTCTTGAAGTTGAGATCGCTCCCGGGAAGGGCCGATCCCCACGCCCGGAGATCCCCTCCCCTCTCCAGCATCCACGTGCGTGATCCGGTTTTTATATATATATATTTTTATATTTTTTTTTTCCTTGCTGGAATGAAACTCAAGAGCCCACTTGAGCCCGGAGTCGTGCACAAGAGCCTGGGGAAGGACGCTCGGAGCCGTGTTTGCCTCCGCTCTCGTCACCGCCTGATGCCGTCGGGAAATCGAGGGTGGGCTCAGTGCCCGCTTCCCACGCAGGGAACAACCCCGGGGAGAAGGCGCTGGCTTGTCCCGACAGCTCAGCGCTCGCTGGTCCCGTGGGGCTGTAGGTTGTAGGTAGTTGTTTTATTTTTTTCTTTCCGAATATGCTCTCGGAAAGTAATTAAACGGCAGAAATAAGCCGCGGGGTGCGACGGTCGCCGGTGCTGCCTGTGTTGGGAAGTTGTCCTTGTCCGTGTCTACAGCCTGGAGTGGTTTGGGGACAACCCGCCCTCAGGTTGGTGATAATTTGGGTTTTAATCACCCCTGGGGAGTAGCAGCGACGCTCGCCCCTTCCGTGGTGCTGAGAAGAGCCTGGTTTTGGGGCGCCGCTGCCCGGAGGGTGATACCTGGCTTAAATTATTTTAAAAAGGGATCATCTCAAGCTGCGGGGCTCCATCCGGGACTCGGTTTCCCCTTGCGAAATCCCGCTGCCGGGGAGGGAGGGATCCGGGCTGTGCGCTTGGCTGCCCTTGCAAAATGGGGAGAAATCCAGTGGGATTGGGGATGGTGGGAGCTCTGCAGCGTCTGTTCTTGCGTGCTCATGGAGTGCGTCCTCGTAGGTGTCCTCAGTCCTGGCCTCTGAGAGATTGCCACCTTCGTTGTCGTTAAAGCAAAGCTCGTTAGACGCTGCAGGGGCTTTTCTAGGGGCGTCCTGCTAAACCGGAGCTACTCTCCAGGCTGAGCATAAGGTGCTGTGAGGATCTTGTGGGACGAGGAAATCGCCGGGATGAAACTGCCTGAATTTGGGTCATTTTTAGGGTTGGTGGCACCGGTGACAAATCGCCGTGGGTCGGGGCTGGCTCCTGCTCCATGTTGCAACGTTATCCAGCTCCCCACTCACCCCGGAGCCTCTCCAGGGGGTGGCTTTCACCCCCAAAACATGCTCATCCTCACCACGGGAGGTGGGGGATGAAGGCGGAACGACTCTTCGAACCTGTTTCCCTCCTCTGAAAGTCCCGAGTATCCTTTCGGAGGGGCTGGGAGCGGGGAAGAGGGCAAAGGTGTTTTTTTCTTCGCTCGGAAGAGCAAAGTCTGCACGGCGCTTAAATAACCAAACCGCCGCGGAGCGGATGGAGATAAGGAGGAAGTGGCTGGAAAAGCGCCGGTGGCAGCTCGGTCGTACGGTAGAAATCAATAAATCCCGGTGGCAGATGGATGTTGGAGTCCAGGGATGCCTGAGCGGGATCCGCAGCACGTGGCTGGGCGCTGGGCTCGTGATCCCGTTCGTGCTGGATCGAGCCCTTCCGATGCCGGGTGCCGGAAAAGCTGGATTTAAGCTGTATGATGTGGGTTTTTTTCTGGCTTGAGCAGCGAGGATTTGGAGATGGAGATGTGTGGTGGATGGAGCCGGCGGGTGGCCCCAAATCGGGGTGTTGGGTTTTGGATGGAGCCGGTGGGTGGCCTCAGATTGGGGTGTCGGGTGTTGGACAGAGCTGGGGGGCAGCCCTGCATCTGGGTGTTGGATGGAGCTGGTGGGTGGTCCCAAATCGGGGTATCGGGTGTTGGATGGAGCTGTTGGGTGGCCCCAAATTGGGGTGTCGGGTTTTGGATGGAGCTGCTGCATGGCCCTGAATCGGGGTGTTGGGTTTTGGATGGAGCTGGTGCATGGCCTCAGATTGGGGTGTTGGGTGTTGGACAGAGCTGGGGGGCAGCCCTGCATCTGGGTGTTGGATGGAGCTGGTGGGTGGTCCCAAATCGGGGTATCGGGTGTTGGATGGAGCTGTTGGGTGGCCCCAAATTGGGGTGTCGGGTTTTGGATGGAGCTGGTGCATGGCCCTGAATCGGGGTGTTGGGTTTTGGATGGAGCTGGTGCATGGCCCCGAATCGGGGTGTCGGGTTTTGGATGGAGCCGGTGGGTGGCCTCAGATTGGGGTGTAGGGTGTTGGACAGAGCTGGGGGGCAGCCCTGCATCTGGGTGTTGGATGGAGCTGGTGGGTGGTCCCAAATCGGGGTATTGGGTGTTGGATGGAGCTGGGGGGTGGCCCCGAATCGGGGTGTTGGGTTTTGGATGGAGCTGGTATGTGGACCCGAATCGGGGTGTCGGGTTTTGGATGGAGCTGGGGGGTGGCCCAGAATCGGGGTGTTGGGTTTTGGATGGAGCTGGTATGTGGACCCGAATCGGGGTGTTGGGTTTTGGATGGAGCTGGGGGGTGGCCCAGAATCGGGGTGTTGGGTTTTGGATGGAGCTGGTATGTGGACCCGAATCGGGGTGTTGGGTTTTGGATGGAGCTGGTGGACGGCACCAGATTGGAGTGTTGGGGTTTGGATGGAGCTCGTGCATGGTCCCGAATTGGGGTGTCGGGTGTTGGATGGAGCTGGGGGGCAGCCCTGAATTGGGGTGTTGGGTTTTGGATGGAGCTGGTGGGTGGCCCCGAATCAGGGTGTCTGGTTTTGGATGGAGTTGGTGCATGGCCTCAAATCGGGGTGTCTGGTTTTGGATGGAGCTGGTGGACGGCACCAAATCGGGGTGTCAGGTTTTGGATGGAGCTCGTGCATGGCCCTGAATCGGGGCATCTGGTGTTGGATAGAGCTGGGGGGCAGCCCTGAATCAGGGTGTTGGGTTTTGGATGGAGCTGGTGGATGGCCCCAAATCGGGGTGTCGGGTTTTGGATGGAGCCATCAGATGGCCCTGAATCAGGGTGTCGGGTTTTGGATGGAGCTGGTGGACGGCCCCAAATCGGGGTGTCGGGTTTTGGATGGAGCCATCAGATGGCCCTGAATCAGGGTGTCGGGTTTTGGATGGAGGTCGTGGGTGGCCCCAAATCGGGGTGTCGGGTTTTGGATGGGGGTTGTGGGTGGCCCCAAATTGGGGTGTCAGGTTTTGGATGGAGCTGGTGCGTGGTCCCGAATCAGGGTGTCAGGTGTTGGACGGAGCTGGGGGGCAGCCCTGAATTGGGGTGTTGGGGTTTGGATGGAGCTGGTGCACGACTGTGCTCCCCGCTGCGATACGGACCTGCCCGTTAGGGCTTGGCAAAGCTCCCCCAGGACTTGATGCTGCAAAGAGATCCACCAGTAAAAAAAAAAAAGCCAATAATTGCCATTTTTGAGTCACGCATCGCTACAGCACAGCCGCCCTCCGGAGATCTTGCTGGTACCTTTGAGCGTGGCCAGTCTGGCGATACATAAGATGGCTTTGTGTTGCGTTAACCCGGATGACGTTGAGTGGATGCGCGTGGGCTGGTTGCAATTTTGCGTTAAAATATTAAAAAACGCACCCAGAGGGGCACCCACCCAGAGCCACGCTGGGAGCAGCTGGAGAAAGGGAGAGGATTTTAGGACGTGTGGTTTGTAGCACTGGGAGCGCGCGATGGGGACCTCCGATGGAGCAGAAATGAACCCTGTGGGGACTTGGGTTGGCTGGAGATGTGCTAAAGTGGTGGCATTTGGTGGCTGCGGTTCAACGCTGTCCTTCAGGGAAGGTAAAGGATCCCCCGCGTGCCCGAGACGGAGAACTCGTGTCCGGAAATTGCGCAAAATAACGGTTTAACATCATTTCACCGCAGCTGAAAGAACATCTCTTGCTTTGCTCTTGGTGGTGTCCTCCACCAAGCAGGTCACCGGTGTCGGGCTCGTTTCGCGGCGGCTGCCGACAGCTACGAGCAAAGAGGTGGAGAAGGGAAGCAGCGTTTGGGGCTTGCATGAAGGGAGCGTTGGTCTCTTAAACTGCCGTTTCTGAAGAGCCATTTCTGTGGTTGCTCAACTGTTGGTCGAGTCTGTGCATCCGTCTTGGTCTGAGCTGCCCCGGCCGGCGAATGTATAGCCACGTGCCCAGAGAGAGACCAAAAAACCCCAAGAAATCGGTCCTTAAAGTCTTCTGGTAGGTGTTCATGTGGTTTACAAGCCCAACCCTTAAACTCTTCTGTAACCAAGTCTTAAATTCTTGGTCGCGGAGGATGTGTGTGAGGGTCTCGAGGTGCTGCCGTGTGTCCCACCTCTTCCCAGTCGTTGTTGTTCCAAAGACCATCTGGATGAGCCTTCCTGGGGTAGAGACTTGCAGATGAGAGGCAGGAGCAAAGAGCTGGAGCAGTTGGTCTACGGGAGCCTGGGAAATAAAATTTAACAGGTTGAGGAGGTCAAAGTATACTCAGCCCTTGCAACGCCAAGGTTTGTCCTAGATCTGGGCTTTGGTGGGGCGATGAGACCTCATGGCACTGGCCTAGTTTTAATTGTGAAGCATCGGAATGAGTTTTAGGGGTGGTTTGGGGGAAAACGTGTCATTCTTGCAAGGTGAGGCCCCACATGAAGTGCTCCAGCGTAGGAAATCATGCTTTGGTTTGATCTCGGGTTGAGCAGAGAGCTCCAGGTGCCTCTAAACCTTTTTCTGGAGCGGAGCAGCTCACGTGTAGCCCGTCCCAAGGTGTGTTTGCCAACCGCTCGGCCATTTATTTTTTTTTTATGGCCCGCCTTTGAACTCCATCCAGAAAAGATAGGCAAGTCATGAGACCAGACACCCAACGGAGGTGCAGCTCTTGCTAATCTTGCCTTAACTCTTCGGGACAGTCCCCAGTGCCTACATCCAGTGGCCTTTTCTCAGTTTTTTCGCATGGGCGAGGGGCTGCCCCCGAAATCGTGGCAGTTTCCCAATGTTGTCGTCTTCCTCGCTGGTGTTGGGCTGAGTTTAAGCTGTTGGCTTTCAACTGCTCTTAACCGGGAGGTTGAGCTCACAGTCTCAGTAACCTTCCTCGCTAATTACCGCTTCGTCAGCCTCTTAGCCTGCGAACGGTGCCAGGAAAGATGTCATGTTGTTGCCTAGCAAATAAATAATTGAATACTTGAGTCCAAGACAACAGGCAGGGCTTAGCTGGAGCTGGGACGTGGAGTACAGTTGGAAACCCTAAAGTTGCATGGAAAAAACCCTACGCTACGTCTCCTCTACCGCAGGGGTAACAAAGCTCTCGGCCGTGAATCTCTTCCCAAAGGCTTTTGAGGTTTGGAGCTATCCACCCATGCCGTGGGTAAGCACCAAAATAAGGCTTTGACGGCAGCACGAGGGTTGGATTGAGTGGTTGCTCGCGAGCACGGCGACGTTCCTATGGGGTGGGAAGGTGGGTCGTGACGTGGGCCTTAAACGTGCCACCAAGAGAACGGGGTGAGCGTTGTTCAAGGCGTTTTCTTGCCATGGGTGGTCTTCGGTAACCCAAAACTGTGGCCCTGAGTGGGCAAGGTCTGCAGCGAGGAGGGGTGGTCTTTGCTCCCGTCCTGCTGCCCACTGGTCCTCCTCGGGAGAAGGTTTCACACCCGTGCTCGGTAGCGGTTGTCCAAGGCACGGAGCACCTGCTGTGCCCGTCTTTCGACGTCTATAAATAACCTTCCAAATCCAGCACCCCCGAGCAGCCTCTCTCCCCTGTGCCATCGCTCGTGCTAACCGGGCCACGGTTTAAAAATAAGCCAGGGGCAACACCGGGCACGGCCGTGGATTCTCCTGCTGCCGTGCAAAGTAGGACATGGCCCAATCCTTCTTCTCCGCTGGGCATTTATGGGCAGGAAAGGTGCTGTACCTGGGTTTTTTTTGGCCGGGCAAAGCCAAGTTCTTGGCTGAGACAAGTTCTTGGTTGAGGCAAGTGGGATGTAAATGTGTTGTGGCTGCGACGTTGGGTTTTTCGGGGTGGCTTGTTTCCGTCCTACAGCCCAGGATGCTCTTCTGCTCCATCCAGGCTGGAAAACCTCAGCAAGTGGCCTAAATCTTATTTTTTTTTCTCAACGTCAGGGAAGATAAAAGCTCTTCAGGAGCGTGTGAGGGATAAGTGGCTGTGGCAATGACCCCGTTTGCAAGAGCAAACTGCTGCTGGGTCAAGCTGGGGATGGAGATGCCGTAAGCTTCTCCCAACCCCAGCGGGAGTGAGCTAATGCTTCGGAACGAGGCCACGTTAATCCTTCTCTGGCGTTTGCCGCTGCTGAGTGTCGTGGTTTAACCCCAGCCGGCAGCTAAGCGCCATGCGGCCGCTTGCTTGCTCCCCCCCCAGAGAGAATCGTGAGGGTAAAAATGAGGAAACTCGTGCATTGAGATAATGACGGTTTAATAGGGAAAGCAAAAGCCGCACGCGCAAGCAAAGCACAAGGAATTCCGTCACTGCTTCCCGTCGCAGGCAGGTGTGCAGCCGTTTCCAGGAGAGCAGGGCTCCGTCACGTGGAGCGGTGACTTGGGAAGACAAATGCCATCACTCCGAACATCACCCCCTTCCCTCTTCTTCCCCCTTTTTCCCCCAGCTTTATACGCCGAGCGTGACGTCATATGGTGCGGAATATCCCTTGGGTCAGTTGGGGTTGGCTGTGTCCCCTCCCAACTCCTCATCCAGCCTCCTCGCTGGTGGGGTGAGGAGCAGCAAAGGCCTTGACGCTGCGTCGGCCCCGCTCAGCAATAACGAAAACATCTCTGCGTTATCAACGCTGTTTTCAGCGCAAAGCCAAAACACGGCCCCGTACCAGCTACTGGGAAGAAAATTAACTCTCTCCCAGTCAAAACCAGCGCAACGACAAAATGAGATTCACGTTTGCGCTGTGCCTCCTGCAGCACCGTGCAAAAAAAAAAGGGTTGTTTTAAGTACGTTAACAGCAAAAGGAGGATTAAAGAAAACGTTGGTGAGGTTGGTCACCTCCTAAATAGGGATGAAGATAAAGCGGAGACATTTCATGCCTTCTTCACCCCTCTCTTTAATACCAGCGATGGGCCCTGAGACCCCATGGAGTTGGGTTGGAGGACCAGCTCCGTAAGATCCCGGTTGACTTTGAACTTGTATGGGATTTGCCGCAGCAACTGCACGCACGGAAATCTCCGGCTCCCGATGGGATTCATCCCAGGGCACTGGGAGAGTTGGCCGACGTTATTGTGAGACCTTTGTTATTTATCAAGGGTCTCGGGACTCTGGAGAGGTCCCAGTCAACTGGAAGGTAGCAAACGTTATTCCAATTTCCAAGAAGGGCGCGAAAGATGACCCTGGTAATCATCGACCTGTCGGTCTTGCTTCAGTGCCTGGAAAAATTATGGAGAAGGTTATTCCAGAAGTTATTGAACAACACTTGAAAGAGTCATCGGTCAAAGCCAGTTCGCGAAGGGAAAGTCATGTCTTCCTAACTGAATATCCCTTTGTGACAGGGTTCCCGGCCTCGCGGACGAAGGGAAGGCTGCGGGTGTGGTTTTGGGGGGATTTTAGCAAAGTTTTTGATGCTATTTCTCGCAGTATTGGGTAGCTAGACATGGATGCAACGCGTTGGGCGAAGGTCAGGCTCACAGAGTTGTAGTCAATGGGGCAACATGTGGCTGGTGGCCAGTGACTAGTGGTGTTCTCCAGGGGTTTTTCTCTCTTTGATGCTTTTATCGATGACCTGAACACGGGAGTTGAGTACACACTAAGTAAGTTTGCTGGTGATAGCAAATTAGGAGGAGCCGTTGATTCCCTCAAGGGTAGAGAGGCCTCACGGAGAGATCTCGATAGATCAGAGCACTGGGCAATGACCAACTGTGTGACATGAACAAGGACAAATGACACATTCTGCGCCTGGGATGGGGTCATCTGGGATGTACGTATAGATTTGGGGACAGGAGGCTGGAGTGAAGCCCTGCGGAGAGGGATCGGGGCTTTTGGTTGATGGGAAGCTCAACGGGAGTCAACCATGTGCCCTCATGGCCAAAAGGGCCACCTGTATCCTGGCACAGTGTAGCAAACCGGTCGAAAGACGTGGTTGTCCCACGTCTTGGTGTCACCTCGCCTTGAGTCCTGTGGGCACTTTGTGGCTCCACAATCTAAGGAGGACATACAGATCTTAGAACGTGTCCAAAGGAGGGCAACAGAGATGGTGAAAGGACTCGAGGGCTTATGAGGAGCAGCTGAGGAGACCAGGGCTGGTCAGCCGGGAGAAGAGGAGACAGAGGGGTGACCCGATCGCTGTCTACAGCTTCCTTGTGAGGGGGAATGGCGAGGGAGGTGCTGGTCTCTTCTCTCGGGCGTCTGGTGACAGGATGCGAGGGAACGGCTTAAAGTGGCACCAGGGGAAGTTCAGATTGGCCTTCAGGAAAGAGTTCTTCGTGGAGAGGGTGGGCAGCACTGGAACGAGCTCCCCGGGGACGTGGCCGTGACCCCCAAGCCTGTTGGTGTTCAAGAAGAGTTTGGAGAATGCTCTTGGCTACAGGGTTTAACTTTTCGGTTGCCCTGTGGAGAGTCAGGAGCTGGGCTTGATGTTCCTCGTGGGTCCCTTCCAACCCGGAAGATTTTATGTCCTTGTGTCATCGGGACGCTGGTTTCAACCCAGCTGGTGCTTTGTGGTTTGGGGGAAAACCAGCTGGTTTTGAGACATGAAGTTCTTGCCGCAGAAGCACGGTGTCCTTGTCGTAGGAGAACTGGTGGCACTTAGCCCATTTGGGTTTGTCTCTGGAGTGCAGCGCAGAGCTGAGCAGCTGCTTCCCTTCCTCCCCGGTGGTTTGTCCTCCTTCTAACCGTGTTATCTGGTGCGTTACTGTAGTTTTGGGCTGTCTGTGTAGTCAAAATCCTTCCTTTTCTTGCTGTCTTCCAAAAACATATGTGTCTGTGGGAAGAGACTTCTGAAGCTTGGCCATCAAAGGCCACCTAGATGTAGAAAAAAGGATTCGTTTAAGGACAAAGGAGCTGGGGAAAGTGTTTCTCCCCAGTTTGTACCAGACAGTCCCATTGGAGATGTCCAAGCCCTGCGTAGGGGCCTGAAAATATTCTCAATTTATCTCTCTTTTCCGGCAAGTGTTGCTGGAGGCCAGTCCCTTCTTGCTCATCCTGGGGCCAGAGTCCTGCTTTTCCACCTCGAGGTGTTCCCTGGGGTGTTTGCCCCCCCCCCAGCCCTTCTCTGCGTGGGATGGTTGAGTGGAGGAAGCATCTCGGCAGCATTTTGGGCTCCATCTCATCACCCTGGTCGCTGGAGCCCGCCGTGTTCCTGCCAGCCCCGACACGGCGGGGGGTGAGGCGCTGCCAGGCGAAGCCATCCAGCGATTCTCCGTCACCGCAGTAACACCAGCGCTTGGCACCGACGCCGTGCCAAGGTGGCCCCGAGAGCCCGCGCTCGCGCCAAGGACCGAATCCGACCTCTTGGCTCGGTTCGGGGAAGCATCCGCGCTCGGCGAGGCTCGCCCATCGACGTCGCGCGCTCTCCGGAGCGCTCCGGCACGTACGCCAGCGCGATTAATGAGCGTTCCCAGGTCTTTGTGGCTGATGGTGGGTTTCGGTAATCGGAGAGGACAGCTCGTTAGAGGCTGACAGCAACGAACAGCGAGAAGAAGATCCCTCAGGAGTCGTCTTCGTGGCCTTATAGCATCCAAAACAGCTTTTGGAAATCTTCTCGCCTGCTAATATTACAGCTACAACAGAGCTGAGCCTCGTGGCTTCCCAGGGCTCCCCCGCCGTTGCTTTTTAGGTGATTAACCCCCCGTTTTAACGATGACGCAGCCAAAACCTGCCGATGGAGGAAAAAGTCGATGGGGGAGTTGGAGGGACCTGGAGCAGAAGGGGGGCGGCGATGTGAATTGCCTGCATTCATCGCCGGTAAAAACACTACCACTTTTATGGGAGCAGCCGAGATCTGCTGGAAATTTAATAGAGATGGATCCAAACAAGATGAGCTTGCAACAGAGTCTGGACGCCTTTCAAGCAGCTTGGATAGAAACTCTTCTTTCATTAGATGCTGGATGTGTCCTCTGCTGACGAGGAAAGTTTTCTGCCGCCCGTCACATAAATCTTGCTTAAAGCTGGATGGAGCAGAGCAGGATCTAGAGGATGAATTTGCTCGGAGGCCTGATAACTCTTTAAGGGAAATAAAAAATGAAAGGTTTTCAACGATCGGCTTGGAATCGCCTCTGAAAAGGCTCAATTTGGGCGCTCAGCTGCGGGTAAAAGACTTGAATGGAGGGCTGGCAGCCTCGGGCAGTGCTCTTTCGCACTTGCCTTTGTTTTTAAAAGGCTTGGTAATGGGGGAAATGCAGGATTGGAAACACCTCGGGTAGAAAATAACCCTGTTAAACAGGTATTTGCACCCTGATTTGCGGAGGGAGGTTTCTGCTGCCCGGCGCAGGAGCTGCAAAACCCGGCGCAGATGCTGGATGTGGGACCCGCGACCGGCAGCATCCCTCAGAGGGAGACCGCGATGCTCAGGGCGATCCCATTCCCACCAGATTTGAGGGTACGGCTGGGGAGCCCCGAGGGTTTAAAGTGGTAAAGGAATGGCCAGGTTTTACGGAGCGTCCGCACCCGCTCGTCTCAGGTTGTTTGAAAATACTTCGGGAGATGGCTTGGTGCCGTGCCGGCGCGCTCGGGGCTGTACGAGGCAGGGATGGTTAAGGAGAGCTTGCAATAAGAGGTCTCTTGGGGGGGGGTAAAAGTCTCTTGGGGGGGGTAAAAGTCTCTTGGGGGGGGGTAAAAGTCTTTTTAGAGGGTGGAAAGCAGGCAGCAGGCACGGGAGAGCAATTAGCATTTAGGAGCTGGTGTTGCGTCTCGAACCCATTCAAACCTCAGCGCTGTTTTCTGAAGCACGTGAAGGTTTTGCCGAAGGTTTTTCCGGGCTCAAAGCAGGAGGTTTTGGGTTTGGGATTGCCATCCCGGGGCCAAACGGGGGTCGGTGCTGTCCTGAGAGGTGCTGTGGGCCGAGCATCTTTGGTGTGAGTGGTGCTGAGAGGTGACAGCGTGGTCCAAGCGTGGCGGAGGAAGGAGCAGCATCATCCTCCCCACCTGATGCAGGTCGGAGGATCAGCCCCAGGTTTAGGGCGCTGAGGGTCCGCCCTTGCCCCGCGGTCTCATTCTGGTTCTGGGGGAGCCTTTTGGAAATACCAAAATCGTGCAAATGTTTGGAGTATCCTGGGAAGTCTGTATCGCCCTCGAGCCTGGGAACGAGCCCTCGCGCCCGGCTATGAGCTCGTACCACCAGCTTTTGCCTTTCTCTTGGAGGAGACACAGCCCAAAGCTTTGCCTTGCAGCGCCTGGAGCTTTTCGGCGGATGAGTCTGGGCTCTGCATCCCCTCCCGCGCTGGGGCTGGGAGCGGGGCACGGCTCCGGTGCATCCCCCCCGCCCCGGGCTCTGCAAATACCCCGAGAGCTGAGAAAACCCAAGTATAACTCGCGTCCTCTGGCCGGGGAGCGTGGGGAGGCTGGAACTAAGAGTGAAGCTCCTCGCTGGGAAAGTGTCGGGTTCCCTCTCGGCCGTGCCAAGCTAAACAAGCCACGCTGTTCGTCTGCTCGCAGCAGAAGAGCTGGTTTTCCCTGTGGTAGCCCTTCCTCGCACCTGTTTCAGTTTCGGTTAATCTCACTCGTACACCAGCGATGAAACCCCGCGCGGGGTCTCGGCACGAACTCCTCGACCCGTCGTGTGCGGAGTTTCGGGGAGAAACAGGGGGGTTTTTCCGCCTCGTTAGATTTGCCGGAGGTTTTCCAGCGGGGAGCGGATGCCTGCGGAGTGAGTTCAAGCTGCTGACAACGGGCTGGCTTTTCTCCGCTGCCTTTCGAAGTCGTCCGTGAACTGCAGGTTGCAAACCACAGCTAGATATATATTTTTTTTTTTTTTTCTTCTATTTTTTGGTGCTTGTTCCCCCCCCCCCAACCACACCGTTGGTGACTCACAGCTCTGCTGAGTGCAGCAGGTCGTCCGTCATCCAGCTAACGAGCTTCCCATCCCGTTGCAGTCGATCCTCCCCGTCTCTCTTCCGATTCCTGGGATTACCCCTGGCTTTTTCGGTACGATATCCCCATCCTTTTCCCTCGGGGTGCTGCTGCCCGACTCTCCTCCGCATCGGGGACCTTTCGAATGCACCCTTTGGGGTCAGGAGCAGGTATGGGACATCACCGGTGGCTGCTTGGGCTCTCCAGGAGACTCTTTAGCACAAACCCTCAACGCTTCCTTCTCGGTTGAGTCTTTGCCCCCATAGATGTGTTTTTCCAGTGGCCTTCAGGATCTCCTGTAGATCTTCCTCTGCATTCATGGGTCCTGCTGGGTTTTACGCTGCTGTGATGCTTCTCCTTCTCTGCCTTGAGTAGGTTGGTCTCCAAAGGCCTCACAAGCCCTCACCGTTGGGTTGCGGTGGCCAAAACCACGGTGGAGACCTCCCCCGAGGTCCCCGGGCCGCTGTGGGGATGTCTCCCGGCTCCGTCGGTCACGGAAGGGTGCGGCCCTTCCTCCGGGTAGACGGCTCGTCCTCTCCTGGCTCCGCTCTTTGGCTCGCAGACCTGCAGGTTGGCCTCTTTCTTGGAAAAGAAACCGCGTGTCGCTCCGCAGCTGTTTCTGAGAAGATGACGGTGCCCAAATGGTCGAGGTTTGGGAGATAAAAGTTGAATGTTTTCTGGCCACCCCTGGGTGGCCTTGGCAAGTCCTCCAGGGGCTGGAGGGACCGCGCTGTCCAGGGAGAGCCGAAGGGAAGCGTTTGAAGCTGCGGGTGTGCCTCTCATCCAGACACGTCTTCTTTCCACCCCGGTGGGACTTCTCCAGCCCTCGGTGACCAGTGAGATGAGGCACCTCATCCCTGGCTTCATCTTTTTCCTCCTCGATCGGAGCTCAGCGGAAAGACAGGGTCCCCGGTGGGGCGGCTTCGGTGGGCGAGCGAGTCACCCTGTGCCGCTCTTCTCTCCGATGGAGATGCGCCGGTGCTTGCGGTGGGACGGGCGCCTGAACCTGCTGGCTCTCCTGCATGCCCACGTCGAGGTCCTGCTGCTCCGGCTCGGGCGTAACGCGGCGCTTGCCGGCCCCGCACCGGGACAGCGTCTCCGGTTAAGCCTGGGTAGAGGCCTTCATCGACGTGTTTATGCGAAGTCTGTGAAATCGTGGCAAGCTCTCGCTGACCATAAACATCCCGGGGAGCGGAGCCAACATCTTGAGATGTGTCATGCTTCCTACGGCTCCGTCTTCCAGAAGCGCACAAGGTTTCCTGAGCTCTGCTGACTCGGGCGGCTTGAACGCGAGCCCGTGCGCACGAGCCAACAGGCGCTGCCTTAGTTTAGTTTAGGTTTGTGTTTTTTTTTTTTCTTTTTTCTCTCTGACGTGAGCAGTTTGCTTAAACTCAGCTGTCCTTGCGGGACCCCTGCCCTCTCGGCGTGAAAACTTGGGTGCTGTCTTGAGAGTCGATAGCGGCGGTGGATGGGTGACTATTTCTGAGCCAAACGCGAGGATCTCTTGGGTGACTCTTTATTTCTGAGCCAAACGCGAGGATCTCTTGGGTGACGCTTTATTTCTGAGCCAAACGCAAGGATCTCTTGGGTGACGCTTTATTTCCCCCGAGCCAAAACACAAGGATCTCTTGGAGGATGATGAGCTCGTGCGTGGGGAACGGTGTGTTTCAGCAGGAGGGTTGTCGCTCTTATCAGCGATCAGCACTGGGAGAGGAGCGCTTGACTTGAGGGTAAGTGGCCGGTTAGTGCCAAATCGGTGTCAAATCTCTGAGCTTTGTATCAAATGTGGCTGCCGAGCACACCGCGAAGACGTTGCATCCCATGAAACATCTGCTTGGCGCCCGGGGATGGCACGTGGAACAACCCAGGGCTCGCTTGATAACGCAGAGGTCCCATCCAGAGAGGTTCGAGCGGGTTTTTTGTACGGATGCAACACGCACCGATCTGTCCGGACCGGCAAGAACGAACTCCGGAGCTGCTGGAAGGAGCGTGCCCAGGCACAGCCGAGCCACGAGACATCCAAGGTGCTGGGTCCGTGTTTTGAGGGGAAGAGTTAAGCTTGGGCGTGACAGCAATGGCAGGGAAACCCTGCACGGCAAGAGCCGAGCGAAGGAGGACCAGGGCTGGTGGCGTTGGGAAAGCCCCCTGTGGAAAATGGGTGCTGGCAGGGTTGGAGCCGTTCAGCACTTTTCCGTGTCCGTGGTGCATCGCTCGGCCTCGCCGCCCAAACGGGATGCTGGAAAAAGGGCCGGGAGGGGTCTTACACGCCTTGCTCCGAGCTGCCGGGTCGCCGGGACGAGCCGGAGCTCGCTGGGGCGCTGCGTCAGCGCATCCAGCGCCCTCCCCTTGCAGTCGTGCCGTTCCCCACCTCCATCTGCTGCAGAGACCACTTCCTGAGCAGGCGTTGCCGTTCTAACTGCTCGAGGGCGAACCGGTTGCGATAGCGAGGACAGGATAACCCCGGACCGTTGCTGGCAACGGAGGCGAGAGGGACCCGCTTGTCCCCGAGCGCGTGGTAGGATGTGGGGCTGTGTGCCCACGGTCTCGCGTGGGGTTTTGGGGTCTGCGGTGTCCAGGTAGGGTGAAAGCGAATCTTCTTTTTCATCTAGAAACCAAACAGGGGATCCAGTAGACGGGATCGACTTCGCGCAGGGATGTGATCCTCCTCCCGTGCGAGAGGAGGGTGGAAACCCACGGGTTCGATTTGAGGGGAGGTGGGAGCCGGAGGGGGAGACCGGCGCTTGCCCCGAAGCCCATCCATTGGGAAGGACGGGGGCTCGCTCGTTGCTTCAAGGTTTCCTTGTGCTCGTTGAGACCCACAGCCAGCACTGCGTGTTGCTGGTGGATGGGGAACGCAGGGCGGCTTTGGCCCACAGCCGACGTGGTCTCCGTGGTCTTGTCCTATGGGAAACGTCTGCGTGTTCCTCCTTGCTCCGTGGCTCGCGGTTGTCTTAAAATTTTGTAGTAACGCTGATATTGGAGCGTTGCTGGTTTTGGTGGTGCCTGGAGGTTCTGGTCTCCTGCTCTGGAGTTCCTGGTGGGGTGGTTTCTCTTGCCAAGAGCTTTCTGGACTTGGTGGGACCGGGATGCTGTACCTGTCCTCCAGGTCGTCCTGGTGTCTCCCCGTAGCCTTGGGTTTCCCGTGGGGCAGCGAGGAGAGCCAGTCCCTGACCCATCCTGCCCCTCCGGCCGCTTCCCACGCTGCCATTTCACATGACGCCCCTGTGCTCATGGGGCTTCCCAAGCCCCGAGTGGGGCGATCGCTTGGGGGATGGAAATGGCATTTGATTATTTTGTTTTGCTCCCCAAATCCGGCACGGGCCAAGGACTTGTTGAAGCAAAAGGCAGGAGGTTTTGGCTCTTTCCGCACCAAAATCGCTTTATCTTCTGCCCGCACTAGGCTTCGGGAGGTCTCTGAGCCCCCACCGAAGGCTGCTGCCCCTTGAAGTTGAGTTGTTGGGGGATGATTTAGTTGTTCGTGTCCGGATGAATACAGGGAACAGGCAGAGAACAGCAAGCGCAAAGCCTTTATGAAGCTGGGGAAAGAATATTTGGGGTGCTCCTTATTTAGCCTCAACATCTTTTTGGGTAGAAAAGGGGATTTGGGTTGGAGAGCTGATGCCAAAGCAAGAGCTTGGAAGATCTCCAAGGATGGCGGTGCCACGGTGTCTCTGGGGGTGCCATCCTCTGTCCCCAAGTACAAAATGAACCTGAGGAGGAGACCGAAGGATGGGAATCGTGCCGATCCCCGGCCTCCCAAGTGCTTTTTGGATGTCTTGCGCCCGGCCTCTCTTGGTGGAGAGATCCCGCATGAGTCACCGCGTTGAGATAAGCGTCAAGTCGTGGAGGAGAAGAGCTCTGACCTGCTCCTCTGGCAGCCGGCTCTGTCCCTCCCTGGAGATATCTGTAGTCCTTATTTTTGAGCCCGATCCTGTCTTTTCCGGTACTTCTCCACTGAAATGGCTCAAAAAAGAAAGAGCCAAGCCGGCACAGGGGATGACCGGGACGCGTGGCGCCAACAGGACGACGATGGGACCACGGCTGCCAGCCCTCAGTGCGCTGTTTGCTGTGGTTTTGGTAAATTTGTGCTGCCTGTACCCTGCCTGCACAGTCCTGCCTCCTTTTGGGTCACCTCCAGCGTTGCTGAGCAGGTCAGGGAGCCGGAGGGACCACGTACGGATGTCTCTGCTCGTGCTGGGATTACTACAGCTTGGTGTGGCCTCGGTGAGTTGATGGTTGAATAATTGGACGGGAGGTAGCACCGGTGCAATTAAAAACGTGGGCTCCTTTGGGGAGCACCAAGCTGCATCTGTTCAGGATGCTCTTACCCCTACGCTGGGGTTTTCACCTCGTTACGGGGCTGGACATCGTTCTTTCAGCAGCAGAGTCTGCTTCACCCCCTCGCAGCGATGATACAGAGTCCTCCGAGCTCAGCCGCTGCCCCGAGCTGAGCAAAGTCCCAACCCAGGCAGCTCCTCCCAGCCCAGAGCGTGGGTTGAAGCACAGGCAGCTCCCAACGGTGGGTTATTCATCCCGCTACGATGAGCTGATCCCCTTGCGTGCGAGCCTGCAGCGTCCATCTCCTGGGACTAGAGCAGACGCCTCGGGGACGTAAGCGTTTATCCGCTCCGCTCTTTGTGGACTGCTGTCGCTTGAGCCCTTTGCGGTGTCTTTTTTCCTGCCTGTGCAAAGTCCAGCAGCAGAAATATCAGCACCTGGATGCTGGTTGCACAACCCTGGACATTTCCAGCCCTTAAATACACGAACTTCCAGCACCCTGCACCTGCAGAGGGGTGAAGGGACCCACGTCACTCCCAGGAAGCTCAAGCAGAAGGTGAACGCGGAGCTGTCGGCGTCGCGTGAACACAACGGCACCGTCCCCAGCTCCGTCAGCAGCCGACTAAGCCCGAGTCAGATGAGACGCGATGTGCTGCCAGCACGCTGTGCTTTGAAGAGCTCCTGTCCTCAAGGTCACCTGCCTGCAGGCTTAGGAGCGTCCTTAAATCCTGCCCTGAACTGCCACGCAGCGCAAAGGAGAAAGAAATGTCTCCCGTTTCCATCTGCAAACGGCTGAGAGCTTTCATCGGAGCGGGACCCGGAGCTGCGTGCAGGAAAGCTGACCCCAAATGTGCCCCGTTTTCAGGAGGAAACATGAAGTTCGTGTCTCCAGCCAAGCCCTCCCGCAGCAAGGCCTTGTCCTCGCGCCAGCTCGTCTGTATTCAGGAGCACAAGCAAAATCTCCAGCTTGCTTCTGGCAAACCTCAGCAAAGGGTCGGAGAACACAATCGTCTCGTCTGGCTCCGGCGAGAGCGTTTGGACGCTCGCGTGAGACTGTGGGTGAAATGATTTCTCCTGGAAAGTGGCTGTTGCAAACACGGGGCGATGCCGGGCTCTTGGGACGGAGGAGTAGTGGCTACCCCAGGGATTTGGGGCAGGAATACCATTGAAGCGCTTGAATCTGGCATGGGTGGCCACCCAGATAGCTCCGGGCTGAGCCCGACGCATGCAGAGCACCCAGGTTGCTCGTCCAGGTGCTTTCGGTGGACGGGGGGATGCCGGGGCGCAGGCGGTCGTCTTCTCTCGTGCCGTGGAGCTCGCGCGAAGCCCTGCCTTCATGTGGGAGCTGTTGGTCCCGTTCAGGGTGGGTTGGAGAGGGAAGAGCTGCCAGTCGCGCCCTCTTTTGCAGCATCTCCATGTTTTGCTTCTCCGGTTGCCCGTTCTCAGCCCAGCGCCACGCGCTTGTGCCCGGGGGTGTCAGGATTGCCGAGCGAAAGTACCGACGGTGCCTTTGCCCGCCGAATGCCGCCGTTTGCGTTGCAAACACAAACCTGCCTCGGGTTGGGCCTGCCGTGGCTCCCCCAGCACGGATGTGATCTTGGTGAGGTCTTCTTGCATGGTGGTTTTGGGCTGGAAGGGCCAAGTTTGGGGCTGTGGGATGGATTTGGGGACAGGCTGGGATGTGGGAAATGAAGCTCCTGCTTCCTTGCATTTCCAGCGAGCTTTTGGGGGAGCTAAATGTCTCCTACGGTGCTGGGGGCTGGAAACCACCCCCCATTTCTTGGCCATCGCGTAGCCCTGGGTGACCGAACGTTTTCAGCGTGGGATTCCTCATCGCACTGGTAACAAACCCAAACCCGTGCCATCCGACGCGGCAGAAATCCCCGTGGTTGGGTTGGGTGGCAGCGTGTCGGTGAACACCCAGCCGCTCGGCACCGGCACCGCCACGGCACGGGGACGCGGTGTTTCCTCACTGCTATCGAGCAGTCATCCCACTGTGTGGATCCGTCTACCGGGGGTTTTTTTGGCACTGCTGGTTGCTCTCGTGGTTTTGGACCGTGAAAGGCCACACGTCGAACCCAAATTTCTTTTTTCCAGGTTATTTACAACGCGCAGAAGCTGTATCAGCTGCTGGTGCCAATGAGTGATTATTCCGGTACCTTTTGCTCTCAAATTAAACACCTGAGATTAAAGCGTGAGCCTTAAGTAGGAGCTAGTCTTTAATTCCTGAGCTAAATCATGCCTTGCGACATCTTGCGTTACTCGGAAGATGATGCAATAACTCACCCCTTGCCTAATACCATTGCTCAAATGGCAAGGTCCCTCAGCCTGGCTGTAGGGGAGATAAAATATCTCTTCTTGCCTCTTTTTTTCAGTTCATTTAGATAGGCTGGAAAAAAAACAAAGCCCGGGAGAGCATGCGTAGGCTCGGTGAAGGCTTTTTGGAGGTGATCGTCTAGTTTTGAGGGCTTTTGGAAGCCCTCAGATCGCTCAGAAAAGCGGTATTGCAAATTCCTGTCCAATTTGCTTAATTTTTGATTTTTGAAGAGTCCTGTTCTGGTCTAAACTAAGTCATCGCCCTCTGGAGGAGCCTCTTTTTTTCCTCCCTTGACTGGAGACCGGTTCACCCCATCCTCAGACCGATGTCCTTTGGAAGTGCCGGTTCTTCCGCGGTGGGAAGCCAGCTGATCTGGGAGCTGCTGGAGAGCTTGAGTTGGAGCTGAGTCTCCCTCCTCATCCTTTATCGCTGAGATAGGAGATGCAGAAAGCGTGTGGAGGTCAGGTAGGTGTCCTCCCTCCCATCCCGGGAGGATTGTGCAGAAGGGAAACCTTCTGTTGTATTCAGGGGATGGAGCCTTGCGGAGTTGAACAGCTCTTGAGGTTTGGGAAATCATAGTCTGTCTTAGATTTTAGAGTTTTCTTTAAATCTTCACTCCTTTGTGCTCTTTTACACTGTCACTAGATGTTTTTTGGGAGCTGGGTAGAAAACTTTGAGGAGAATATAGTTTCTTGGTGGAACTCTTCAGAAGAGAGCTCCTCTCCCTGTTTCGAGGTGGTCCAGGGTCTTGATGGAAATGAGCATCCAAAAGTCCTCTTGGCTTTAGACTCTTGAATTTCTTTTGGTTTTTAATCCGAAAATCACAGAATAATTGAGGTTGGAAGGACCCTCCAGAGGTCTTCATCCCACCCCTGTGCTCAAACACAGCCAACTTCGAGGTTAGGTTGCTCAAGCCCCATCAAGTTGAGTTTTGAGCACCTCCAACAATGGAGATCCCCCACACCTCTGGCCTGTCCTGGAGCTGTCCCACTCTTACAAGGAAGAGTTTCCCGTGTTGTGACTTCCTTGTCCTCCTGTTGCGTGCATCCAGGAGGAGTTTGGCTTCATCTTCTCTACACCCTCCAATTAATGGCTGTAGGCAGCACCTTCGTGCTCTCACCTTGAAGCGAAACGAGCACAACTCCCCCAGCCTATCTTCGTCCATCACGTTCTCCAGTCCCCGATGGCTGGGGACCTTCGTTGGGCTGGTTTTGTTGGATGTTGGATCTATCAACATCTCTGTGACTTCCTGACGCTGCAGGACAACCTCACTAATTATCACAGCTACCGTTTGGTGTGTCGTTAGTCTTAAAATACACCTTGAGTAGCTCTGGTACAAAATAAACCCTTTGCGTAGGAAGCATCTGCCGTACGAAGAGCGGTGATGTGGAAAAGCACCTCAAGGTGCATCCTGGTGGGTTTTTGGGGTGGTGGGGAAGGTTTAGGCAGAATTTTTGCACCTTGATATGCTACCGAGCCTCTCGAGCGTGCCGTTAACCTCTGCTTATCAACCCTGACCATGACGGCCTCGACGAGCCGGGGCTCTTTTGGCTCTTCTGGAGATGTTGGTATTTCTCAATCCGTGACCTTTGAAACGTGTTATGTAATTAACCATCGCTGAATTTGTCTAGAGCCGGGTCTGCCGCATCCAGGAGAGCTCCTGGTCTCCGCGTAACCGCTCCCGTGCTGGGAAACTCACGGTTTTTTCCCTTATCTCTGGCTTTTTGTGTGCGTTTTGGCCACGGGCTCACGTGACGGCTCGATTTTTGAAAGTGTCTTGATGTCCCGGCCGGGTTGCTTTAACTCTTGGGATAGAGGAAAAACAGAGAGGAGAGACTCGTGGCCCCGCTACGAGGGTGTTTGACCTCTTGGAGGAGAGACGGCGAGCTCAAAAATGAATTCAGATTCGCCGCGCTCTCTCGGGAGAAGCTGCAGCCACGCTCCTGTGGTTAGAGGAGCAGCTCTTGCTGGATTACCATAGAGGGTAAATCTGAGCCTCCTAAGTCCAAGACATTAAACTCCCTCATCTCTCGCTGTTTCCAAGAAACCAGGATTTGCAGGGAGTGCAGTTACGTGCTCATCAGGAGAAAGATAAATCACCGCATGTTTTCCTCTAAAGGAGACAGTTTCTAAAAATAGGAGCCGTGCTGGAGCTCCGGAGAACAAAAGAGTCCCTGGAAGGCTCCTGCCACCGTCCTTTCTCGGCGCTCGGCGCTCTCTGCCCCTCTCCGTCCACGCGCTGGGCATTTATGGACGTGTTTAAAACCTGCCAATTTGGGAGGGTTGGGTTTTTTCCCATCCTTTCCCCCGGCATTCCCGCCCCGGCTGCTTGGTGACTCAGGCTTTCCTGAATGAACGCTGGCAGTCTCCCGTGACCTCGGCAGCTTGGCCCTGGATCCCGCCGGCCTTTTCCGAAAGGATTTTGAAGCCAAAAAGGACCTGATCTCCTGGGAACCAGGGATGCTGCCACCTCTCCAGGACGGGCTCTGACAGCGCTGATGCCGGATAAACCCCGGCGATGTGCGTGGTCCCGGCTCTGCGTCTAGATGAAAGATCTCAAACCCCATCATCTCCGGATGAGACCTACACGTTGGAGACGCTCAGCCTTAAATGTCTGGCCTCTAAGGTGGCTCACCGAAGATGTTAGGAGGATGGGAAGCCAACCTTGGCTTTTCACGTCCCTCCTCTGCTTTCAGGGCAGGTCCTGCCCTGCCTTCCCCATCTCCATAACCAGCGTGGTGGCCTGAATACCACGGTCCTCCCGGTTTTCCGGCACGTAACCAGTAATCCATAGAATAAACGCAAACTGTGAGTGGCCACATCCATCCCGGAGGGGATGGAGGTCGGTTTGGGCTGTAGAAGGTCCCACAGGCTGAGCCCACAGCCCGTTGCGGCAAAACCCATCTCCTTGGCTGCGTGTTTCCAAAGCGCTCCCCGTTTCCTTCCCGGGACGTGCAGCTTGATGCTGCTCCCTCTCATCTTTGTGTTCAACATTAAAGGCTCCCTGGGTCGTCGGTCGGTGCGTGGCGGAGGCTGAGCCGCTCCTTGCACGTCCCTTTTCTCCACGAGCCCCACACGTGGTTGGTGCTGGGTCTGCACCCTCCGTCGAGCTGTGGCCGCCTCCTTCCCGCGGCCTCCCGGTTGTTTCCGCCACGCCGGTGAGCCTCAGGCAACCCTTGGGCCCCTGGGCTGCCCGTGACCCAAGATGATGATGATGATGATGATGGGAGCAGGGATGCGGGGCAGTTCCTTGTCCCGGCAGCAAGCTTGCTTGCCTGGGGCTGGGTCGCAGCAGGAAACAACGCGGATTCACCCAGCTACGCCTCGGCTTCCCCAAGCTCCCAGCCTTGCCTGTAATAACAAGCGAGTTCCTGCTTTCCATACGGCCGGGACAGGCGACGCGTGGCCGGACCAGGATGGGGGGGATCCGGCGTGAGGAGCGAGACCCCCGTGTCCTGCCCTGAGCTCAGCCCTGGCTGATGGAGCCACAGGGCCGAGTAGGTTCGATCCAGACCTCCTCATCGGACACCAGCCTCTTTCCCTTTTTGGTCCTGATTTCAGACCCTCGATCGCTCGCAATTCCCTCCCCGATACATCTGAACCCTCCCGCTCTCCACAGCGCTGCAGCCGGGACGCGTCCGACGTTGAGCGCGGCGCTTCAGGGAGGGTTATCTCAGCTCTTACCCGTTCCAGGACGGGCTGTGACGTAGAGGGGGTTGCAACATTCACTCTGGTTCAGTTTTGAACAGCTTAAAAGTCTGAAAACCTTTTTTTTTCCCCACCCTTTTCTGAGCTCAGCCCTGGCCGATGGAGCCCCAGGGCCTGGTAGGTTCGATCCAGACGTCTTCGTCGGATGCAGCCGAAGGCTTTCCTCCTCCTGAGGAAGGTCATGTCTGGGTCTGATAGAGCTCAGCAGACCCTGCAGATCTTCAGGAGGCCTTTGCCTGCCTCTCGGCGCCGCCTGAAATCCTGCCTTGCATCTTCTCGCGACCAGGCTTGGAGGTGGTTTAGCCCGGGAGCCATCCCGGGGGTTCGGCCAACACCGGAGCGAAGCAAAGCTCCTCCACGCCCCGGCACACGGAGAAGCCCTGCATGCCGGTCCAAGGGCAGGGAAGCGTGCCGGCGCCAGGGAGGCTCGTGAGCCCCGTCCGTAGAGCCGGGGAAACTAGTTTTCTTCTCGAAGCGGACCAAGACAACCCTTGTCCATGCCGGATACCTCTCCGGTGAGCGGGGACGGTGGGAGCGCGGCCGGAGGCACGCGCATCTTCCCGTTAAACTGCTTAGCTGCAGGAACGATTATACATCAAATAGTTGCGCGCGGGATTAAACCCTCTTAAGTGCGGCTCGGAAATCCTCCCGTAATCCGGACCCGGCCGTAGGAGGGAAGGACGGGCAGCAGGAGCAGAGGGGGTTTATCTGCTGGGAAAGCTTTTTTAATGCGCACAAAAAAAAAATCGCTTTATTGCAAATGGTGTTGAAGAAGCCGCACTTGGGCACTGACCTCGGAGCTTTCCTCTCTGTTGCAGATGAGCCTGATCCTGCCCTCTCCGGTGCCGTCCCAGCCACAGCTCACAGGACCGAACTCGGGTAAGTTCCCAAGGGATGTCGCAGAGCGAGGAGCACCTGGGAGCCTGACTAACGGTGCTCCAATTACACAAAGCCCCAAAATATCTCCCTGGCTGTCCCCGAAGAGGGTTGTCCCACCACCGAGGACGTCAGCAGGTCCCGCCGGAGCCAGCCAGCCCAGTGCCCTCGCTGCAGAGCAGTGTTGGCTGCTCTAATTCATCTCGTTTGTCCCGCTTCCCAACAAACCACCCTGCTTCTGCCTACCCTAAATCATCCCTCGGAGCCATCCCGGTTCCCCTCGGCACTACTGGGGCTGTCCATGGTGCGAGGGAGCGAGAGATGCCGGGAGGTGGATGCTTAACTTGGTTGCGCTGGCGTCCCAAAGCTGCTAAGGGGTGTCCCAAACAGCTCTGAGCGCCCTGGAAAAGGCAGATTTAGGGGTGCCAGCCCAAGGCTCGTGCAGAGCAAGGGGCCTCGTCCCTCCTCGTGGCACCGGGGACCGGCACCTGGCTCGGAATCGCGCTCTGTCTTAGCCTGTTTAGCAATGCAACCAATGCCCAGCACGTTTTAATGGGCTTATTTTAGTAGCTGCCGTTGACTGATCCTTCCTGGGCCAGCGGTTTCCTTAGCGAGTTATTTTTAATAACGTTTGCAGGGTTTACGGTGCATATGGGAATCACATTTCCCTGATATCGCGCCACAGACAACGGCGAGCCCGTCCTCCAGTCCGCAGTAATTTATCTCGAGTTAAAATAGGGAAAGGTTTGGAGCGGGGAGGGCGAGCGCGGTGGGGTGAGAGGGTCAGTTCGCCCCTAAACTTGGCTTTTTCCAGGAACAAGCTGGGAAATAAATAGGTTTAAAAAGACGGAGAGAGAGAGGCAGCGCGAGAACCGTGTGGAACTGGCAGCCCTGCTGTCTCTGACAAAGGCGCTTTGTTCTCCCGGCAGCACAACTTGACCTGTGAGATAGTGTTTTGCTGGCCCTGGAGCGGCTCCTTGCACGAGGTCTCGAGTCACCGGGCTTCTCCGGGTGTCGGGCTCTGTGGTCTGGCAGGTTTCTTCCCTAGGGATGGTTTAGCAGCGGGGCAGGAGCCGGGATGTGGTGGTTTGCATCCGTGCCACAGGTGCTGCGTAGAGGGAGAAGCCAGGCGTGAAGTCGGCTGTGGAGGACAGAAGCTGGGTCGCATCCTTAGGGCAGGGACGGGGATGCGGAGGAGTTTTCCCTCGCTCCGCAGCTCAGCGGACGCCCTGAGTCTGCTCGGCCCCGGAGCTGGCATCTGCCAACCCCCCGTGAATCATAGAATCAGGGGCTCGTTGAGGTTGGAAGAGACCTCCAAGATCGAGTCCAACTGTTGACCCAGCACTGCCAAGGCCACCACTAACCCACATCCCCAAGCGCCACATCTACACGGCTTTTCAATCCCCCCAGGGATGGGGACTCCCCCACGTCCCTGGGCAGCCTGTGCCAGGGCCTGACAGCCCTTTCGGGGAAGAAATGGTTCCCAATATCCAACCTAAACCTCCCCTGGCGCGACTTGAGGCCGTTTCCTCTCGTCCTGTCGCTTGGGAGAAGAGACCGACCCCCCCTGGCTCCAACCTCCTTTCAGGGAGTTGCAGAGAGCGAGAAGGTCTCCCCTCAGCCTCCTTTTCTCCAGGCTAAACCCAAGTTCCCTCAGTTGCTCCTCATAAGTTCTCTAGATGCTTCTCTGTGCTCCAGCCCCTTCCCCAGCTCCGTTGCCCGTCTCTGGACACGCTCCAGCCCCTCAGGGTCTGTCTTGGAGTGAGGGGCCCAGAACTGAACCCAGCACTCGAGGTGGGGCCTCGCCAGGGCCGAGCACAGGGGGACGATCCCTGCCCTGGTCCTGCTGGCCACAGCTGCCATCAGGGACATCGGGGCTCCCGGATCCCTCAGACCCCAGTTCAGAAGGCTAAATGTGGGGATCTGGTGCCGTTCGAGGCCCCCCCCGAGCCTCCCACCACCCCGGCAGAAAGGCTTGAGGCTCTTGTACATCCTGTCTCATAACTGTTGGTCCCATGCCAGATGTCTCCAATCCCTCGAGGCATCTCAGAGAACATCAAGTGCCTCTGTTGCACCGTGACGGCCCTCACCGTGTCCCTTCTTCTTCCAAGAAAAAGCCTCCAAGCCCAACGTAGGACTTACAGAGCCACCAGGCTGGGACTGCCCATGGGTGTGCTCGGCCCCTCTCTGACACCCAACATGTCTTTGGTGCTGCGGTGGGACCCACAGCACCCATCTGGGTGGCGTGGGGCCACCCAGTCCCACTGCAGAGCTCACCCCACGGAGGTTTTTATGTTCTTCAGCTGCTTGATGGGGTCTTCCCAGCTTTGGGGTTCCTCCTGAGGGTTTGGAAGAGGATGGGAAGGAACCACCTTGATTCACTGGGGCTTGGGGTCTCTGCATGGGGAAGAAGGACTTCCCACTCCTGCTGTGGAAGAGGGATCACCCAGGGACTTCCATTTAATCACGGAGACAAACCATCCTTTGGTTCATGAGACCTTTGGTATGGTCCACGTTGGCACTTAAATCCGTTTTTATGCAGCTTTGAAGAGCTCATTGGCCTGTTCTCTGGCCTGAGAGTGACAAGTGTCATTGCTAAGCGCAAGTATCCCTGTTGAGCTGGGTCAAAAGGAGGCAATAAGATGTCCAAGCATCCCGAGAAGTTGGTGAGGGAAAGGGAAGGAGAAGCTGGGAGCGAGGGGAAGGTGACTTCTGGCCCAAGGTGCCGTGGTGATGGGAACCCGTTGCTCCTGTTGTGCCTGGCGTGACCGTGGAAGAGCTCCGTAGGGAGCAGATACAGCCGGTGCTGAAACGAGCTTGGAGCAAGCCCAGAAGAAGGTGCAGAAATTCTTCTAGCTGGATGTGGCCAAGGGAGGGTGGAAGGGATGGGCTTGTTTTTGTCCCGAGTCTTTAATATTTGGGGCGATATGGGAGTCACCATGAAATCTCCAGGCTGCGTTATGCCGTAACACCACGTGGACTCGCTCTGGTTCCAGGACAACCCTTTGGTAAAGGGAAATGTTTTGTTTTATCTCGTTAACCGGTTATTAACTCTCAAAACTTCTTTGCAGCTCCACGAATGAAGAGCATTTGGAGTTCAAGAAGGCTTTGTACAGAACGGATTCCAGGAGCTCCCTAGACCTGCGAAACATGACCGTGTCCGGCAGCGTGAGCTGGGACACCTCCGCCCTGGAGACGAGAGCGGGCGATGGGAGAGAAGAAAGCACTTTAGAGAGACTCTCTGGCTTGAAGGACTCGAAGGACGCGCGGTGCATAAAGGAGTTGGCGTTTGCCGTGGAGCCCCAGGTTGTAAATACTGTGCAGGTGGATCCTGAGCAACTGGAGAGCGACTCCGAGGACCTGGACGGTGGCAAGGCGGCAGCAGAGACGCCCAGCCCTTGCGCTGGGGCATCGGTTGGCGGCGGGGAAGAGAAATATCTTAAAAACGAACCAAAGCAACTTGAAGGCCTCAGCAAAGAGCACTTAGATAAAAGCAAGAGGGGAATCCAGAGGGTCGACTGGATTTCTAGACCCAACAAAAGCCCAAGTCCTCACTACAAAGACATAAACAAGCCGACAGATGTAGCAACCAACTTGCCCTTTCGGGGACAGGCCGTGCGTGAAGTGCCTCCTCCGCTGACTCCGACGGTGTTCAGAAAAACGCTAAACCCTGTCCTCGGCAAGTCCAAATCCCTGGAGAGCTCCTCATCCCACAGGAAGGGGCTGATGGTCGACTCAGACATGGGTGAGATCAACCCGCTCAACGCCGCCGAGTGGGCGATACAGAAGCCGAGTCTTCAGCTCGGCACGGACCTCGCCGTCGGCAAACAGTCCTGGACGGTAAATGCCGAAGACTCGGTGGAGCGGATCCCGTTGATGCCTCTGGAGCCCGCTCCCTGCAGCTCCTATGACATCGAGATGAGGCCCTACGTGTGCAGCGTCTTGTTGGAGGAGCAGGGGAAAGAGGAGCTGGGTCCGGAGGAGGACCCTACGGTGTACACGTGCATCGAGTGCAGCATTTACTTCAAGAAGAAGGAACATTTGATGGATCACATGCTTCAGCATAATCGTGGACCAGGGAGGGACCAAGACAGAGATGCTTTGGGAGGGCAGTGCCAGTTCTGCTGCAACGAGTGCGGATGGGCCTTTGGAGACCCCGCATCTTTGGAGCAGCACAAAAGGCTCCACCAAGAGTCCAGGGAAAAAATTATTGAAGAGATCCAGAAGTTGAACGAGTTTCCAGACGAAGGTCGAGAAGCCCGGCTGCAGTGCCCCAAGTGCGTCTTTGGCACAAACTCCTCCAAGATCTTTGTCCAGCACGCCAAGATGCACGTCAAGGAGAGGAAGGACCAAGGGGCAAAGAACATGAATCTCTTCGGAAGCGCGAGCAGCGGAGAAATACGGGATAGCCCCGTGCACGGCATCTACAAACACTTCAAACCAAATGAACACGTGTCCCTGCAGATGCAGGTACCACCTCACGGCAGCGGCAAAGGGCTCAGCACCTGTATGCTCTGCAGCTTCCCAGCCCCCAACGAGAACATCCTCAAGGAGCACATGAAATACGCCCATTCCCACCTCTCCTGGGACATGGAGGTGTATGAGGACGATCCCAATCAACCGGGAACTAGCAGAGATGCCTACAGCCCGGCCAGGCCAGGCCGGTTTGCAGAGACGGATTATTTCGGCAAAGCAGACCGGCTTTTCCCTCCGCCTCACCGAGAAAGCACATCGCATTACGAAGCTGTCCACGGTTTTGCCCTAACTCACCCAAGACTCGACAAAAGCAACGGGGCTAGTAAAAAGGACTACCAGACGTCAGGGTTTCATGCCAGGAAAGCAGCTCCCTACGCTGCTCCGCACAAAAAACCTGGGCTTGTCCGGTTTTCCCTCCGCTAAAGCTTATTCCCAGTTCGCTCTGCAGCAGCTGAAAAAAAAAGCAGCAGCTCAGCACCTTGAAGGAGAAGGCGACGGTCTCAGGAGCCACCCGATGGGGCTGGAGGAGCTCAGGCACAAGTGGATGTTGGCCAACGACGCTGGGAGCATGGAAGAGGAGATCTCCGTAAGCACAGAAATAGATTTGAGCGAGAACAGAGGCAGCAAACCCGTCACCATCCCTCAAGCTGCCTTGGACCTCAAGAGGACGTTCAGAGACACCTTGAAAGCCACGGACTCTTCGATAGCTTCGGAGGAGCAGCAGCAGCAGTTGCGGAAGATGGTCCCTATCGTCCTCCTGGAGGAGGTGAACCTGCACCCCAAGGCGACGAAGCGGCCCCGGGGGAAGCCGTTCAAGAAGAAAACAACGCTCCCTTCCCGGGAATTCACGATGGAAGAGCCTCTTCCCTTGGATATGCTCCTGTTGGACTCTCCTCTGGAGGGTCCTCTGGAGCTTGATGACCTCTTGGACTCCGACTCGCCCATGCTGAAGAACGAGGAGAGGAAATGTCCCTACTGCCCAGACAGGTTTCACAACGGGATCGGGCTGGCGAACCACGTGCGGGGCCACCTCAACAGGGTGGGGGTGAGCTACAACGTCCGTCATTTCATCTCGGCTGAAGAAGTGAAAGCTATTGAGCAAAAATTTTCCTTCCAAAAGAAGAAGAAAAAAGGTAGTATGTATTCAATTCACTGTGCTTTCTATTTTCTTGTTTTAATCGGTGGGGTTTTCTCCTCCCACCGAGAATTGGGTACGTATGGTAGCGTGGTCAACCCGAACCGTGGTGGCCACGGCACAACCAGTGGCGTGCGGTTGTCTCAGGTGCCGTAACCCCCCCCCTCGGAGGCCTGACCCAGGGGTTTGAGCGGCGTTGCTGACTGTCTGTCCTTCTTTCCGCAGTTGCAAACTTTGACCCGAGTACTTTCAGCCTCATGCGATGCGAGTTCTGCGGGGCCGGTTTCGACACGCGAGCTGGTCTCTCCAGCCACGCCAGAGCCCACCTGAGAGACTTTGGTATTACCAACTGGGAACTCACCATCTCGCCCATTAACATCCTCAAGGAGCTGTTGGCCAACTCGTCGGAGCATCCGATGCTGCAAGCGGCGATGGGAGCGGAGCCCTCGTCCCCGAGCCGAGAGAGGGAAGCTCACGGCTTCGTGCCCCGCAAGAGCATGACCCCCATGTCCGAGTGCAGCATTCCACGGTCTCCTCTGTCCCCGTTCCCCCCGTCCTGGGGAGATGAGTCCCTGCAGTCCTACAGAGACGGTAAGTGTCCCCGAACGCCCTGTGCAAGCCAGAAACGCTTGATAACCCCAAAACCGTCACATCCGGCAGAACAGAGCCTTGCTTGGGGCGGGTATTTACAGGGAAGGGTTTAATCGGCGTAACCTGGTGTCGATTTATCCGTCTCCATCGTCGACGCTCTGTGAAATCTGATGCTGGTTTGGGGCAGATGGATGGAGATGCCGGCAGATGAAAGAGCCGGGCAGTGCGGTCCTCTCGAGGGGTGGGTGGAAGGGTTGCATCCCGCTGGGGGAGCCACGCTTTGGACATTCGGGCTTTGTCATTTGAAAAGCGTCGTGTTTAGGAACGAGGTTTCCATCGGGGAAACCCCTGAAACTTCCCAGATCATGGGGCAGCGCGTGGCTGGAGGAAAGGAGAAGAGCGTGGTCACGGGCACGTAGCAGGCAGGATGCGACCTCTGCTCCGCGGATCCGCGTTCACCCCTCGGCTGCTTATTTCCCATAGGTGTTATGTTACCGTGGCGGGGAAAGCGTAAAGGGTCCTTCCCGAATGGATTTGGGTCTGAGCTGGTCCCTCTCCATCAGTGGAGCCCCAAACTATTCACGCAGGATTATCTATCCCGGAGCAAAACAGCTTCCAGGTTTCCCTTGCAAGGCTCCAAAAAACTGAGCTTGCTCAAAAAAACTGAGCTCGCGCCAAAACCTTTGCAACATACTAGTCTTCCAAAGACTAAAAACTTGCTCGTGCGTTAGGAAAAACAACCACCTACTGACACCTGGTGCTTCTGGCAGCATCTTGAAGTCCTTGAAGCAGCTTCTCGTTAGGTTCTGCTCAGCCTTAATCCTACGGTAGATACAGCCCTGCAGCGAGAAGCTGTCTGTCTGTAATTGAAATATCAAAGAGCCTGTAATCCCGGCTCTCCAGACTGCTCCGCATGCCTGGGCCGCTCTTTGGAACGAGTCTGGAGCGTAACGAACGCAAATTAAAATAGGAACAAACCCAAACTCTTCTTTCTTGGCATGGCAGACCTCGGATGATGAACAGCTACCAGCCTGGGGTGGTGGTTGATGCCAACGAGAGGCGTTTTGGAGGGGCTCAGCTGGGTTTCTGCTGCCAGTGGCTGGAAGCTCCTGCTGACTGTGACTATCGCTCGGCAATTTTTAAGTCTCCTGGTGCCCAAAATTCGCTGGCACAAGCCGTTAGAGATCACGCCGCTGTTTTAAAAGCTAAAGCTCGGGTATTTTGTGGTTAAGAAGGGGAGAAAGTGTCTCGGTGAAGAAAGCGGCCACCCTTTGGTAACAACCGCTCGTCGTGGAAGAGGTTAATGCAGTTCTTAACACGGAGAATCTAATATCAAATGTCCCCAGTGTGAAGTTTTAGGGAAAAAAAAAAAAAAAAAATGGGTCATGTCTTGAAATATGATCTTGCTTATCGGTTCGGGCAACGTCACTCAAGTTTTTTTCAGCATGTGATGTTGGCCCGGGGCTGGGAACATCTCCTGCTCCTTGCTGTGCCCGTCTCCAGTTGCCTTGAAATGCCGGTGGGCGTTTGGTGGGAGAAGTCGGGTCAGGAATTGTCCTTCTAGGTAAAAGGAGTTGAATTAGAGCTTAATTCTGGTCTGCTTCAGCGTTGTAGTTAAACCCGGGTAAGGTTGAGGATGGACACGTAGGATGAGCGGAGGGCGAGCGTGACCTGCGCAAGAGCAGGAGCTCAAACCCCCCCCTTAAGCCGCGCTCCTGGATTTAAACTCGCGTGTTCCGTATTCCCTTACGAGTCGTGTCTTTGGGGGACGCCGCCAAGATAACGGGTAAATTTGGAGAGCTTAAAAATCCCCGGCCCAGCAACCTGTTGCGTAACCACAGCACGCACGGCAAATCACGGGGAGATAGCGATCGGTGGACGGGTTTTGTATTTAAATCCAAGCCTGGAGTCTCTTAGTTACGCTCCCAAGCTCAGGGAGATGACTCGCCGTGAGTCAAAACCCTCCTTGATTTGCTTCCAGCCCGAAACGACGCTTTCGGGGCGCTCCGGCTTTGTGCTGAAAGTATCTGTCGCAACCGATTTAAGAACGAAGCGGCGCCTGTTGCGTTGCAATATTTATTTAACTCTTACTCCGGGTACGGCTGCGGGGAAGCAGCTGAGCAAACAGCGAAGCGGGTTTGGAGACGGGGGATGCTGAATCTGTAGCCGGGAGGATTTTAGCTGGTGGGTTTTTTTAAGCCCACCTGTCCCCGTGTCTCTTCAAATCACTCGTGAGATGCGCAAGAGCTCGAGCGAGCTGCCTGCTGCCGCGCGGGTCTCTGCGGCCGGGCTGAAGCCTCGACCGCTGCTCCCAGGCTGGGAGGAGCTGCCTTAAGGGCACCCGCTTAGCGTTGACGTCCTCTGCTCGTGTTCTATGCTAATTCCGTAAGTTATAGAGGGTTTTAAGGAATATTAATGAGATACAGGCCGTTAACAAGTTATAACAGCAGGAGGATCTCGTGAAAAGTCAGCGGTGGCTCCGTGTTGCGGTGCCGGCAGCCCCGTGCCGTGGCTGCTCCCACGATGCTGCTCGCGCCCCGGGCCGGTGTCGCAGCTCAACATCTGCAGGCAGCTCAACATCTGCAGGCAGCTCTCCGCGAACCGCTTCCTGCTTCCTTCCTCTCCACTTCCAGACACGTAAACCGCCAGAAGGTCTCTGCCGGCGTTGCAAGATGCCTCTCGAGCTGTTAAGAGCTAAGAATATCGGTAGACCCTTAACCGAAACCCTCCATCGCAGGGACAGGCAGCTGAGCCCTCAGGCAGGGAGAAATCCCCGTTTTGGGGAGCGTTTCGTGAACCATTTTCTGCGCCGGCTGCGGCTCATGGTTTCTAATGAGGCTGCAAGTGGGAAACGAAGGCAGAGGATTCGGCTCCGGGTGCTGGGAGATGGATTCGATGAAGCGTGGTGGTGTTTCTCCGTTCTTGGGCTTGTAACCGAATCGCCGCAAGACCCGAGCGTCTCGGTCCTCGCGGGGCAAAGTCTCCCGTCCCGGAGCTGCTCGCAGGTGGGACACGAAGAAGAAACGAAGAGCAGCATTGGGAAAGGGCTTGCGGGTTTAACACACGCTCGCGGTCTCGCCGGTCTTGTGCCCTTGGCTGCTTGTTTCAAAACAAACAAACGGAAAAAAAAACCCTCTTAAAGCAAAACCAAAAGTCAAAGGGAGGAAGTAGGTGTTTTGGGTCTGCGGTGAGAACTTGAACTTGGCTGCGCTGGTTGTTTAGATGGGAGCGTGTGTGGCAAAAACAGGATGTTTTGAGATACTGAGGGGATCTCGGAGGTTACCTGTTCCCTCCCGCTGCTTCCAGGCGATTCCACGGAACCTAAACCAACCTGAACTTGGCTGCTCCGGGCTCCGATGGCGACTCCACCACCGCTCCTGGCGTCCGCGCTGCCGCCACCAGCCCTCGCCCTCGGAAAACCGATGGGGTCATCGGTATTTTTAATATCTAAATCCATTACTGTTCATTTTACCCACAATAAGCAGAGACGACAGTTTATGCTCTTCTCTGGACCCAGATCTTTCCATCTTTCCCTTTTTGGTCCCGATTTCAGACCCTCGATCGCTCGCAATTCCCTCCCCGATACGTCTGAACCCTCCCGCTCTCCACAGCGCTGCAGCCGGGACGCGTCCGACGTTGAGCGCGGCACTTTAGGGAGGGTTATCTCGGCTCTTGCCCGTTCCAGGACAGGCTGTGACGTAGAGGGGGTTGCAACATTCACTCTGGTTCAGTTTTGAACAGCTTAAAAGTCTGAAAACCTTTTTTTTTTTCCACCTTTTTCTGCGAGACCGCTGGCTCCCAAGCTGTCCCCAGCCATCCTCGTGGAGTTGGTGGCTTCTCCGAGGAGGTCGCTGTGCTCGGCGGTGGCTTTCCCTGTATGTTGTGACGGGCGAAGGTGTGTCCTGCTGCTGCAACCGCCTCCTTAAAGCCTGGCTTGGCTCGTTAGCGAGGCTGTTTGTGTATCTCCTGGCTCCGAACCTATTGGCAGCCGCCTCGGAGAACACGTGGCGCTTCTTGGCAGGCGTTGGGAAGCATTAGGCAATTGCATCCTCCTCAAAACGGCTCGCGGCTCTCCTTCCTCGTAGCCTGCCTCACCTTGCTCTGTCCCTCACACTGCTTTCGCAGGCTGACCACCATCATCCTCCATTCTTCCTCTCCCTTTTTTCCCTGGATTTAACTCCCCGTGGTCTCTCTTACTGTCCCAAACTGCGAGGTCTTCTGCTAGACCTGGATTTCTCCTCTCGATCTGCTCCTGTGCAGCCATAGCGATGTTTCACCGTGTCTAGAAAGAGGAGCAAGTGTTCATTTGCTGGTTGGCCTTCCACCCCATGCAGAGCCAGAGGAGACAGGGTCTGTCCTTCCTTCCGGAGCGCATCCGATGTAGCGTGGGTTTTTAGGAGAGGGTCGGTGGAATGGCATGAGGTCAGAGAGAGATTCCTCAGCCGCTACCATCCGCGGCTTGTTCGTGTTGAGCCCCAAGGTGAGAACTTGGAAGCAGGGCTTGCCCCTACCATGCCCAAGATCCTGCCTTGGCTGACGAGTGTCTCCCCCCGCTCTACAGCACAGTTTTCAGAAACGTTCTTAGGATCTCCTGGGTTGGAAGGGACCCACGAGGATCATCGAGCCCAACTCCTGACTCTCCACAGGGCAACCGAAAGTTAAGCCCTGTAGCCAAGAGCATTCTCCAAATTCTTCTTGAACACCAACAGGCTTGGGGGTCACGGCCGCGTCCCCGGGGAGCTCGTTCCAGTGCTGCCCACCCTCTCCATGAAGAACTCTTTCTCCTCAGCTGCTCCTCATAAGCCCTCGAGTCCTTTCACCATCTCTGTTGCCCTCCTTTGGACACGTTCTAAGATCTTTATGTCCTCCTTAGATTGTGGAGCCACAAAGTGCCCACAGGACTCAAGGCGAGGTGACACCAAGACGTGGGACAACCACGTCTTTCGACCGGTTTGCTACACCGTGCCAGGATACGGGTGGCCCTTTTGGCCGTTGGTTGACTCCCGTTGAGCTTCCCATCAACCAAAAGCCCCGATCCCTCTCCGCAGGGCTTCGCTCTGGGATACGTGGAGAACAGGGAGCTCCTTCCAGTGGACAACGAGTCAAAACGGGATGGGATCTGAGTGCCAGGGGCTCCAAAATTGATTTTAGGGGTGTCCTGGGGGAGCCCTGGTGTGGTCTGCTCAGAGATACAAGTGGGCAGAGACTCCACAGCCGCTTCCATTCCTCCCCCCACCTCTTTTTATCCAGGGTGTGCGAGCCACCGTGGCCAGGGCCAGGAGGAGCCCGGGACTTTGTGGTGCCTGGGACGGGGACAACCACAGCCTGAGCCTCAGCAAGAGGCTGAGGAGAGGCTGGAGGAGATCAGAAGGGGAAGGCTCTTCCACCAGCACAACCAGGGCTGGAAGAGGATATTTATTGTAGGTTATCTTTTTTTCGAGTCTCATTTCTTCCTCGACACTTTGACTTGAGAGCAAAGACCTTGGCGCAGCTCAGCAGCGGCTCCGATTTCCATCCTGACCTTTGCTTCCTCTGCTTAATTGTGGTTGCCCTCCGCGAAGGAACCAAGACGCTTTGTGGACGTGGCCTTTCGTCGTCCTTTCCGTCGAGGAGCGCGTCCCGTGGCGGCTGCGTTCAGCGCGGATGAACGGAGGTTAGAAAAACCTTCTGGAGGGTCCGTACCTGACCCCGGCTGCCAACAAGGTCAACTTCAAAGCCAGGTCAGGTTGCTCAGGGCCGTGCCCCGTTGAGTTTGGAGAGCGGCGGAGGTACCACCACCTCTCTCCGGGGTTAACGTGCCCTGAGGACCTTCCTCGTGTTACGGTTCTCGGGTCACGCTCTCCTTTTGTGTCGGCCTTTCTGATTTTCCTCCCTGCGTGCTCGTTCAGCGCTCGCCCGCAGCCTGACCTACTTTCCACCGTCTTTGATTCCTTTCTCGAGTTCCAGGTTATTGAAAAGCTCACGTTGGCCTCCTCCTTCCCTTCCCTCCTTCCTCTGCATGGGGATAACGTGGGCCGTTGCCCTTGATAGTGTCTTTTCTCCTGGTCTCTGAAGGTTTCTGATGGTAGGCGGCGCCGCAGGGAGGCCGGATGTCGGTTTTTAGCCTGAATTTGAGCTCCGTTTTCACCGCTGCTGATCTTACGGCCACAGGAGACGGCGTGAAATCTTTCAGCCAGGTCTTCCAGCGCAAGGAATCGTGGAGTGAGGGATCCCTGGGGGCAGCGCTCGAAGGCAGACGGTCGCAATAACCTATTTCAGTCTTGGCAACCAGGGATAGAAACTGTCCCTTTCCCTTTCCTAATGTTTTTGGGAGACTCTGGTTTGTAACTGCTGGAGAAGGGGATGGTGCGGGGGGGGGGGGAGCCCTGAGTTGGGATGACCCAGGGATACCCACGGATACTGCGACCACGTCGGGTTCAAATCCAGCCTCGCGGCCGCCTCCGCATCCCAGCGGGATATCGGCGGAGACAGGAACAGCACCTATTTCTTGTCTTTCTCCTCTCCCTGTTAAATTTCAGTGAGCTTTTGCGCCTGCCGCAGCGATTCCTCAAGGCCTTAGTCCTGACGTTGGGTTTTTCTCCAGCTCCTTTAAGCCGAGGAGAGGTTTTAAGCCTTAGCACCCCAGTAGAGAAAGAAGAGAGGAACTTTAGGCGCAGTTCGTTAGCCGCCTGTCGCCCTCGGCAGAGCCGGCGAGGGGAAGCGCCGCGTTTAAAACGATTTGATAGCTTGAAAACGCGACAGAGAGCTGGCAAAACCCCCTTGGCAAGGAACCGGCTCGCGCGGAGCTCTAGACGCCGTAGGCTGGCCAGCAAAGACAGATGCTTTCATCCTCACCCCAGACGGAGCCCGTTAGCCAGCCGGCGACGAGGCAGTCCTGCCTGTCCCGGCGTTTCCCGTACCCCTTGTCACCTTCGCTGGATCTTCTTCAGGAAGATTTGGCTCAAATTTGAGGAATTCATTTTTTTTCAGACCACGGGGCAAAGCTGAGCTCCGCAGCTCGGAAGCGGCACCGGCTGCTCCATGGATCATCCCTTACATCCGGGTTAAAGCAGCAGGTTATCCGACCGGAGCCTTTTTCCAGGTGCGATGGGGTTGTTGACCGCTACGAGGGGCTTTTCTCTTCCCTCTTCCGAGCGTGGTTTGTTGAGAATTAGCGTGAGGATGTTTCACGGGTGTTTGAAGACTCGCTACCCCTCAGACGTGAGCACGTGTCACCTCAGCACCCAAAAGCCGCCGGGACGAGACCCTCCGTGTTGTCCCTGCACGGAGACCGGAGCCCCAGGGGATCTCTGGTTACTGCTGCGGGCTTTGAAACTCCCTAAAAATGTCAGGATTTGGCCCATCGTGGCTTCTTTAGCCTCGCAGAAGCCGGTTAATCTCGCGGAAGCTGGATTAACCATCTCCCACCCCTTTTTAAGCTGCCTGAGATGCAAAAGTAAGTAGGAATTCGAACCCCCAAAGCTTCCTCATGCTGAAAAATCAAAGTGTCCGGTGTGGGTCTGGTTTTGTTTTAGCTGCGGCTCTCACGGGCCGTCTCCTCTTCCCCCGCTGCCTCTTCTGGGTTCGGTTTTGTTTGTGCACTCCGGGAACGGCAGGCGGGTTTGCCGTGGCACGTGGGTTTTCTTGGTGTCGTTACGGGACCGTATCGGCAGGTTTTGAATGCGCGCTTTCGACTCGTAAAGCCCAGAAACGGTAAAGAAATGCTTGCGGCCACGTTGGGGCTCTGCTTGTCCTTCCCCGGGGAGGTGAGGAGGAGGATGGAGCTGGGCAGAACCTGTCCAAGGTAACGATTACACGCTCCGTCTCTCTGAATTTCTATTTTGCGCTCTGTAAGTAACTGTTATTTACCCGTAAGTTCCTTTGGTTAGCGCCGGCTTTCTCATCCTGATGTGCCGGGAGGGGATGGGGACGGTTCCGGCAGGGATCGGTCGTCTCTGCTCACCGCCGAGGTTAACGGTCTGCGCTTGTTACGGCTGCTTTGCGATCCAGCTGGATTTTAGTTCCCGATCTGGGTGGATTTTGGTTTCCTACACATTTTTCCTCCACGTTCCCTTCTTTTCCTCCGCGTTCCCTTCTTTTCCTCCTCACGCCGTGCTCCAGCAGCATTTCCCTTTTCCGATAGGACTCGTCGTTGCTTCTCCACCTCGGGCAGCGCGTGGCCGGGTCTCCCTTCGCGAGGCTCGCCCTCTCCCGACACCTGCTGTAATTTTGGAATAGTTCTCGCCGAAAACCCGGAATTCTCAGCTGGTTCCGGTAGCGCTTGTCGGCCCGCTTAGGAGCGGAGCTTTCGGGGAGGCTTTGCCGCCGTTGCCTCCGTCCCCTTGGGTCTGAATCCGTGTTCAGGCGTTATTTGTACCCCCTGCTTTGAGGAGGGGTGGCAGGGCTGTAGGAGAGGCGGCTCATGTCGCCATATCCCTCCTCTGGACAGCCAATTCCTTCGCTTTTGCTTTTTATTGGAGTGATTAGACTAGAAACCTGCTCCCTGCGGCACCCCGGGCTGGGGCAGAGGTGGGGGGGGCGGAGGAGGCCACGGGTGGCCTCTTCTGTCTCGGTGGGGGTCCGGGTGGTGCTTGGCTGGGTGGTCCCATCCTCTGGGTAATGGGGCTGGGCCCATAGCCCGGGCGAGTGCTGTGGGGCTGGGAGAGCCCCGTTAGGTGAGGGGGAGGTTGAGGCAGGACTGGGGGGCAGCCAGGCCCCATGGAAAGGCCTGTGGGGCAGCCAGGCCCCATGGAGGGGGTTGAGGCAGGACGGGGAGGCAGCCAGGCCCCATGGAGGGGCCTGTGGGGCAGCCAGGCCCCACGGAGGGGGGTTGAGGCAGGGCTGGGGGGCAGCCAGGCCCCATGGAGGGGCCTGTGGGGCAGCCAGGCCCCATGGAGGGGGATGAGGCAGGACGGGGGGGCAGCCAGGCCCCACGGAGGGGGGTTGAGGCAGGACGGGGGGGCAGCCAGGCGCCATGGAGGGGCCTGTCGGTCAGCCAGGCCCCATGGAGGGGGGTTGAGGCCGGGCTGGGGGGCAGCCAGGCCCCATGGAGGGGCCTGTGGGGCTGGGCTGGAGGTGTGAGGGGGACCATGGAGGGACACGGGCCCTGGGGCCGGGCCCTGTCCCGTACCCGCGGCCCAGGCCTGTACCCCAGGCCCGGGCCCAGGAGGCAGCCAGGCCCCGTGGGGGCCCGTGGGATCAGGGGAGCCCCATGGGGCTGGGCGAGAGCGGAGCCCCGGGGCCCTGGGGCGGAGCTGGGCCGGGCCCGGGGCCTTGTCCGGTACCCGGAGCCCCGGGCCCGGGCCTCGCACCCCGCCGCTCGATCGCTCGGCGCTCCCGTCGCCACCTCCCGCGCGCCTCTGCCAGCCGGGGCGCCGATTGCTCGGCGCTCGGCCTCCCGCCCCGGCGACCGCCCCCCCCCCCCGCCTCGGCTTTGCTCTCCCGTTCCCTTAACTCGGCGCTCGATCGCTCCGCCTGGCGGGCGGGCGCGCGCGGCTCGGCGCTCGGCCTGGCGGCCTGGCGGCCGCCCCGCATGTGCCGGAGCCAAGATGGCGGCCTCCACCTCCTCGCAGCCCAAAGTGACAAAAGCGGCGGCGGCGCCGCGACCCCGGGACCGGGACCGGGGTGGGGACGGCGAACCCGAGCCCGAGGCGGCGCCCGAGCCGGGTGAGCCCCCCTTTTCCTCCGCCGACCCCGCCCCGCCGCGCCCGGGCCCACCCGCGGCCCCCACCCCACCCCCTTCCCCCGCCGCAGCGTCGGGCCCGACCCGAGGCCGCCGCCGGTTCCGGGCCCGGCCCTGACGGGGAAGGGGAGGGGAGGGCAGGGGAAGGCCCGGCGAGGGCCGCTGTCGCCGAGCCGCCGCCCTCCTTTGTCCGTACCCCGGCCTCGCTTTGTCCCTCACGGGGGCCCCGCCATCCCCTCGGCGGGGCCCCCCGGGCCCGGCCTGTCCGCTCGCAACGGGCCGCGCCCGGTTCCTGTCACCGCTGGGGACGGGGGGGGGGAAGCCTTTCTCCTCCTCCCCGCCCCCCTGGGGTGGGGGGGACACGATCCGGGGTGGGGTGGAGGGGGGATGCAAATCCCGGCCGCGCCCCGGCACCGCCCCGGGGTGGGAAGCGATGCCCGGTGAGCCCGAGGCAGCCCCCAACCCGCCCCCGGGCCCGGGCGGGGCTGCCGCCGGCCGTGTCCCCCGTGCAGGGAGGTGCCACCGGCCCCATCCTCCCCTCTGCAGGGAGCTGCCACCTTCCCGTTCCCCCCTCCCTGCAGGGAGCTGCCATGATCTGTCCCCCCCTCCCCGCAGGGAGCTGCCACCTTCCCCGTGCCCTCCCTGGCAGGGAGCTGCCACCTTCCCCGTCCCCTCCCTGGCAGGGAGCTGCCACCTTCCCTGTCCCCTTCCCACAGGGAGCTGCCACTTTCCCCGTCCCCTCCCTGGCAGGGAGCTGCCACCTTCCCTGTCCCCTTCCCACAGGGAGCTGCCACCTTCCCCGTCCCCTCCCTGGCAGGGAGCTGCCACCTTCCCCGTCCCCCTCCCCACAGGGACCTGCCACGATCTGTCCCCCCCTTCCCGCAGGGAGCTGCCATGATCTGTCCCCCCCTTCCCGCAGAGAGCTGCCACCATCCATCCATCCCACTGCAGAGAGATGCCACCTTTACGTCCCCATCTGTCCCCACCCCAGGGAGCTGCCACCTTCGTGTGTGTGTGTCCCTCCACACACACAGAGCTGCCACCGTCCCCTGTGAGGGAACTGCCACCGTGTCCCCTCCTGCAGGGAAATGCCACCGTCCTCCCCCCCTCCCACTGTCCCCAAGCACCCCCAAATCTCTCTGGCAGGTCACCGTCATCCCAGCGACCCTGTCACCTGCCACCGGGGTGGGTGTCCCCCCCGAAAAGCGCCCGCCAGCCCCGTGCAGAGCCCCGTTCTCTCTGGGTCTCCCTCCTGAGCTCTCCCGAGCAGCTTAAACCTTCGCGTGACGAAGCCGCCTCCTTACCCCGACCTCCCTCGGCTCCGTTATCCGCCCTCGGGGGCTGACGATCTCCTTCTCTTGGCAGTCCTGGCTCCGGAAGAGGAAGAACTGGTGGCCATGGAGGTGGGTTCACCCCCTCTCCCAAAAAAAAGCGCTCCCGCCGGGCAGCTGGATCAACCTCCCACCAGGATAGGGACCAAACTGTCTCCTGAGCCGCCCGGGAGCAAACCAGAGCCTCAGGACTCCAAAAGTGAGTATTTTGCCCGGCTTTTCATCGTCTCCGACAGCCAAGCGCTGGGTTTTTGCTGCGAGGAGAGAGCGGGGGAGCCTGGCAGGTGTTTGTTTAACCCGATCCGGGAGGATTTTCAGGTCCTTTCGCTTAATTAATCCTCTAATTAAGAGGGTGGCCATGTTGTACTCCGGTATCTCTGGTTTACGTTGCTTTTCCTTCCCTGGTGCCAGCAGCTTTCCAAAGCTCGCTGGGCCCGACGTGTGCTCCCTGTCCTCCTTAAACCACCTCAATCAGTCCTTCCTCTCCTAATTAACGACGTTCCCCTAAAACGACGGCTTTGAGATCCCTCTCCCTTGCCGGCTGGGCTTCAGAGCCCGCCCGCGGCTCCCCGAACCGCGGGCAAAGCTTCCAAAACCCCTCTGGAAAACGTCCTGGAGCAAGGAGAGCAGCCTCCTTCCGCTCCAGCGCAGCAATCCTTGTCCTCCCGCAGCTCTGCTCGCTCTTCCCCGCTTTATTCCTGCCCGCACGGGGACGCGCGGAGCATCTGAACGTTCAAAATTAGGGTTGGGAGTGGTAAAACTCCCTTGGGGGGGGGAACCAACGTGGCCGGACGCTGCTCCTTGTGCCTCCTGCCACGACTGTGCCTTGATTTTCTTTTTTTTCTCTATTTTCTTTATTTTTTTCTCTTTCTCTTTTTAGCCCAGAACCTTACGACGTGCGAAGTGTGCGGCGCCTGCTTCGAAACCCGCAAAGGCTTATCCAGCCATGCCCGTTCTCACCTACGGCAGCTCGGCGTAGCCGAATCGGAGAGCAGCGGGGCTCCCATCGATTTGCTTTACGAACTGATGAAACAAAAAGGCAAACCCGACGGCAGCCCCATGTCTCCCACCCTCGGCAAAAAATCCGCTTCCCCCAAAGACGCCGCCGCCGCCGGTTCCCCTCGCCCCACGCTCCTGGCGCTCGGCAAGGCCGGCGATCGCCCGCCAGACGGTCCTGTTAATAAAGCCATCAAATCCCCTCCCGGCTTCTCCAAAAACCTCTCGCAACCGGGATCCCCCATCCTTAAGAAGGTGCCGCCCGCTCTCTCGGGGTCCCCGTCTCCGAAAAACCCCGAGGAGAAGAGCTCCAAGCTCTCGCTGAGCCCTCTGCAGAGCTCCCCAAAAGCACAGTGGCCGCAGGCGGATGAGGAAGGACCCCTCAATTTAAGTGAGTCTCCTTTTTTTTTCTCCCCGGTGTTTCCCATTCGGCTGAGGGCAGGGAAAATCCCCGGCTTCTCCCGTCCCACTCCGGGCATCCCTCGGCGGCTCTGGGAGGGCGCAGAGCGCGGTGGAGGAGCCGGCGTTTGGTAACCGCCGTGTCGGGGAGATACGTGTCGCACCGTCGCGACTATCGGAGGGGATGGTCTTCCCTGACTGGGCAAACGGGGATTCCCGTCGGGATTTCAGGAAAACCACTGGCCCTCCGCCCTCCGAGCCCTTCACGTGTCTCTCCCCAACCTTTCTTGGCTCCTCTGGGCCGCGGTTCGGCTGCCGTGGAGCACCCTCCTGCGCCGCGGCTTGATCCCCCGCAGCCGGTTCCCCTCTCCCAACGGAGCGCGGTGGGTTTGGCGGGCGACATCCCCTTCCCCGCTGCCGTTTCCAGTGTCGGATGCGCTCGGAGAGGCGCCGCTGCAGCTCTTGGGGCCGCAGCCCTGGCGCTGCCGCGTCCCTCTTCGTCCCCGAGCTCCGTCGGTGACTTACTCCGACGCTTTGGGACCAAAATGGTTTTCCCGGTGGCAGCCGGCTCTTGCCACCTTCTCCCAGAGCGCCGCGTCTTGCCGGGAATGTCTTCAACCACAGCTCAAAGGGCTGTTTGGTGTCTCTGGCTCGTTATTTCTTTGTCCTCGTTACCAGCCTTACCCAGGGAGTCCATCCTGCCGCTGGCAGCGCCGACGGGCATTTCATTTTCCCCGGTGGGAATCGCGGCGCCTTTGGGGTCGTTTCCCGTGATAAAGCGGAAGACGCCGTCCTGGCGTTTGCTGTATCTGCTCCTTCCCTTGGCGCGGGAGCGGCTTTAAGACCCGATATCCCTCCGAATCCCCGTGGCCGGGGATTTCCTAACCCCGAGAGGTTTCTCGGAGCTGTAGGGCTATAAAATCGCTCCGTCCCGGCTACCGTCTCGCTTTTCCCGAGCTGAAAAGCTCCGGGATGGCAAAGCCGGATGCTGGTCGGTGGCGGGACGGACTCCGGGCGCTGCTGCTCTGCCGGTGAGAGACGATGCCGAGTTCGGCCCCGGCTCGTCCTTGCAGCCCTTTAAAGAGAAGAGCTTTGCCCCCGTCTCGTAGCCAGTGCCGTAATTCCTCTTCGTTAGGGCTGCCTGCTAACGAAGCCGTAGGAGCAAACGACCTCTTGGCTAGCGGCTCAGCTTGGCGTGAGCTACGGCCCCGGCACGCTGCGGCCGGCAGGTCCTGAGCCGCGGCGCAAGGAATCGGCCGATCTTCTCCCTCGTTCCCCTTTGCCGGCCAAGAAACGAGAGCCGCGGCCGTGCCAGTGAGCCAGGTTTCGGCTGCCGCGATGCCTCCGCTCCCTCTCCGTAGGTCCCTTCCCGGCATCGCTTCAGCGGCGCCCAAAATCCCACCTCACGTTAGAAATCACCGCCCCGGCCTCCCCGGCGAGCTCTTTCCACCGGCGGGGCCGGCTGCACGGTGCCCGGGAGTGGCCGGATAAGTCCGGCCTGCGCCGATCTCCCCTCCGCCCGAAACGATCCTGCTCGAGGCTCCCTCGCCGTGCGGGTCCAAGCCGCCGGCGTGGTTTTGCCGCGATTCCAGGCAGGGATCTGCCTCCGTTTCCCCATCCCGATGCGGCGCCGAGGGCTTCTCCCTTCCCCTCCGCAGCCGGAGGGCGGACGAGGACCGGTGAAGTTGCGTTTCTCCTCCGGGATATCGTATGGTTCAGGTTGCAGCTTGGTTTTTGGTGGTAAAACCTCTTCCCCGCTTCGTCTTCCTCCTCCTCTTCATCAACGTGCCGGGAATCGGCGCTTCCCGGAGGCAGGAGCTGCCCCTCTGAGCATCCAGCACCGGGATTAGCAGCGCCACGCTTGGTTTAGGCACGCGGTGTTTGTCCTGGTGCCACCAGCACCGCGGTGTCTGGGAGCACGTCTTCATCCAGAGCCCTTCCTCCTCCTCCTCCTCCTCCTCGCGGCGGCTGGGCTTGGATGCTGCGGGGAAGGGACACGAGCGTCCGCGTTATCCCAGCACTCCGGGCCACGGCTCTGCCGCCAGCCGCGCCGGGAAGCCCTCCAGCTCCCCGCAGCCCCCAGCCGTCGCGTTTTCCTGGGGTACCCCGATGCCTCCGAACCTGCTTCCGATTTCGGGCAGGGATCGGCTTTGCCGCCGCGGGCCGTGTCCGTCTGTCCCGTCCGTCTGTTGAGCAACGTTGGTCTTTTTCTTCTTCCTCTCTCTCCGCAGCCTCGGGGTCGGAGCCGGTGCGCGACATCCGCTGCGAGTTTTGCGGCGAATATTTCGAAAACCGCAAAGGTTTGTCCAGCCACGCTCGATCTCACCTCCGACAGATGGGGGTGACCGAGTGGTACGTCAACGGTTCGCCCATCGACACGCTCCGGGAGATCCTCAAACGGAGAACCCAACCGCGGAGCAGCTCTTCTAATCCTGCCGGTCCCGGGCAAAAAGCCATGGCCAAGACCCTCTTGGGCAGCATGGGATCCTTGGAGCCGCGCGGGCCCGGAGAGCTTCACATCCCCACCCTCGCCAAGAAGGTCCAGCAACCCGGGAGCCCCATGGGGCAATCTCCTACCTCGTCCCCACCTCCCACCGCCCGGAAGATGTTTCCAGGCCTTTCTCCTCCCTCCTTGCAGAAGAAACTCAAACAAGATCAACTGAGGGTGGAAATCAAGCGGGAGATGATGTCGGGAGGACTCCACGGAGAACCTCACCCCTCCGACCGAGCCTGGTCCCCGCGGGAGGAGATGTCTCCCTTGAACCTCTGTAAGTGCGTGGCTGTCGCCTTCCCCGCTCCGGCTGCGGGGCCGAGTGGGACCGTGCTCCCTCGGGGACGGGGACATGGGGGTCCCTCTTGCTCTGGGAGGGGCCAAGGGCTCTCGGGGTGCTCCAGGAGGGGCCAAGGGCTCTCCCACGTGCTCCCGGAGGGGCCGAGGGTGCTCCCAGAGGGGCCGAGGGCTCTCCCCGGTGCTCCCGGAGGGGCCGAGGGTTCTCCCGGGTGCTGCGGGAGGGGCCGAGGGTTCTCCCAGGTGCTCTGGGAGGGGCCCGAGGGCTCTCCCGAGTGCTCCCAGAAGGGCCAAGGGTGTTCCCGGAGGGGACGAGGGCTCTCACAGGGTGTTCCAAGAGGGGCCGAGGGCTCTTCCAAGATGCTCCCAGAGGGGCCGAGGGCTCTCCCAGGTGCTGCGGGAGGGGCTGAGGGCTCTCCCGGGTGCTCCCAGAAGGGCCAAGGGTGCTCCCGGAGGGGCCGAGGGCTCTCCCGGGTCCTGCGGGAGGGGCCAAGGGCTCTCCCGGGTGCTCCCAGAGGGGCCAAGGGTGCTCCCGGAGGGGCCGAGGGCTCTCCTGGGGTGCTCCCGGACGGGCCGAGGGCTCTCAAGGGTGCTGCAGGAGGGGCCGAGGGCTCTCCCGGGTGCTCCCAGAGGGGCCAAGGGTGCTGCGGGAGGGGCTGAGGGCTCTCCCGGGGTGCTCCGGGAGGGGCTGAGGCTCTCCCCGGTGCTCCCGGAGGGGCCGAGGGTGCTCTGGGAGGGGCCAAGGGCTCTCCCGCGTCCTACGGGAGGGGCTGAGGGTGCTCCCGGGGTGTTCCCAGAGGGGCCAAGGGTGCTCCGGGAGGGGCCGAGGGCTCTCCTGGGGTGCTCCCGGAGGGGCTGAGGGTGCTCCCGGGGTGTTCCCAGAGGGGCCGAGGGCGCTCCCGGGTGCTGCGGGAGGGGCCGAGGGTGCTCCTGGGGTGCTCCCGGAGGGGCCGAGGGTGCTCCTGGGGTGCTCCTGGAGGGGCCGAGGGCGCTCCCGGGTGCTCCTGGAGGGGCTGAGGACTCTCAGGGGTGCTGCGGGAGGGGCCGAGGGCTCTCCTGGGATGCTCCGGGGGAGCCCACATCATCTTCCGTGGGCCGTGGTGTCGGGGGGACCCCTCGCTGCGGCCGGGGAGGAGCGGAGAGGGGGGGGTTCAGCACGGTCCTTCTCCCCTCCCCGACCCCACGTCTCTCCCCGCAGCCTCCCGAGCCGACCCGGTGCGCGACATCCGCTGCGAGTTTTGCGGCGAATATTTCGAAAACCGCAAAGGTTTGTCCAGCCACGCTCGCTCCCACCTCCGACAGATGGGGGTGACCGAGTGGTCGGTCAACGGTTCGCCCATCGACACGCTCCGGGAGATCCTCAAGAAGAAATCCAAACCCTGCGTTATCAAGAAAGAACCTCACACCTCCAGCATCGAACCCCCTAAATCTATCGGGGAGGAAGGGATGGACCCCAAGTCTCCCGGAAAAATCCTGCAGGGCATGGCCCTGCCTCCCCTGGGCGGGCGGACGGGGAAACCCAGCCCCGGGAGTTCCAGTTTGAACCGGGAGATCTCCTTGTCGCCTCTCACCAGCAAACCCCAGGGCGGTTTCCTCACGCCGTTGTCCGCCAAACGGCCCTTGCAGGACGATCGGTTGGGTCCTCACGCCGAAGTCAAGCACAAGGCGTACATCCAGACCGAGCTGCCCTTCAAAACCAAGTCCGTGCACGACAAACCCGCGCACACGTGTGAGTGGGGGATGCGGGATGGGGTGGGACGGGGTGGAAAACGCCGTGTGACCCCCGCCCCGGGGTGGGCACGGGGTGCCGGGAAGGGGTTTTGGCTCCTGGGGGTGTAGAGGAGGGAGAGGGGAGCGGAGATTTGCGGTCGTTGCTTCCCCTCATCCAAATTAGCCTCGCTCCGTGGAGTCTCCCCCCCCTCAGACCCGCAGCGGGGCCAGGGGACGCTTCCAGAGCCGGAAAACACCGGGAATTTCAATCTGCCTCCGCGCAGAGCAGGGAAACGGCCGGTGTGGGGGGGGAAACCGGCTCCGTGCCGCGTCCCCGCCTCCGCCCGCTCAGCCCCGGTGCGTTCCCCCCCCCAGCCAGCGAAGCCTGCTGCGAGCTGTGCGGCCTCTACTTCGAAAACCGCAAAGCCTTGGCCAGCCACGCGCGGGCGCATCTCCGGCAATTCGGCGTCACCGAGTGGTGCGTTAACGGTTCGCCTATCGAGACCCTCAGCGAGTGGATCCGACACCGACCCCAAAAAGCCGGCGCTTACCGTAGCTACATCCAAGGCGGACGACCCTTCACGAAGAAATTCCGTAACTCTTCCCACGCCCGGGATCACGACGGCGGCGGCGGCGCTCGACGGATGCCGCTCAGCCTTCAAGCCGGCGGCGTGACTCTCCTGGGTAAAGGATTGACGGGAGATTTGGCTCACGGCGATGCCGGAAAAATCCTGGATGGGGGAAGCGGCGGCGAGCGGCCCATGATCACTTCCCCCCTCTCGTTGGTGAAGGTGGAGGAACATCAACGCTCCAACATCAACAGTGAGTTGGGGAGAAGCCGGGCAGAGCCGGGGGTTCTCCGGCACCGCCGGAGCACCGGGAAAAACCCTGCCCTGTCCCCTCTGCCCGTTCCCGGCAGCGCCGGGAGGGGATTCTTTAGCTGACACCCCCCCTCTCTTCCTCCTCCTCTTCCTCCCGGCGAGCAGGGAGGCTGCGCCGCCACGGCGATGCCGCGTTGCCGCCTTCGGCGCCGCGCGAAGCCGTTTGTGCCCCCTCCGCCGCCGATCTCGACCCCCCCCGTTTCTCCTCTCGCAGAGTTCGAGCGGAGGCAGGCGCGGCCCCTGGACGCTCCTCTCCACCGGGACGAGGAAGGGGCCGAATTCCAGCAGAAAATGGAGGAGACGCGGCAGCCGCCGCCGCGGATGCGGCCGGTGCCGTCCCTGGTCCCTCGCCCGCCGCAAACCTCCTTGGTGAAGTTCGTGGGGAACATCTACACCCTCAAATGCAGGTGGGTCGCCTCGGGAAAGGGGGGGATTTCATCCCGTATCCGTAGGGATCCTCTTTCCCGGCCGGAAGCGCTGCCTTTCCCTGCTCCGCGGCGTGGATCCCGCGTTTTGGGGGCTGCCCCCCCACCAAAACGGCGATTCCCGAGCTGACGCCCGTTGTCCTCCGTAGGTTCTGCGAGGTGGAATTCCAGGGTCCGCTCTCCATCCAGGAGGAATGGGTACGGCATCTCCAACGACACATCCTGGAAATGAATTTCTCCAAAGCGGATCCTTTACGGGGCGAAGCTCCCCCCCAACCCGAACCCCCCGCCCTCGCCGAGGCTCAGTAACCGGAGCCGGCACGGGGAAGCGACCGCGGATGTCGCCGGAACGTCCTCGCTCCCTCTTCCCGCATCCACGATTCCTTATTTTTTGGGGGGAAAAGGGGGGGATCGATCGCTGCCTTCGCCCCTCCGGAGCTTCCCCCCCCTCCGTCTAAGGGATGAGCCGGGGGGGGACGCGCAATCCCGGCCACAAGCACTACATGGATCAAGACAACCCTCGGCAATCCCACGGGAGCCGCGCGGCAACCGGGATCCGGCACCGGATCGGGGAGGGAACGACTCGATGCCGGTCCCGGCGTGGGAGGGGGGGAGTTTTCCTCCTTCCTTCGCTTTCCCTAAATCCGTTTTTGTTTTGTTTTGTTTTTTTAACCCAAAGAACAAACGGTGCCGCTTTTACCGGCGGCGATTCGGGCCGGAGCCGGGCCGGAGGGGAATTTCAGGGAGCAGCCGCGTTCCCGGAAAACGCTGTGGATTTTGTATATGACCCTTAGAGTTAATGTATATTCGATTTTTTTTTTTGGTTTTTTTCCATAGGCGATGATGAAATTTAGTCTCGCGTAGATGTCGGAATCCCTCGGTTCCGGGGTTGCATGTTGCCCAAAATCCCCTTTTCCCACACCAAAACGCCGCCGCTTCCCTCCCGTTTTTCCACCGCGGCGCAACAAACCCCCCCCCCGCGCCGGATTCACCGCTCCCCCCTCCGCTTCCTGCCGCCGTATCCCACTTGGTTTCACCGGCGAGGAGCGGCGGGCGAGCGCAAACCCACCGGAGGAGATCAACTCCAGTGGGAGCCGGAAAATCCCCAGGGAATTCCCGGCGTTCCCATCCGGAATCGGCCGCGGCGGCACCGGGAGGATTCGGCTCAGCTCCCCCCCCCCCCAAGTTTCACCGTTGCTTTGTTATTTCTTTCTTTTTCCCGGTTTTCCTCGTCTAGCTCCATAGACCTTCCAACTTTTTTAAACTCTAGATTTGTGTAGAAATAAGGAATATTCATTTTTATTTGGAAATCCCAAAACTTCCGAATTTCGGAAGGAATTTTAACGGAGAAATATTTTTTTTCCTTTTTTTTTTTTTTTCTTTTTTTTTTTTTTTTTTTTATTTCCAATTTTTTTGGGGCATATTCTGGTGATTCTTGTACCCAGGAATCTGGGACGTTGGATTAAATTCTTCTGGAAATGAAGGCGGGGGGAGAGCGGAGTCTCTGGATACCCGGAATGGCGGGATGGGGGCGGGGCCGGGGGTCCCCGGGGGGGTGGGGATGCGGTTTTGGGGGGAATTTGGGGGGGTTTAGGGCTCCCCCGGGGAGGTTTAAGGGGGGAGGGGGTGGGTGTCAGGATGTGGCCTTGACCCCAGGGAAAGGGGACACCGGGGTCAGGATGAGGCCGTGTCCTGGGAATTGGGGACACTGGGGGCAGGACGTGACCTTGACCTCTGGGAAAAGGGGACAGCGGGGTCAGGATGAGGCTGGTTCCTGGGTCACCAAGGTCAGGATGTGACCTTGACCCCAGGGAAAAGGGGACACTGGGGTCAAGGATGCCACCGTGTCCTGGGATATGGGGTCAGGATGTGACCTTGACCCCAGGGAAGAGGGGATGTGAGGGCTGTGACATGGCCGCGTCCCAAGGAAGGGGGACAAAGGGGTCAGGATGTGACCTTGACCTCTGGGAAAAGGGGACAGCGGGGTCAGGATGAGGCCGTATCCTGGGAATTGGGGACAGCAGGGTCAGGATGTGGCCTTGACCCCAGGGAAAAGGGGGACCCTGGGGTCAAGGATGCCACCGTGTCCTGGGATATGGGGACATGGGGGTCAGGATGTGGCCTTGACCTCTGGGAAAGGGGACAGTGGGGTCAGGATGAGGCTGGTTCCTGGATCACCAAGGTCAGGATGTGGCCTTGACCTCTGGGAAAAGGGTCACTGGGGTCAGGATGAGGCCGGGTCCCGGGAATTGGGGACAGCAGGGTCAGGATGTGACCTTGACCCCTGGGAAGAGGGGACCCTGGGGTCAAGGATGCCACCGTGTCCTGGGATATGGGGACACGGGGGTCAGGATGTGACCTTGACCCCTGGGAAGAGGGGACGTGAGGGCTGTGACATGGCCTCGTCCCAAGGCAGGGGGACAGCGGGGTCAGGCTGCGGCCACGCCCAGGCCACCACCCCACGATGGCCACACCCACGGGAGACACGAGTGTGTGTGGGGGGGTCCCCCTGCAACTCCCAAGTCCATCCCCCCGCCCCCGTCAGGGGCAAACGCGCCCGTGTGGGCTCCCCCTGCGTCCACACACACCCGTGGGGGGTGCGGACACGCGTGACGCGCGCGTGCGCGCGCTCGCGGGTGGGTAAAGCCTCCCCGAGTGTCTAACTCGCGCGTGGACACGCAGCCCCCGCCCGGCCGCGAGGGGGCGCCCTCGCGCCCGCTCGCGGCACGCGGCCCCCCGCTGGCGGGGCGGAGCCTCCATGGAGGCAGCCAATAGCAGCAGGCGCCGCGGCCAGGAGGGGCGGGGCTAGCGGCCCGAGGCGGGTCTGCCGCGCTATTGGCGCAAGCAGGGTTAGCCCGCCCCCTAGCTGACCAATGAGAGGCTACAGCATTAACGGTCACGCCTCCTCGTGAGGTGACAGCCGCGCCGACCAATCAGCGTTCGGTCTTGCGGGTTCCATTGAGCGCGGAGCCCGCCGCGCCGCGATTGACACCTGCGCCCGCCAACCGTCGCGGGGGCCGCCCAATGGAACGCGAGGGAGGCGGTGAGCGACATCCGCCGACCGCCAATGGGAGCCGCGGATCACGCGGGGAGGCTGGACCAATGGCGGCGGGGCGCGGGGGGCTGTCGGCCAATGAGAGCGGGGAAGGCGGAGCGGCGCGGCCAATGGGGCGGGGAGGCGGGGCCCGCGCGCCGCCGTTACCGTCTCGCGCAGGAGGAGGCGGCGGCCGGCGGCGGCGCCGCCATCATGAGCTACTCAGGTGAGGGGCGGCGGCGCAAGATGGCGGCGGGGGCGGCCCCGCGGGGGAGCCGGGACGCGGCCGGGGCTGCCGCGGCCCCGCCGGGCCTCGGGGGTGGCCGTGAGGCGGGGGGAGGCCGGAGCCTGTGGGCGCTGCGGCCGGGCGGGCCCCTGAGGGGTGACGGGCGCTGCCGCCGCCGCCCGGCCTCGCCCCGTCCCCGTGTCAGCAGGGCCTCAGGGCCGGGAGGTGGCTCAGGCTCCGGCCCAGCGCCTCGGAGCCCCGCTGCGGCCTCGGCCCCTCGGGCTGCCAAGCCCGGGACCCTGGCCCGGTGCTCCCCAGGCCGGGGGCAGGGGGAGCTTCCAGCCCCGGTGCGGGCGGCGGGGGAGCAGGGAGCGAGCCAGGCTCTATTCCTGACAGAAAATTGATGTGTTTTTTAATCAAGCTTAATTAGGTTCCCTCTGATTTCTGCCTGGCGGTGGCGGCTGAGGAGGAATTCCTCATCCTCGCCCGGGTTACGGCTGTAACTCTCCTCCTCGCCTAATTTAGGGGCAATTTTGCCTTTTGCTCCTTTTAATCTCGAGGTTTTTATTCCTTTGTGGGCTCCTGGAGCGGCGTCTCGCCTCACCTGTGGAGCACGGCGGGCGTAGGAAACGATTTGGCCGCTATATTCCGTGTCAACTGTTTCGGCTGGAAGCGGCTCAGGCTGTAACGGTGACACTTGGGGGGGAAAGAAAAAGAAAATTAATAAATTAGCCTGGTTCTGGGATGAGGAGTTTCTAATTAAGGGGGAAAACACAACAAGGACCCGCGAGGTAACGTCGCTTTCCCATAGCGTGCGCGTGGATCTATACGAAGGGGAGCCGTGCACATATGTACCCCGGTTAACGAGGCTGTAATTGCTTTGAAAATTAACGTCGGGGTAACGATTTCTCGGCTGGGGAGCGCGGGATGTCGGTGTCCCGGCCGGGGCTCCTCCGGAAGGCGTCTTTCCATCCCGGTACCTCCATCTTCCAGCCGGTTTCCTGCAAGGGCAAAGTGCAGTGATGCCGGCGAGATACGTTTCGCCCCAAAGGGCGTCTGAATGTCAGTCCCGGGAGGCTGCAGGTTGACGGACGACGGGATTAAAACTTCCCCGATGTGTCCCCATCGCCTCTTTTTTAGGCATTAATTGGAGCGGGGTTTATTCCGTGCGAGACCCCTCACTTTCCCGAACACTTCCCCTCCGCTCCCCAAATCCTCGGTCGCGGAAATCATCACGGGGGAGCTCGGCTCGAAATTAAAACCTGATTTTTGTGTAAAACGAGCTCTTGCGGGGACGTGTCATCGCTGGGGCGACGTTAAGGTCTGATTTCTTCGATATTTGGTGGATTATCGGGGCCGTCGCTCCATTTTGACGCTGGGTAACGAGAATCTCGTCGTCTGCGAATGCCACGATAACGATAAACTCGTCTCTAATTGCTTTTTGCTCTTTTCTAGGTTATGGAGACTGGAACTCTGGGACAAACAGAGGCAAGTACAGTAAAAACTGGAGTCATTTTTTGGCAGATTGGGTTATTACCTTCCACTTCAGATCCTTTTCCCGAGCCTGAGGGAGACGCGCGATGAGCAACCGCCATCCCCGCTGCAGCGCGGACCCCGTGTAGCCTCTTACTGTTCCGCCCGTGCCACGATTTTCTTCTTTTTATTTTAAAAATTCACGTTGAGGCCGACAGAAAACTTTGTTGCTGCGACTGGTTGCGCAGGAAAACTGTTCCAGGCAGAATATTTATTTTTGGGGGTTGTTTTCCTCCCCAAAAACCTGCTGTTTGGAAAAACTGAGTGAAGTCAGTGCAGGCAACGATGTAAATCGCGCCTTGGGGGACAGCAGAAATACAAACTCCCTCTCCGCGTGTGCCAGCAGCTAAATAAAAGGTCGGGGGGGAGAAAAACCTTAAATTTTAAGCCTCAGCGGGTTTTTAATTGGCTTTATGTGTTCTTCCTCTGGTGTTTTTTTTCCATTGGTAACAATTTGGGCGTCTTTGGCGAGAGGAGAAGCCTCTCTGGCGCTTTCTGATTGCAAATGTGTGGGAAACGCCAGCCTGAAAGTGGTTTTGCGTTCGCTGCTCGGCTTTGCGGAGGACAAGTACGCTCTGTAGTGTCATCCCTTTGGATTTAAGGGGTTGTAAAGCGGCTTATATAGGGCCCGGCGAAGGTCTGTCCCAGCTGCGTTCGTCTGGCTACCGGCGGCTTCGTCGCAAACTGAAAATCAGCTTAAAATGGTTCTTCGGTATCTCTGTGTTAACCCAAACCGGGTTTTTATGGAGGCTCTGCCTTGTTTATTCCTCTTCTGAGGAGGTTAGAGGGAGGAAGCTATAGGATGTGGCTGTGCTTTATGGGACTTATGGGATCAAAACGGTCCCTTAAACCTTTGCGAGCTCAACAATTCAAAGTTTATAGGTGACTTAAACAGAAATTTGAGTGGTTTTTTATTTTAACTCCCTGTGGCGATTGCTTGGGGCGTCTTAATTCGAATTAAAATATTCGCAAAGCCGGATAATGGGAAATAAACCCAGCTCTTTCTGTCATTCCAGGTTATGAGGGATACAATTATGGCTATGGATACGGCCAGGATAACTCGGGCAATTACGGATATGGCATGGCCACGTCGAACTCCTGGGAAATGGCCAATTCGGACGTTGACATGAACCCCGACGGTTCGGGCGGCGGCAACGCCGACGCCGTCATCGCGAAGATGAACCAGCGCTTGGACATGGTGTCGCACATGGACGCGGACGCGATGCAAGGAGGACACTACGGATCCGGCGGAGACAGGTGAGGGCAGGGCACGAGGCGAGGAGCCGCGGGGACGACCTGCTGCTCCTTAAGAGTCGTTGCTGCTCCGTTTGTTCCTCGCTGGTCTCGTTCTCGCCTTTTCCGGCGGCGGGACTTGAGCGAGCGTCCAGAGCTGGCTCAGCCGTCCTCCTCTCGTCTGCTGTAAGTGTAAAATCGGATTTTACACTAAGTTTTCATCTGTGTTTTACCAAAAAAAATCCAAATTTGGGACTTACGGTGCAGCGTTCCCAGCAGTGGCTGAAACTCAGGGTTCTTCATTCCTTATAATAATTATTTTACTGTTCTCACGAGCTTGCTTATGTGCTTCTAGAGCAGCACTACAGAAAACAAGGCGCTATTTCATACTTAATCCGAGTTGAAATTACTAATTTTGATGAATAGATTGACTTTTGCTGCTGCAGTGAGGTTTCTGTAGCCAGCGTCGCAGTGGCTGTTCAGCTCTACGACATGATTAATTCCTCGCTGATCTTTATTAATGTTTCAGTGCTAATAAACAGGATTCTTTCCCCAAAGATTTCCTGTTTGTTAATGTGCACTGGGAATTTTGAGCCAGGACGTGGTATTTCTGCAGGGGAACTACTCACTCCAGGTCTTTAATGCCTTAAATAAGTAAAAGTGCGTTGGACAAAGTGAAATTCAGGAGTAAATATTAATAAATGTGATGCGACTGTTCTCTACTCCACTCCTACGCTTCCAGAAGAGTAAAGCTCCTCTGAAACGATATTTCTGACTCTCCTATGAAACGATACGTCTGTTCTACTACATCAAATGGATTTGTTTCGGTCGCTTGCTCGGTTTAACCGTGCTGGAAAGGGGGTTGCTGAATCGTTCTCCGGATTCTTGGCCCCTCAGACATCGTTTTGGGCTTCTCCGCTTCGATCTTGTGTGCCGGCCGTTGGCTGCTCGCAGACACGCTCCTGCCCGCGGCGCGTTTCCACCGATTCGGCACCGCCGTGCCGGTTGGGAATGGGAAAAGGCCAAAAAATTCCCACTCTGTGCAGGAAATAACGAGAAACGCGGTAAGAGGAAGATAAATCACTGGGAGAACGTCGGCTCCGGGCTGTAACGGAGCGGAAAAAGAGCTGCTCGCCCTCCAGCTGCTCCGGCTTACGTGTAACCGGACACTGGCAGCTCCTCCATCGGTGCCTGGCGCGATTTTGTACCTCCAACGTCTCTCCTTGTATCGGCGGGGTGACTTTCTTCCGACCTCGGAGCCGGGATAACATCCTTTCCTCCTGCTGATTCCCATCTCCGTGCTCCCGAGGCCTCGCTGTAAAGCGCGGCGGCGAGGGGGTCGTGCTTCGATGAGGCTCGTTAGTTCAGCGTCATGATCTTTTCTTGGGCTCCGGGTTTCCTCCTCGCCTGCCTGGTCAGTCGAAACGCTGCCGGCAAACGCACGAAGCCTTAAATTCCAGCACGAAGCACGCGCCGTGGTTTCGGTATCACGAAATATAAAGTTAAAAATCCTCCGCGGCCTCATTTCCAGGAGGAAAAACAATTGATTGAAAGGATTCGGGGCATATGTTGGCTTTCCGGTTGGGAAAACGGTTTGTTAATGGATGGATTGCGTACGGGGAGCGAGGCAGGACGGGTCTGGAATAGGTCTTTGGTTGTGCTCGAGTAGCTGAGGAGTAAATCGTGCTGGTCCTGGAAGTATTTCATGGAAGGGTTTGGGTTGGAGGGACCTTAAGGATCACCCAGTTCCAACCCCCTGCCCTGGGCAGGGACACCTTCTGCTAGACCAGGTTGCTCCAAGCCCCGTCCAACCTGGCCTTGAACTTCCAGGGATGGGGCAGCCACAGCTTCTCTGGGCACCCTGTGCCAGTGCCTCACTGCCCTCATGGGGAAGAATTTCTTCCTTAGATCTCATCTCAATCTCCCCTCTTTCAGTTTGAACCCATCACCCCCTGTCCTGTCACTCCAGGCCCTTGTCCAAAGTCCCTCTCCAGCTTTCCTGTAGCCCCTTTAGGGACTGGAAGGTCTCCCCGGAACCTTCTCTTCTCCAGGCTGAACAACCCCAACTCTCTCAGCCTGTCCCCATAGCAGAGGGGCTCCAGCCCTTGGATCATCTCTGTGGCCTCCTCTGGCCCCGCTCCAGCAGGTCCATGTCCTTGTGCTGGGGCCCAGAGCTGGAGGCAGCACTGCAGGGGGGTCTCCCCAGAGCGGAGCAGAGGGGCAGAATCCCGCCCTCGCCCTGCTGCCCACGCTGCTGGGGATGCGGCCCAGGGCACGGCTGGTTTCTGGGCTGCGAGCGCACGTTGCCGGGTCACCTGGAGCTTCTCCTCAACCAACACCCCCAAGGCCTTCTCCTCAGGGCTGCTCTCGATCCATCCTCCCCCCAGCCTGTATTTGTGCTTGGGGTTGCCTCGACCCATGGGCAGGACCTTGCACTTGGCCTTGTTGAACTTCATGAGGTTCGCCTGGGCCCACCTCTCCAGCCTGTCCAGGTCCCTCTGGATTTCATCCCTTCCCTCCAACGTGTCGACCGCACCGCACGGCTCGGTGTCATCCCAAACTTGCTGAGGGCACGCTCCATCCCGCTGTCCGTGTCGCCGACAAAGATGTTGAACGTCGCCGGTCCCGACGCCGACCCCCGCGGAATGCTGCTCGTCGCCGGTCTCCACCTGGACGTCGAGCCGTTGACAGCAACTCTCTGAGCACGACCATCCCGCCAATCCCTTACCCGCCGAGCGCTCCATCCGTCACATCCGCGTCTCGCCAGTTCAGAGACAAGGATGTTGCGCGGGACGGTGTCAAATGCTTTGTACGAGTCCGGGTAGATGACGTCGGCTGCTCTTCCCTTGTCCCCCAACGCTGTAACCCCGTCGTAGAAGGGCACCGAATCGGTCGGGCATCGTTTGTGGGCTGTCGCCAATCACCTCCTTGTTTTCCATGTGCCTTCACAGTTTCCAGGAGGATCTGCTCCAGGATCTTGCTGGGCGCAGAGCTGAGACTGACTGGCCTGTGGTTCCCCGGCTCTTCCTTTTCTCCCTTCTTAAAAATGGGGGGTTTGCTTCCCCTTTTCCGCTCAGCGGGAACTTCACCAACTGCCACGACTTCTCAAATACAGAGAGTGGCTCAGCAGCTTCATCCGCCAGTTCCCTCGGGACCGGCAGGTCCATCTCATCAGGTCCCACGGACTTGTGCACCTTCAGGTTCCTTAGACGGCCTTGAACTTGACCTTCTACAATGGGTGGTTCTTCATTCTCCCAGTCCCTGCCTTTGGATTCCGCGACTTGGGCCGCGTGGCGAGAGCACGTGCCGGTGAAAACTGAGGCCAAAAAGTCGTTGAGTCCCTCAGCCTTCTCCATATCCCGGGCAGCCAGGTCTCCCGTTTCCTTCCGGAGAGGGCCCACGTTTTCCGTAGCCTTCCTTCTATCACCGACGTACCTATAGAAGCTCTTCTCGTTGCCCTTGACGTCCCCGAAATAAATCTTTATTTCTGGGTAACGTGGAACTTGCTGTGTGGACGAGCAGCTCTTGGTTTGCTTCAGCGGCTCCTCAAGCTCGTTTTGAAGCAGATCTTTGGGACCGGGGATAAAGCGATAACCCCCAGCCTCAGCTGGTGAAGGAACCTGTGCTCAATACGGTCATTTTTTAATTCTTTTAAAAAAATTTTGGTAATTCTGGAAGAAATGGATGGTTCGAGGGGCTCCCTGGCATTGATTTTTCCCGTGTCTAAAGGTCTCTGGTTCCTCCACCGCTGGAACTGAAACCTTGAAGCTCTGTCACCAGCTCTTGCTGGTCCGTGTCCCGTCCCACCACGCAGTGAAACGTGTCCCGCGTTGAGTGAAACATCTGGCGATTGAAAAAATAAACGTAAAAAATGTGTTTCGAAGGGTTTTGTTTGCTTAACTTCTGCCGCTGTGTCTCACCGCCGCGTCTCTTGCAGGTACGACTCGTACGAATCCTACGACTCGAGGTCTTCGATGAACGACCGCGACATGTACCGATCCGGCTACGATTACAACGAGTCGGAACACGACAACGATAACGCCTACGAGGGTCACTACGACAACTTCTACGGGAACCGCCGGGATCAATACCAGAACAGAGCACGGGATAATTTTGGGCAACGGGGTCAGAATTGGGGTAGAGACGGACGCAATAACAGACCCATGGCGTCTTCCTATCCCGGGCGCATGGGCGGACAGTGGAACGAGCCTCCGCAATCGATGGGATCACGGGGTCTCGGTCCCCACGGCTCCTCCAGGCTTCCTTCCCTCTTCTCCCACAACATTATCCCGGAACTCGGCATGTTCCAGGGAATGCGAGGCTTTTCGGGAAATATGCGTTACGGAGGAGGAATGATGAAACAACGAATGAGGAGAAACTGGAAAATGTGGGACTCGGATTTTAAAGTAAGTACTGCGGTGTCTTCCCGCCTGCTCGGCTCGGATAGAGACTTATTTCCCAACAGGCGTCCTGCTGCGAAGGGCTCCAAAACACGCTCTGGGAAGCGATCGTGGATAATTCGGCGTGTTAGCGGCTTCGTAGCGTGTTTTCTCCTAAGCAGACAGAGGAGGCTGCGCTCAGTTACGGAGTAGTATCGATACATGAGATGTTTTAATCTTAAAAACTTTGTTTTCTGGAGGGAGGAGAATATTGCAGCCCTTCATGGCTTAATCCCCTATAGTACGGGATAGGGATGCGGCGGATTATGTCCTTCCTGATCACCTCTGCCTGTCAGAAACTTAACGCGGGAGGTTTAACTCGCTAAAAACGAGTAAAATAAGACATTGCTGGCTGCGGAGGCCACCTGCTTGTATCGCAGGCATTAACCTTTCTCTTCCCTCGCAGCCCCAGAAAAAGAAAATCAAAAAAGATCCCACTGCCAAGAAGCGGAAGCAAACGAACAGCTCCGACGAACCCGACAGCAAGGCGGCAAAGACGGACGGCTCCGATAACTCCGACTCCGACAATGGTAAGAGCGGAGCGGCTTCGCGGCGCGCTCGGGAGCGGTACGAAGCCGCCACTGTCTTTGTTTTCTGCAGAGCCGTTGTGCTTTGCCACGTGTTTAACGCGGTGGCGAATCTGTCGGTGTCGATCTGGGTTACTTCTCTTATTCTGACTGTGGTGTTTCTTTCAGAGGAGGGAACGGAAGGAGAATCGGGAGAAAAAGAGGAGAAAGAGGGTTCCAGAGGCGTAAGTAACTCTTGAAAACTACTTTATCGTGGTTAAAAGCTGTAGTTGTGGCTGGAGGTGCTGGAGCTGGTGCGGGCAGATCCCTGCACTCCCGCGTTATTCCCAAACCGAGTCGGGTGGCAGAGGCTCGGCCGAGTTGGGGGGAGCGGATGGAAGTAAAACACTCCCTCGAGGGCAGCGTGGACGTTACGGGGGCTCCCCGGCTACACCCGCCGGCCGCACTGTCGCTGCGAGACGCTTCACGGTGTCGAGACGCAGTGAAACACCCGCGCGCAAAGAGCTTTAAGTAAGGAAAAGCCAAAAATCAATTGCCCGCGACGTGGAGAATCCCGAAGCGGGGGATTACGTTGCCTCACGCTGGACGGGGGCTGGAGGCACCTCTCCACCGGAGCCCCGCAGCTTGGTGGAGCGAGGTCTCTCGGATACGAGACCTCGGGCGTTGGAGAAGTGTCTCCGGCCACGCCGGAATTCCCTGCGCTAGGATCCGGTGGAGGTGTCGCCGCTCCGTGCGGTGCTTTGAGTGCCTGGGGAGGGTTTGAGAGGAAGGCTGCTGGCGAGGATGTCAAACCAGCCGACGGACGTTGGCTTTCTCTCGATGGTTTTAACTTCCCAACGTTGCCTTTTTAGGAGGGGGAAGATGAAGAAGGAAAAGATTCGGAGAAAGGTGAGTTGCCGCGCGCGACGGCTCGTTCGTGCTCCACGCGGAGCATAACCCCCCTCCGGTCGAGGGCTCCGACGTGGCCAGAAGAGATTATTTCCGATGAAATCCGATGGGTTTATTCAGGCTCCTTTTGGTTCTTGGAGTCCATTCGCTCCGTTTGCCTTGTGGCTCCCCTGTCCCTCCTGGTTCGCTGCGTCTTGGCGACCTGAGCTAAACCTCTGCGCCTGTCCCCGAGTCCCCGGGGGACGCCGGTCTGGTGCCGAGAGAGATATCGGAGGTGGGATCCTCCGAGCGAGAGCAGTCGAGGCTCTCGCGTGCGAGGCCCCGGTGGGATTGCAGCGGCGGAGAGAAACGTGGGGGGCCCCTTTCCGGGGCCACGATTCACTTGCTCGTCAGGACGAGACCTGTCAGATCCCCGCTGACGTGGGGACAGGGACTAGCTCGGCCGTAACGTCCGCGTTTAGTCAGGTGAATCCCGTCCTTTGTGTCTGCTCAGGGATAAGGAAATGCTGTAAAAGCCCTGCTAGGGAGGAGCTGGATCCCCTGGTCGAGGCAGGTCGGTGAAGCTGCTAACCCGGGGCTTAGGGAACCAGATTTAATTTCCCTGCTGGGTCGTAGACTTGACTTTGGGTAAGTTGTTGGTGAAAATGGGATGGAGCTTCTCGGCTTGGAGGGTCGGGACCGGTTGGAGAAGCACCGCGATGCCCGAAGGGAGCTTAGGGAAGCAGGAGGGCTGGAAAGAAACGCGTTGGCAAGACGGGGGGGGGGGTCCTTGCCCCCCGTCCCACCGGTGGGCAGCGTAAACTTGATCCTAGGATGTGCCCGCACGTATGCCGGGGCGGGTGGATGGAGAAGCAGCTTTTCTGTCCTGAAAATAAGTGATGTCAATTAATTCCCCTTACCCAAGCTCTGTCGTGTTGCCGGTGTTCGCTTTGAGGCTGGATGAATCAGAGCGGGCAGTACTTTAAAAAAAAAAAATCAAATCTGTAGCTCATTAATACTTAAAACCTCGTAAAACCAGTCGGAGTAAACAGTAATTAAAATAAAGAGCTGGAAAACAACATTAGAGACTTTTTTTGTGGAAAAAGCAAATTTGGGGTGGACGGCACCATCGTCTAAACCAGAGGTTTGTCTGTAGTTGGCCGGTGGGAGCAGCTTCTCGACTCTACGGTATCTATACGTTGTGCGGGTTGGTTGGGCTGACGACTAAACTTGTCGAGGGAAATTCTCTTTGATCAGGTGGTGTCCTCAAGTAGTGCCCTGAAATACAACCTGCTTTAAACACTTAGGTGCTTTAACAATTCAAGAAGAGATCAGTCAAATCAAACGCAAATTGCAGGCGGGCAAGAAAACTCAAGAGAGGCAAAAGAAGAGGCACCGGGATCGCATGGTGGAAAGGTAACGGCTCCTGTTTCGTTTTATTTAGCGATGTCTCTTCCTTCTCTGGGACGGTAGTACTCGCCGCTGGGGTCCGTCCTCTCGTTCCCGGTTGTCCCCGGCGTTTTGTCCGTTCCCTGGAGAAGCTGCTTTGCTCTCCTGCCCGTCGTCTTGCCGTCCATGCGTAAAAGATAAATAGAAATGGGAAAACCTCTGGGAAACATCCCGTAAAGGGTTGGAGGCTTCCATAAGTTTATCTGCCACCCCTTAAACGGAGTGAGGGGATAAGATGCGGTGAGAAAGCGGCGCCGGGTAGAGCTGGAACGGGTTGGTTTGAATAGCGCTTCCCTTCGCCTCCGGCTCTCTCAACAGGATCCAGTTTGTTTGTTCGTTATGCAAATATCGGACCTTCTACGACGACGAGATGAACAGTCACCTCGAGAGTAAATTCCACAAGGAACACTTCAAGTTTGTTGGAACCAAGTTGCCTCAACAAACGGCTGATTTTCTCCAGGTGAGCCTCGGGCTACGTTTCCGTCCCCTCGGTTCGAGAGTTGCATTATTAGTAATAATAATAATATTAAAATTATTCTTACGACTTATTTCGGAGATGCTGTAAAGCTCCTAAACTGCTTCTCTAAGTAACTGTGGTGGAAACTGCTAGAAAAGGCGGAGTAAAGTTGGGCTAAAGCATCAGAGGTGCTACTCCAGCTCTGCCTCGACTGCCCTCTTCTCTTGAACAGGTCCCTTAACCTCTGGTCTTACTGGTTGCGCTGGTAGGAAATAAAATACTTGCCCACCACGGGTTTTGGTGGCCGGAGTGGGTGACTTAAGGCAGCGCTACCCACCAGACGAGGCGTGGTGGGATTTGTAGGGCTTTGAGGATGAGGACGCTAGAGACACGCACCTAAAAGCAGGGGGGGGAAAAGATTAATACCAAATATTCTGCCGTACAGGAATACGTTGCGAATAAAACTAGGAAAACCGAAGAGCGTCGTAAAGCGATTGAAGACATTAACGCGGTTATTCAGCAGATTTATAGGGACCAAGATCTTACGCAAGGTAAGAGTTACTACCCGTGCGCGTGCAAGAGTTCCTTTGCGTGTAGCGGCTGCCTAGTCAACTCCGTAAATAGTAAAAAAATAGTAAAAAGGGGCGGGGGGGAACCTGCTGATGTCGCTGGAGAGTAAAACCTCCTGTAAGTTCAAGTGCGCTGTCAGCTACTTCAGGTCGCTGCCCGGCTTTGTGGGCGCTACCTAAACGCCGAGGAGCCTTTTCTCCTTGTGTCCCCGCGGCGCCGACGCAGCTGCGCTGGGCTCCGCGCCTCTCCCGCGAGGCCGGTGTGATGCCGGTGAAAGGGTTAAAAATGGTGGGGTTTTGGGGGCAGTGAAAAGTGAGGCGCTTTGGGGGCAGCTAGAAAAGTGAGGGCTTTTTGGGGGCGACAAGTGAGGGCTTTGGGGGCAACAAGTGAGGCTTTTGGTGGCTATAAAAGCGAGGGCTTTTTTGGGGGCGGCGACAAGCAAGGACTTTTTTGGGGGCTCTAAAAGAGAGCGCTTTGGGGGGCGACGACAAGCGAGGGCTTTTTTGGGGGGCGACAACAAGTGAGGGCGCTTTGGGGGCTCTAAAAGGCTTTTTGGGGGGGCGACGACAAGAGCGAGGGCCTTGGGGGCTCTAAAAGAGGCTTTTTTGGGGGGGCGACGACAAGCGCGAGGGCTTTTTTGGGGGGGCGACGACAAGCGAGGGCTTTTTTGGGGCTCTAAAAGCGGCTTTTTAGGGGGGGCGATGACAAGCGCGGGCTTTTTAGGGGGGGCGACAACAAGAGCGAGGGCTTTTTTTGGCGGTGACGACAAGAGCGAGGGCTTTGGGGGCTCTAAAAGAGGCTTTTTCTGGGGGGTGATGACAAGCGAGGGCTTTTTTGGAGGCGATGACAAGCAAGGGCTTTGAGGGCTCTAAAAGAGGCTTTTTTGGGGGGGCGACGACAAGCGAGGGCTTTTTTGGGGGGCGACGACAAGCGAGGGCTTTTTGGGGGGGCTCTAAAAAAGGCTTTTTTTTGGGGGGCGACGACAAGCGAGGGCTTTTTTGGGGGGCGACGACAAGCGAGAGCTTTTTTGGGGGGCGACGACAAGCGAGGGCTTTTTGGGGCTCTAAAAGAGGCTTTTTTGGGGGGGCGACGACAAGAGCAAGGGCTTTTTTGGGGGGGCGATGACAAGAGTGAGGGCTTTTTTGGGAGCTCTAAAAGAGGCTTTTTTTGGGGGGGCGACGACAAGCGCGAGGGCTTGTAACAGAAGCTGGAGTAAAACCTGGCACACAGCGCAGATCCCCGGATTATTTTCCGGTTAACGCTGTTCTCCTCTTCCTCTGCAGACGTCGGCATGGAGCATTTTATCAAGAAGGTGGAGGCGGCTCACTGCGCCGCCTGCGACCTCTTCATCCCCATGCAGTACGGCATCATCCAGAAACACTTGAAGTCGCTCGACCACAACCACAACCGCAGGGTGAGTGGGCAGCCCGGCGCCTCGGCGGGGCTCGCGGGCTTCGGCCGCGGTCACAGGAGCGCGAATTTGGATGGGTTTAGTTCACGTGGTTCCGGAAACCAGGGAGAACTTTTCTTTATCCTCCTTGGTGCTTCTCTCCACAGTCTGCAGTTAATTTTGATCATAGAATCATGGAATTGTTGAGGTTGGAAGAGACCTTAAAGACCATCGAGTCCAACCGTTGACCCAGCACTGCCAAGGCCACCACTAACCCATGTCCCCAAGCGCCACATCTACACGGCTTTTCAATCCCCCCAGGGATGGGGACTCCCCCACTGCCCTGGGCAGCCTGTTCAGGGCCTGACAGCCCTTTCGGGGAAGAAATGGTTCCCAAGATCCAACCTAAACCTCCCCTGGCGCAACTTGAGGCCGGTTCCTCTCGTCCTGTCGCCTGGGAGAAGAGACCGACCCCCCCTGGCTCCAGCCTCCTTTCGGGGAGTTGCAGAGAGCGAGAAGGTCTCCCCTCAGCCTCCTTTTCTCCAGGCCAAACCCCCCCAGGTCCCTCAGCCGCTCCTCACAGCACTCGTGCTCCAGCCCCTTCCCCAGCTCCGTTGCCCGTCTCTGGACACGCTCCAGCCCCTCAGGGTCTGTCTTGGAGTGAGGGGCCCAGAGCTGACCCCAGCACTCGAGGTGCGGCCTCGCCAGGGCCGAGCACAGGGGGACGATCCCTGCCCTGCTCCTGCTGGCCACACTATGGCTGATACAGGCCAGGATGCCGTTGGCCTTCTTGGCCACCTGGGCACGCTGCTGGCTCATCTTCAGCCGCTGCCGACCAACCCCCCAGGCCCTTTCCCGCCGGGCACTTTCCAGCCGCTCCCCCCAAGCCTGTAGCGCTGCCGGGGGTTGGTGTGACCCAAGGGCAGGACCTTGGCCTTGTTGAACCTCCTACACTTGGCCTTGGCCCATCGATCCGGCCCGTCCAGGTCCCTCTGTAGCGCCTGCCTGCCCTCCGGCAGATCAACACTCCCGCCCAGCTTGGTGTCCTCTGCAAATACTGAGGGTGCCCTCGATCCCCTCGCCCAGATCGCTGATAAAGGCGTTAACGAGAACTGGCCCCGATACTGCACCCTGGGGAACACCCACGATGTTCTTGTGTCCCCAGAAACTTCCCTCCGCAGCGTCTCCAGATAATTTTGACGTTCTTGCGTCCCCAGAAACGTGTCTCCACAGAATCTGCGGTTAATTTTGACTGTTCTTGCGTCCCCAGAAAGGTCCCCTTTGCAAAAGCTGGCAAGCAAGGTGTTCACGGGATTAAAGCGCCTCCAGCAAAGCCTCGTGCCAAGCTGAAAACAAAATCTCGTGTCTCTTGCCCCGTTTCTTGCAAAATAAACAGCTTTTTGACTTCCCCACTTCCACGTACATATAGGCTGATGTCGTTACAAGCTCTACCGTACCCACGAGCAGTGATGAGAGGTGACGGCTGTCAGACGGCGGCTCTTTCTGGGTGTAAAATACATCTGTCGGCGCGTGACTGTAAATCTTGAGGCGTTGCCTTCGCTCCCTGCGCCTCGGCAGGATCGGAACGTGCCGACTTTCAACTTCAGTCCCCAGAGACTGACAGATAAAACGATCCCGCTGGTGGAAGGGGGTGAAACAACCCACGCGGCTTTTCCTTGCCTGCCTGATACCTTTCCGAAGCACGGAATTTGGGGAATATGCAGAAAAATCACAGATTTCTTAAATATTGCTGCGTTGTCACCCACCCAAATACCGAAGTGTGCTCTGTGCCGCTGTAGCCCGTCTTCCGCTGCTGAGCTGGGACTAATTACTGGCTTCGTAACTTCATTCCACAAAATCTAAGCGTGTTTTTTTGTCCTCCCGTACAGGCTATGATGGAGCAGTCCAAGAAATCGTCGTTAGTAGTTGCGAGGAGTATTCTCAACAACAAACTAATCAGTAAGAAACTGGAGCGGTACCTGAAGGTAGGTGTTTGCAGAGCGGCTTGGTCCGGCGTCAAGCTGGTAGCCACGCTTCCGTGCTTGTAGGAATTCCGTGGTAGCTGCCGTTGGCTACTGAGGGTGTTTATTAGCTGAACCTTGAGGCGATTTGGGGAGTTTTTTGATAATATATCGCATTCCTGGTTGCTGATCGTCGAGTTTCTCCAGCGCGGATGACTTCATCTGTCATCTCCCGCCCCGCACGTTACACCGAACCCTGAGCGAACAGGATGACTCTAAACGTCTCGGGAGGGTTTGCCGGTGTGTAGCCGGTGTGAATTCTTCAAAGCAGCTAGAGAGAAACTCGCAGCAGACGAATGTTTGTCTTCTCTTTTCAGGGTGAGAATCCTTTCACGGATGACCCGGAAGAAAAAGAGGAGCATGAGGAAGGAGAAGGGGGAGCCAGTGGAAACGTAGAGGAAGGAACAGCAGAAGGAGCAGATGAAAACAAGGATGAGGAGGAAAATGCAGAAGAAGAAAATCCAGAGGAGGAAAATCCAGAAGAAAATCCAGAGGAGGAAAATCCAGAAGAAAATCCAGAGGAAGAAAATCCGGAAGAGGAAAATCCAGAAGAAGAAGAAAATCCAGAGGGGGAAAATCCAGATGAGGAAAACAAGGATCCCAAAGAGAACCCAGAAGAAGCCGAAAACGAGGGGGAGCGAGAAGAAGCAGGGACAGAGATGGGAACGGAGGCACAAGCACACGCGGAGGTGGAGCCGGATGCGGGAGACGGGGAGGAGCAGACTTCCCCGCCTGCAGAGGAATCTCTCCCCGAGGAAGAGCAGCCACAGCCGGTAGAAGGTGCGGAGGTAGAAGATGAGGAGGAAGAAAATGAGGAAGCTGCTGCAGCACAAGAGGATGAGGATGCGGAGTAAACTCTGGAGGGGGAAGCGGATGTGTAACAGACCTGATGTATTTTGTTTGTTTGGGGGGTTTTTTTAAACATAACTGTATCTGTGAATTTCATAGCACATGTTTTGAGTTCTCATTCTACTAAACACCCTTAGGCAGTGGAAGCCTTTACCTGTAAAGTGATTTTTTTGGAAAATAGAGGAATTTTTTTTTTTTTTTTTACCAAATCTTCATTTTAGTAGCTAGGTTTTGTGCGGTCTCTGTTTTTTAGATGGCTTTGTACTAGGAGAATTTCCTTTTGAGCATGTGTGCAAACCAGTGCTACTTCACGATCTGGCGAACGAAACCTCTTCCCCTCGAATCGAAACTTTTCTATATTTAACAACGATGTGGTTTGTCCCCTTAGCCTTGTCTGTCTGGAAACACCAGAAATTTGGTTCCAGGGTTTTAATTTCTGCAGTGTACGCCGTTAAGGTTCTGCATAACTTCCATGTGACTGTAATTATTCCCCCTGATGTTTTATTCTTTCCTTTTAACGCGGAGCGAAACTTAAGTGGTGTCAACATTGTATTGTTTGTAAAATGCTTTCATTTTAAAGGTGAATGTTCTGGTGGGTGGAGATAAAAGGACTATCCTGAGATTCCCTGTGACTCTGCCTTAATTTCTGGTGCCCTGGTAAAGCTTGTGAGAAGTTGGAGGCCTAGAACCAGTCTAAAAATCCTGTGTCTCCGTGCTCTGGTTTGTTATTTGGGTTCAGCTCAGCTTCCCGCTGCAGGTGGAGCCGACTTACTTGCCTGCGTTAGCAGTGAACGCTTAGTTGAAGGTGTCCTCGGTTAATCATCACCTGGAGTACGGATTCCCCTTCCCCAAACGAGGGAGAAATAAGGAAATTAGTTTTTGTGACGCCGCAGAGGTTATTCCTGCTACGGAGAGAGGCGGCTGAGAGCTTTCCTGCCGGATGGGTTGGTGGAGAAGGACGTGCTTTGCCTTGAATCACCAGCATGACACCAAATCCACTCCTAGAAACCTCCGACTAGGTGTAAATTGTACGAGAGAAGCTTCCCCCAGCGACGCGCAGAAAGGGGGATTTAAGCGTTAATGTGAAGACAAAGTGCTGAGACCGCTCCCGACCTCCAGCCCTTTCTTCCAGCGCGGATCCCTGGTGGCAGCGACTGCCGGATGCTTCAGCTGCGCCCGTGAAGTCCTCTGGGAGCGAACGGGATTGAGAGACGGACGAGACGAGCTCCGTGAGAGGGAACCTTTTGCCTGCTCCGTGCCGGGGAGATTTATTACCCACAAAACCACCGAGCTCAGGTCCCGGAATGTTTATCCTGGCATCGCCCACTCGCCTTCCCGAGCGGTGAACCCCTCTCCTGCAGACGGACATCTCAAACTAGTCCTGGAAGATTCTTTTCTAATCATAATTAATACCCTGAGTCACTAAATTGCTCATCGGCGCTGTAACGAATTTGGCTCATTCCCTCTTGTGCGGGTAGGGCTTGATCCCGAGGTCAACCCTGCGAGCTGTTGGGTGTTGAGGGAGTCACCCGCCGCTTGCTCCCACCTTTTCCCTGGGTTTAATCGGACATGTACCAGTTTGGGGGTGTTTCAGCATATTAAGCCTGATCCCCAGATCTCGCTTCGATGCATGCTTGAGCTCAGAGCAGCGTAATTGCCACCGAGCGCCGTTAGCGCGCTGCGGGAACGAACCGGGCGCCTTGGAGGATGGTGGTGGCACTTTAGGGTGATGGGGGGGATGATTTTGAAGGCTGTGAAAGACGAGAGGGGGGTGCGGGGTTAGAAAGCCGCCTCAGAAGCGTCATCTTCACACGTTTTTGCTTCGGAGGCAGATGGGCGTTCAGCGAGCCGCCAGCATCTGTTCAAATTTAGCCTGTGCCAAGAAAAGAGAGTCTTAATTCTGTTGCCTTTTACAGCTGCCGGCTTTTCCTCCTTGCTCAGCAGAGCTTTGTGGTGATTTCCAGGTTTCCTCCCGTTTTTCCGCTCTGTAGCAACCCTCCGATCTAGATTTAATTCCCTGATCCCATCCTGCTGAAAACCACCGGGCTTGGCTTTCTTGACGTGTTAAGGAATTGACCTGCGTTTTGCTTGTGTTTCGCTGCATTTGAGGATCGATGCTTTAATCGGGGTGGGTTTTCAGAAAGCATTATAGGGAAATACCTTTGATTTAAGGTTTACTTAGAAAATTGCGATTGTTTAATCGTTATAGGCTGCTTCTAACCTTAAATATTGGGTCTTGAAAGTGGCGAGATCTCCATGAGCCAGCCGTTATTTTTAAAAACAGACAAACCCCACCTTTATTTGTAATATACTGAGTTCCACCTTCCTTAAACCTTCCCTTTTCTGCTTTATTTCCTTACTTTCCCCTTTCTGCCGTCATTATTTCTCTACCATACTGGCTTGAGAAATGAATTTTGAGAAGAGGGACTGTCGAGGGGCGCAGGTTGTGTGTTAAATACGCCGCTTCCCAGTGGGTTTTTCGGGAGGAGGCTCTTCCCTTCCCATTTTGCTCGCTCCAGAAGTGTTGGCGTCAATCAAAACATCTGCAGAACTTGTAGCAGGGAACAGCGAGTGGAGTTTGGGCTGCTTACTGTGCTGGTTATCTTCTACCTGTTGGGGTTTTTCTTACCCTGTTATTAATAAGAGAAGGGAAAAATCAGCTGTCAGCACGAAAGAACAATTTGTAATTAATTTCCTTGTGTAATTGGGGCATGGCCTGAGTGAGATTACCTCAGTGTTCCTGAAGTTTGGGTTGGAAGGAACATCTCGCCTCCTCGGAGCAGAATCCAGCTTCCCCTTGCAGGGGTGAATTTTATCCCTTCAGCAACTGCTTTTCAGGTCGATTTAACGGGCACGTGGTGCATTTCGGACACTCCCCCGCGCCCTTCTGCCCAGCTTTCTGCCTTCTGGTGAAGGATTAATTGTACAACAGCCCTTCCCTTGGACTCTGAGCTTTGTGTTCCCTCTCAACCAAAGGTCTGGCCGAGGAGCGAGTCCTTCTCGAGAGGCAGCGGGTGCGTGCGAGGAGGTGCTGAGCCCGGATCGCCATCCGTGCTGACGTATCCATGAGGTCGGGGCTCATCCAGCTTCTCAGGAATTGGCTGCAACACAACCGGGTCCTTATACACTAAATATTGCTGTGGGTTTGTGTTCTGGGTGAAAATCCTTGGATTAAGTGCAGATATAGAAATACTTAGTGCTTGTAGAGGTAGCGTTAAGGTTTCCGCAGCTTTGTGCTGCTCTAGGATGCAGGCAGTAAACTCCAAACATCTGACAACAATTAATTAGCCGCGTTAATTAAAACCCCCTCGGACTGCTCGAAGCTGAACAGGATGGACGTCGGCCTCCTGATGATCTGCAGGAACGACCCAAGCGCCTCGTCCCCGGAGAGGCCGCGGATTCGGAGCACGTGAGCGGAGGCGGAAATCAGCCGGGAAGGGCTCGGAGAAGTCGGCGGGTGCTAAAATCCTGCGCCAGCTTCCCTGTAAACGCTTTCCCTGCACAAACTCTCTCTTAAGAAAGCTGCAATCACGTAGAGCTCGCTGCAGCTCCTCCTGTGTGCTGGCTGCAATGAGGGACGGGCTTTAGGATATAGGCGCTATACATCTGGCCGTCGCTCGATTTACGCCCGTCATGATGGTTTTTGGCTGCTGCCGCCTTTCCCCGAGGAAAGGCGAGCTGAATTACTGCTTCGGGTTGTTTCCCTCCGTGCTCCATACATCTTCTAGCCATATCCTGCGTTGATTTGTTGGAGAACACGCAATTAAGTGCCGCAATTCAAATTTATGCAGCTCAGCGTAAATAAGGGTGGGGTTTTTCTTCCCCAGAACACCCTTGTGTCCACTACAGCTACTGCGATACCCTCGGCAGTGGCCCTCGCTCTGGGGTGGTATCAGATCTAACTTGTATTTTCTGATCGTTCATCCAAGATCTCAGTTTCTGCTGACGCTCTTGGGTATTTTATCATGTTAGTTAATAATTAGGAGAGTTACAACCACTATAAATCCTGCCTGATCACCCCTGCGCCCAGGGCAGCCTGCTTTTTTCCTCCTCTAAAGTGGTATTTTTGTAGCGCCTAAACACGAAGGATCCGGGGAGGAGATTGCAGGAAGCATCCAGAGAAATTGCAGGAGGGTTTGAGGCGAGCGTTGGGGTGTTTCGGAGCAGACGGCCCCATCTCCCGGCAGGATTTCCAGCGGATGCGCCTGGCCTCGGAGCTCTGCTTCCCTCGGAGGTCTCCGATGCCGTGGGGAGCATCTTGCAGTGAGGAGTTTTGAGGCGCTCGAGCTTGCTGGGGTGTCTATCACTCATCAGCAATTAAGGACGGCTGGTAGAACTTGTTTCTTTGGCGTTACATATAGAAACGTACTGATAATGCAACACGGCGGCACCCATTTAACTCCTTTCTCTGATCGTGAAGTTGCCAATGGCTTCATGTTCATTTATTTTAATTGTTTTAGATGAGAAACACACGAGGAAGACTTTAAACTTTATTACATGGCGGACTTCTTCCAAGAATAGGTCACCCAGAGCATCGTTTCATAGTCTGAATGTTTCCAGGCTAGAAATCCGTATGTAATCCATATTTATTTCCCTAAGGTATGGAAATAATTGTAGGATTCTGTGAGTCTTCAATCAATGTGCTGAAATAGCTGCTGGTTATTAACACAGCTCTTAAATCCTCCTGATTTCCTTCTAGAATCGGGAAATCGATTAATCTCAGCTCTAATACCTGGCTGCTGTGGTAATTTCCAGATTTAGTGGGTAAAGATTTCCTTTAGGTGCCACCAATCCATCTTCCACATCCTACAGGACCCGCTCGGGCCTTTGTTCAGCCCTTCTGTCTAAAATCCCCAGGGTTCTCTTTGTCGGGCTCTGTGTTCCCCGGGATTTTTCCCAATGCTGTTAAAAATCATTATCGGCCTCTGCTTGTGCTGTTCTGGCATCTGAGAGGGATGGAATAACCCCCTCTCTGCTCTTGGAGCTTTTCTTTTCGCCCTCAAACCATCTCGCGATGCTTCCACGCCTGCTCCGTCTCCTCCATCGCGTTTTCTAGGAGTTGTGGCCGCAAACTGGGACCATCGAATGATATCACGCAGCGGCAGCAGCGCAAACAAGAGGAGGTTGTTCCTTGCACAACTCAAAACCGTGGAATTTCTTGGGTTTAAATGGATTAAAATTTTAAAAAAGCAGAAAAAAAATCCCTTGAGGAGCAACACGTGTGGCTGAGCCACAAAATGAGGGTATTTTGGGGGAGTAACGTTACACCCTCACCTTGGTTTTACCCTCCAAAGGGGAGACGTTGACCTGATGGTCTTACTCTACCACCGCTCCCCTCTTTCATGACGAGCTGGTGCTGTTCCAGGAGTTTTCCTGGTTCTCCCACTGGAATATAAAATCTTCTTCTTGTTCCACATCTTTTCTCTTTTCTTTCAAGCTCCATTGATCGAACCTCGCCGGAGTTCAAGGATTGCTCGCTTCCTTGCAATGAGTAGGTTCAATTTCTACCAGGCGGAGCTGAGATGCCACAATTACTCATCTTTTACGTAATTTATAACAATTTCTTTCATAATTTGAAATAAAAGCGTGTCCTTCCACCCTTTGCACTTCGGTTCAGGTAATAAACGAATGAAATGGGTCTGGAAAAGGATGTGGAGCTTGAGGAAGACCACGCTGTGCTTATGGCCGCTTTTGGGGTACAGCCTGGCTCTCCTCGCCCTTTTTCCTCTGCCGCCGGTCGCTTTTAAGCTGCTTTAATCTGTTTTGGGGCAAAACCTGAGGAAAAAGCCGCCGCTCGTTGGGCTGAAGCCTTTGTCGATGCTGCTGCTCGGGCCGTGCTTGGATGGTAGCGTGGACCCAGCTTTGGGGATCCTTCAGCTGCGTGAGGGAAGGGTTTTGGGGGGAGAGGCCCCTCGGAGCACCCCGCTGTGGGCCGGGGACGAGGGACGCCATTGCTGAGGGGCTGGGGAAGGGCCTGGTGTCATGGCCGGGGCCTCGGGGGACCCTGGGGAGGGTCAAGGGTCAGTTTAGGAGCCGAGGGGCAAAGGTGAAGGGTCAAGGGCCGGGTGAGAGCCCGCAGTGTGGCACCAGGCCCGCGGGCTCCATAGCGACCCCCGCCGCCGCCATAATGCACCGTGCGCGAGCGAGCCCCGCGCCGCCGCCCAATCGGGAGAGGGAGTGGGCTGTGATTGACAGGTGGGAGCCCCAGAGTCGGCCCACGGAGGAAGCGTCTCCGCCAATAGAATCGAGGGATGGATGCCGGCAGGGGCGCGTTAGCCAATGGGAGAGGCGGGACGGTCGCGCCTCTAAGCGAGCTCGGCCAATGGCAGGGGTGGGGGTGGGCTTCTGGAGCGCGGCCAATGGAGAGCTTCGTGGGCGGGCCAGAGCGGCGGCGAGGCCCAATGGGCGGCGGGCGCGGCGCGCCTGCGCAGCGGGCGCTCGGGCGGGCAGTGCGGCGCCGCTGGCCGGAGGCGGAGGGGAGAGATGGAGCAGGGATACGGCGGTAGGTGCGGGGCGGCCCCGGGGCGCCGCGGGGACCGGCCTTTCCCCTCCCCCGGAGCGGCGGCTTGGTACTCCCGCCGCCTCAGCGGCGGCTTCCCGGAGCGGCGGGGGGTCAGCCCCTGCGGGAGGCGTTGGGCCCACCTCCCGTGAGGGGTGCTGCCGCTGATTGGCTGAGCGCCGCGTCGCTCCGCGCTAGGGTGCCGCTGATTGGTGGACGGGTGCTAGTCAAAGGGGGGGGGGAGCATCCCCCCCCTCGCCGGGCGTTGGGGGGGGGGCGGAAATGGAGCCGGTCCCATTTCTGAAGACGACACAAAATGGCGGCCGCGCGGCCACGCCCCCCGCCGCGTGCGCGCCGGTCTTTCCTCCCCTCCCCGGTTACGGCTCCGCGACCCCCCCGGGGGCCCCATCCGCTCCCCGGTGAGACCCCTGCGGAGCCGCTGGCCGCTTGCGGGGGGCTCAGCTGGAGCATCCCCTCATGCCCACGCAGGGGATCCGCTGAACCCCCCCCCCCCCGGCACCAGCTTCAACCCGGGCGGGGCCGAAAATCCCCCCCCGTTACCGGCGGGAGAAGCAGCAGCGACTCGGTTAGGAGCGGGGCCCTGTCCCGGGCACCTGTCACGGCCATAAACCCCGCCACAACGAGCCGCGGGGACTTATCCCCCTCGGGCACCCCCCTCAGATACCGCCTCAAGCCGTCCAGGTGTGTCTCTGCCCCCTGAGGTGTTTTTGTCCTCCCCGGTATAACGTCAACCGGCAAAAAGGCGTCATACAAAGCGTCAGGAAGCAGGTGAGAACCTTCCGAAATGCCGGCGAGCGTCAAAACAGCGGGGGAACGCTGTTAACGGCGTTAAGCTTCGTTTGCCAGCGTGGGGAAGTGATTTGTGAGGGGAAAAACCTGTCCTCCTCCATCGAAGTGACAAACGGCGTTGAGTTCGTTAGCGTCAGCGTGCTCTCCCAGCTTCTACTGGTCTCTTACGCATCTTTAAACTACGAAACGAGGCTCGCAGAAGCGGAAACTAAAAGAAAATCGTCATGATCGAAGTTTAACAGCTGAATATTGGTTGTTTAAAGTCCCTCGATGAAGTTTATTTGGATGTGAGGTGGCGACGTGTGGGTAAGCGCTCCCAGATCTCAGCCCGACAGCCCAGATCCTCTCCCTGCGCCTGTTCGGAGCCCTCCGTCCTCTTCCCACCTTGAATTCGCGCTTCGCTTTGCTTATATTCGCGTTCAGGGACACGAGGGCGATTTTTACCTCATCGTCGAAAACGCTTCCTTGGTTTTTATAACATAATTCTGACTGCGGCAGGATTTTATAAATAATACACGGAGAAACGGCATCACTGCTGTGTTTTATCAAGTTCCTAACGCGCCACACGTCGCTTTTTCTGCAGAGATCATTCATAATTCATCCGGACGTGGTGTTGAAGACAGACCTATTGACAAGTTGCTCTTTCCAGGTTCCCTCTGCCTCCCCTTTCAGCTTGGTGGAGATCTGATGCCCGGTGTCTCTTTCATCGTGCTTTGAAATGCTTTTTTTAAGTGTTTTTGTCAGTTCTTCAGGTGTAAAAATGAGGTGAGAAACTGCGACAGGATTAAAAACACCTTAAACGTGTGTTGAATCGTCCTCTACGAGTGCTGGTTTTGCTCTACTGACAACCGAGGGAGTCCGGATAAACAACTCAGAAGAGTTTAGGCAGCTGGAAGTTATTCCTGACAAAGATTTTGTTGGATTCGTGATGTTAACGAGCTACCTAAGAGCTGGGATCTTCCCTTCACCTCGCAGAACTATTAATAGATTAAAACCACCGAGCGTGTTCCAGCTTTAGAGAAGTTTTGTCGTGGATTTTTACTGTTATGTGGTATAAAAATGAATGAGTTCTCGCATATTTGGGGTTTTATAAAGAAACCTCAGGTGTAGCCAGCTCAGCTTAGAACCAGCCCCTTTATTTTTAATTCTCTGCGCGTTGGGAATCGTACGGTTCCACGTGAGCAGGTTTTTGAGGAGAGCACCCTTTACGGTCGAGCCTTGCGTGGGATACATAGATTTAATTTAAATAATTCGGATTCGCGCTCCGCTTGTACGCGCGCACGGGGAAAAACGATTCCCGAGCTTTTCCCCGGCTCAGGGAGCGCTGTCGCAGGGATCGACTTGGGACCAGGACCCACGGCGTGCTCAGCTCGATAAAATTCACCGCTTGGTCCCTTCCGAGTTGGTTTTTTTTTCCTGCTCTGCACTTTATTTTGTGTTTATTTTCCCAAGAGAAGGTGACGGTGATTTATCCGCTGTTTTTTTTCCCTCCTGGGGATGTTTACAGCCGTGCTGCTGCGGAGCTGCTGGATACAACCTCTGCGCGTTGGTGCCGAGTCATTAATACCCGAATGTCTCATCTCGTGGGTTTTTTACATAATATTTAGTTTCAAAATGAGATGTTGAACTCGTAATTGCCACGTTCTTAAGTTGTACCGAAAGCTTGAGGTCTTTGCTTAACCCGGATTTCTTCATTCCTTGAAAGAATATAATAATCGTGGTAATGCCTATATGAATATAATGTGCGCTACGTATCAGCAAGCCAGATGCCAACGTATACGCACGTAAGTTAAAAGCGAGGAGCTTCATCGTATAGAATCTGGAGGTACAAAGCGGTGGGACTCTCTTTGGCTGAAAAACGCCGTGTTTCGGGGCGAGCGGCCTCCCTTTTCCTCGAGGTTCTGTGCTGGGGCCAGGCTATTTTTGCCTCCTGAATTAACGTACTCAAGGTTTTATCCAAGACGGCTTAAAAATCGAAGGAGAGGAGCTCGCTTTTCACGCGACGTCTGCGTGAGGTTGAAAACACGAGGGCCGCCGCTATTCTTGGTGCTGCCGGGTGAGAAACTGAGTGATCTGCCCGGAGAAAAGCTTCCCCGTGCCGGCTCTGCTTTCTCTTCCTGCTTTTCTCCAGCCGGGAGCTCAGCGTGCGCTGGGACGATGCCTGCGACAATGAGGGGTTTGGCGTCACTCGACGTCGCTTGTGACGACGGCGCGCGCTCAGCGGTTTGTTTCCACGAGGCGAGTCAACGCGCTCGAGGAGGGAGCGTTAAAATTGAGCTGCGGATTTAAAGTCAGGCTTTGGGGTGGCCGCGGTCGATGGATCGGGGGGTTTATCCTTCGTTTCCGCGCTCTCTCTCGACCTGATCCTCCCCGCCGACAGCTGGAAAACCGCATCCCGGCACCATCCCGCTGGAAAGCGAAGCCAAACAACGAGTGACCCGACCTAAAAACGCCGACGGTGGGAAAGGAAATTATTCGGTAATAAGGCTCCGATTTGAAAAGGTGTTTACGCGTCGCAGTTCCTGTTTCGCTGGCGCTGCGGTTTCTATAGGAGCTCAAAAATGCGGCGGTGACCGTTTCACCCGCGATTTTTTTTAGGTTCTGTGTGTTTAAGGTGATCGACCACAAAAAAAAATAAAGTCGTTAAGAGGGAGAGGTGTCCTGTACGTCCTTGGTGGGTGTTCGACGGGTGCGTGCAGGGAGCTGCAAGAGAAAAGTGGTGTAAAATCGGGGGCTGTCTCGGAAAGGAAACGTTTTGCAAAATTGGGGGTTGTTGCCAAGAAAAGCAAAGTTGTTTTTGGAAACTTGGGGGCTGCCTCCGAGAAAAAGCTTTGCCAAAATTGAGGGGCAGCTCCAAAAAAATAGGGAAGTTTTTTGGAAAATTGGGGGCTGCTGCCAAAAATCCGTCAAAGCGTTGCGAAAGGGGGGGCCGCCTCCAAAAAAAATAGAAAAGATTTTGCAAAATCAGGGGCTGCCACCAGAAATAGAAAAGATTGGCAAAATTCGGGGCCGTCTCCCAAAATACGCAAGTTTGGCAAAATTGGGGGCCCCCTCCAAAAATAGAAAAGCTTTGCAAAATTGGGGGCTAGCTCAAGAAAACGTGAAAGTTTGGCAAAATTGAGGGCTGCCTCCAAAAAGAGAAAAGTTTGGCAAAATCGGGGGCTGCCGCTAAAAAAGGAAAAGCTTTGCAAAATTGGGGCGGCCTCCAAAAATAGGCAAGTTTGGCAAAATCAGGCGCCGCCTCCAAAAAAGAAAAGGTTTTGCAGAATCGGGGGCTGTCTCTAAGAAAAAATAAAGGTTTTGCAAAATTGGGAGCTGATTCCAGAAATAGAAAAAGCTTTACAAAATTGGTGGCCACCTCCAAAAATACAAAAATTGGGGGAAATGGGTGTCTTAAGGTGCAGAAAAGCAACCTGAACTTTAAAAGAAGGAAGGAAGGAGGCGCGTGGGTGTGATTTTGGGCTTGTGCCGGCTCTTCCTCTGCTGGGGGAGGTTTGGAGGGAGATGAGGTTGCTCAAGGGAAGGGAAAATGCGGATCCGGGGGGGAAGACAAGGCCAGGGACGAAACTGGGAGAAGTTTGGGGTCATAGAGCGGGCGTCAAATGAATTCGGATCTGTAGGAAGCCGGGCGTCGGTAGTTCCGCTTGTGAACCAACTTACTTTTCTGATCGGAATAATAAATAAAGAGAAAAACATCGTTTTCCCGCAGCGAAGCGGCAGCCAAGACTCTGGGAAACGTTCAGGAAAACAGCCAGCGCATCGCTTTTGATTTCAAAATTTCGTTTCGATGATGTCAAGGTTTCGTTGCAGGACGGAGCTTATTTATCCGCTGCCCCTGAGCGGACGAAGGGATCGCCGGGGACGCTGATTCTCCCCTGGAAGCTTCGGAAAAGGCGTAAAAGGGAGAGACGATTGATTTTTGGCGAGGAAAACAAATCGCCGCTGTGAAATAACGGAGCTCCTGCGTGTCGTGGCCCTTTGCTGCTTCTTCCACCCGGGCGAGCGCTTTCGGAGAGACCCGACCGGAGCCGCCTCGTCAGCGCAAATCCCGCGATTAGTGCTGAAAAGCGGAGGCAGCTCGGTTTATTTTATGGGCTGGTGTAGTAGCGGTACTCCCCTCGGATCGCGTACGAGGATATCCGATACTCCGCTTGCGCGACACAATCGAAACATCCGTTCTCGGCGCCGGTTCGGTTCTTCAGACAATTTATCCCGCGAATTTTCTCCCGCGTAAATGTAACTTTGCGCCGTCGTTATCTCAAGCACCTTTGAAAACTAATTTCTCTTTCAAAACACTGATTTATTTTATTAATTGAAAACATCTCGTTGACCTTTAGATGGCTGAAACAGCCGTAAACGGAAATAAAGCTTTGGGCGTGTTTCCCAAACAGTCAGAAGCAGAAGTGCAGCCGTAATTAAAGACTTTATTGTTTTTAGAGTCAATTAAGGGGAGAAACGAACCCCGTGAGAAAAGCAGAGACGATCCTCCTGAGAGCTCCGTTCTTTTTCTTGCAGGTTACGGCACCTGGAACACTGGGGCCACCAACACTCAAGGTGAGTTTTCTGTACGGAAAAACAGATCTGGGGAGCTGCAATTTTAGAATATAACGTATTTTTTCTTCTTTCCAGCCAGATTAGTGTAATATAGAAACAATTTTTTCAGCATTTCTTCTCCTTTCCCCGTTTTAGTGACTTTCTGCTTGGTTTTTCTGTTAAAGCTTCCTCCCTCATCCCGCGATACTGCGATTCCCAGCGTCGTGCGCTGGAGGAACTGGTCGCAGCCTCACGTGTGGTAAAGCAAAGCGCGTTATTAATTGCCTGGGGTTTATTAGCGCCCCAAAACGAAGCGTCTCCTGGGGTTTTTGGGAGCTGGGGCTCTCGCCTCCGAGCTCCTTTCCAGCAGGAGCAGCGAGATGCTCCTGAAAGTGATCGTTTTAACGAAACTATTTGCTTTTGCCGTGGTTTTACTGCTACTTGAGGGGGTTTTAATGGAATCATTTGAGTTGTTTTCAAGTGCAAATATATGAAAATGTTTCCAAAAGTCTATTTTAAAAAATATATAACATCCATTTCATTTGCATAATTAGCTCCTGGAAGTCCCAGCTTCTTTCTTTCCCGTTCGCAAAAGGATCCGTCATTTTTACCAGCAATTAAACTGAATTACGTCTCTTTAGGCTCTGAACTTTTAACTTTGTTGCTTTTAGAGCTGAAACTCCCTTTTCTTTTTGCCCCGTTCAGGTACATACGCGACGAATGCGACGAGTTGGCAAGGTACGTCCTAAAAACCCTCATTTATCTCCGGGTGTTGGGGGGCCCCTTGAGTTGGCTGCGGCCAGCGGAGCCGTTTCCTGCTCGTAATGTGCCTCCGCTCGTGCAAACGCCGTGCTTTTAAAACCGCTCCTCTATTTATTTTTACCTTGCTTCCGCGATTACGGCTTTTTTTTCTGCCAAGGGAGCAGCTCTGTCCTGACGACTCGCAACCAGCTTTCCTTAAGCAGAAAAATGAGCGCACGGACGAGAAAAGTTCCTTTATTTTATGTCTCCGTTTCTCGTTTGATCTGGGACAACCAGATGCGTGTGTTATAAATTGATTTTTACAGAGATTAAATCGTTTCTCCCCTCAAAACCTGAGGTTTGCCCTTGTAATTCTGGCAGCTTGATGGCGCACAACTCTACGCGCGAGCTGGCGCTTCCTCAGCAAAACATGATTTGCCTTCGCTAATGAACTTTTCCTCTCGAAGCAATTAGTTAATCGGCCTTGATTTGGATTGTATGACTGCTTTAAGCCGGTCTTAACACATCCCCAAGCAAAAGCTCGACATTCTTTTAGAAAATGCTATTTCTTCGGCCCTCGCAGTGTCAAATTGAACGCTGCACGTCAGGCTGTGGATTCAAACCTCCCAGCTCGAGTCGTTGGTGAAAATCAGGGTTTTTCCTTTATTATTCCTTTTTTGGTGGATATCTGACGACTTGCCCGGCAGCGCGTCCGCTTTGGGTTTCTCGTGTCGTTTTGTGCGACGTAGACGACTTGGGGTCCCGCAGCGTAGACTGAGCTTGTTAAAAAATGGCAAATCCACCCAGCAGCGCTCCGTTCCGCAGTTAAAATCGCCCGACGGAGGAAGGTCCTTACGCTTTTAGGGTTGGGCCACAAGAATTTTTGATATTTCTCGCTTAAGAAACCAGATTTTATTTTAAAGGAGGTTCAACCCGGCTGCAGCCTTGCCTGGTGGGATCCGTTCGCATCTAAACTCTTCTTCCAGGCACCCGTGTCTGTAATATTGTATTAATATCGATTTTATTTCCCTTTTTTTGCCAGGCTATGAAGGCTACGACTATTACAACACCCAAACCACCGCCGCTAACACAGCGGCCACGTACAACTACGCCGCAGCCACCTCCAGCAGCTGGGAAACACCCAAAACTTCGGATATGAGCATGAACGCCGATGTCAACGCCGCCATGCCCGTCCCCTCGTACGGCGCCGAGACGTCGGCGAACGAGAACTCGGATTCCATCATCGCCAAATCACCAGCGGTTGGATATGCTGTCGAAGGAGGGCAGCGGCGGGACAGGGGGAGGGGATGGAAGACCAGGAGAGGTGACTGTTCCGTTGCTTTTTTATTTTTAATACTAAAAAATAACGGCTTTTAATTACTAGAAGTTCAGATTACGCTGTTCTGATTGCGTAGGCGCGATCCAGCGTTTGCTCCTTGGAAAATAAACTTTTTTACCTGCCCTGATGCGTGTGCGCGCACGTACGCATACGTATTTTATATATAAATCTCTCAAACATATCAAGCTTGATGTACATATCAGCTTGATGTACACATCGAGCATTAAAGCGACTCCCGTTGTTGATTCAGTTCTAGGCTTTGCGGAAGGTTCGTTATTTATAGCTTTTAGGTTTCTTAAAGTATTTTTTTTCCTCGCCTCCCTTTTTCCTGCCCAATAATTCCATTTTTTTCCTCCCGCTGGGTTAAATTACGCCGGTCTGGAGAGTTGTTTCATATCGGTGCCTGTTTTGCTGCTGAAATAATAATATGGATCTTGGCGAGAGCTACTGAATAAATGAAGTTTTGCCTTTTTTTTTTGCCATTTGGTGCTCGCTGCTGGGGTCAGACAAGACGCCGTGGGGTTTATCTGCGTTAATTCACACCTGGAGGCGCAGGCTAAGAGACCACGAGGAGCAGCTTTTACCCGGGGAAGCTTTTGGGATCTGCTTTTCCGCTGGCAAAACATAATTCAGGGTGGTTAGTGCTATAAAGTTAGTAACGTTTGCCATCTCACGGAGGATTTCTGTTCAGATACGCCGAAACCCACCGTTCTTTGATATTTACTTATTTTCTCCGAGGCTAAGGAAAAGCTGGTGTGGATAGAGAAAGCGATCAGTACGCAGGGTTTAAAAATATTTTATCCCGTTTTTTCTGGCCAAAAGCACTTGGATGCGGTAAAAACGGATGCAAACGCCTGCACGACGTGCAGGATTTTATTCTGTCACTGACTGTTGTCTCCTCCTGCGCAGCTCTTTCAGGTTCGAGTCCTTTCGAATCCTACGACTCGAGGTCTTCGATGAGCGACCCGGCGACATGTACCGATCCGGCTACGATTACGGAGACGTCGGAAACCGATCGGAACGATTCCTTTGGCAGCCAGTTCGATAACCGCCGGGATCAATCCCGTAACCGAGGCAAACAACTACGGCCTCATCCGTGGCCGGGGTCAAAACCGCAGTTCAAAATCGAGGGCGTTTAAATGCTTTCAACCGCACCGACCACTTCATGCCTTCCTCCAGCTCCGAGCGCCTCGTCGGCTCGGTGGAACGAGTTGAACTACATGGGTGGGCGTGGGATGGGGGGTGCCGGCTCCAACCAGGCTCCCTTCCCTCTTTCCCAAGCCTCGTTCCCGATTACGGCGACTACGGGGATTACGGCTACTACGGCGACTATGGGGATTACGGCGATTACGGCGACTACGGCGATTATGGTGACTACGGCGACTATGACTATGGCATGATGGGTATGTCGGGCATGGGAATGGGACGGTATGGGAATGTGCCGTACGGAATGGGGAGGCAACGGAACAGAGACAGGATGGGTACGGTGCCCTGGCACATGAACGCGCTCACGGTAAGCATACGGTCGGTGTGTTTTTTCTCTCGGGGAGCTTGTTTTGCGCTTGGCCGCGGTGGGGAGGCTTCACTGGGCTGGAGAAGCACCCGTCTTAATCCGCGGTGCTTCCGCCACGGAGTAATTGAAATCCTCCCGGATAGAGCAGAGCATCGCCAAGCTGGAACACTCCCCCTTTGCACGTAAAACGGAGCCCCTGAATGCTTCACCCATCCCAATCCGCTCCCCAGGGGCGCTAACCCACCCATAAAATCCTTTTATAGCCAAAAACAAGTCTACAAGGTCGCAAGAATAACTTTTCCGGGAGACGGAGCAATGGGTGGAATACTTTGATTTTTAAGCTTTTTTTGGGGCCTAGAGTTGACGGATAACGACCGATTTGCCTTCCCGCTTTAGCCCCAAGAGAAGAGGTTTCCGAAACCGTTCGGGGAGTGGCGATCGGACGGCGAGGGAGGAGGACGGAAGCGAAAACAGTCGCAAAGCGGAGACGAGCCGGACAGCAAACAGGCAAAGACCGACAGCGAAGGAGACGACACCGAGAACGGTACGAGCCGTCTTTGCCCGCTAAAATCGGCCGTTTTCCCCCCCGTTTTACGTGGTTTATCTTTCAGCTGACTGACGGTTGTTACGTTTCAAAGCTGGTGGTTACGTTTCAAAGCTATTTGTATTATTTTTAGTCGTTAGTGGTGTTATAATACCCTGCAAGCGCACGGGCTTTATGATCTGTGTATTTTGTGGCCTGGGACAAAATTTAATGCCCGAGGTGAGCGTCGGGGAACGTAAGGCCGGAGTTTGCAGCGGAGACCGGTGGGCGAAGAGAAACGAGTGAGCCGTTTTGATCTTCACCGGGGTTTTGAGCCATTACTTGGTGATTTATTAGGGGCCCCTTGGAGTGTTAAGTCTGAAAAGCCACCCCGACACCAGCTAAATTCTCTCTCTTGTCTGCAGCAGATGAGGGTGAAGGAGAGGAAAAATCAGGAGATGAAGCCGACAAAGGTGTAAGTAACTTTTTTTTTATCGGTCTTTGTGGCAGATGTGGGAATATTTAAGCACTCGAGCAATTTCCTCCGCTCCCTTGGCTGCGCTGAGGGTCAGAATATTTAAAATATTAAAAATATTTAAACCCAGAAACAGCATTTTGAGCCCGTATATTGTGAAACTGCTCCTCATCGTTTCCCTGTGCCCTTCAGCGGGGATTGCTGGCAGCTTCGCTTGCGCCCCGAAAAGCTCTCGTGGTGGGAAGGTTGGGATCCTGCGCCTCTGCTTCTGCTCCTGGCGCGGCTCGTTAGGGCTAAATGCCAATTAGTGGTCGGTTTCCCGGGTTGGACGGGGGTCATTGCCGTTTGTCGTGCTTGCGACCGGGTGTAACCCCCGGTTCCTCGGAGCTGCCAGTATTTAAATTGCGATAGCGAGAAGCGATAGGTAGCGGCGACATATGTGTGGAAAACTACTCTTTTGTAAGCGTTGATAAAAACGGACGTTTAATCCCCAAATGATGCACCCCTTCGCCCGCGCCGCGATCTGGGCGGACTCTGAACCCTCCGAATCAACACCAGCGTCTTTCTGTGCTTCTCTTTTCCAGGAGAACGGGAATCGGGGCGATTTGGAGGAAGGTAGGGTGTTACCCCCCCCACGCACTGCTCCTACCCCGAATCCATCACCTTCGCCCCGGGGCGCTACCTGCAGCTTGATTTTTTTTCGGTCAAAAGCCGATGCGTCTCCTGCTGCCACCTCTTAACCAGCCCGGGGCTCCGGCGCTGCCCGTCGCGACGCAGGAATGCCGCGCCGGTTAGCAGGGAAGTGCCAGAACGGTTTCGTTTCTTCTGGGCTTCTCGGCGCGGACGGTTGCCGTCTCCGAAGGGATATCGGGTATTAATTTATCCTCCTGCTCGCTTGGAGGACGGCGGCGAGGACGCGCGCGTCTCACAGCAAGGCAGAGCCAAAATATCATAAAATCATTTTCAGCGGAGGCTTCGGTCGCTGGGCTAAACCCTGGTTGGGTTTGATTTTTTTTTTCAAATAGATGGGATTATTTCAAGGTATATTAGAACACTAATTTAAAAAACATGTAGTCTTGAAGTAGCTGAATCCGCTTCGGCTGGTTTGGGATTGTCGTTTTGGGTAAAGACGCATCAACCCCCAGCACGTGGTGCCTCCTGCACTAGAGCAGCTCGGGGAAACCACACGTAGGACTTTTGTTGCCACTTTTAGGATGGTTTCAGGATTGAAACTGGATGTTAAAATTCCCTCTGGTCTGGTTTCCAGGCTCCTTTACCCAAAAACGTTGCAGGTTATGATTTACCCGAGTCCTGTGAGGCTGACAGACCTCTCACTCCCAGCTTTCTACCCCAAAACCACTGCAGAGATGAGGTCAGCTGAATCTTTAGTTCTTTTTTTTGCTTTCTCAATAATTATCAAGGAATTTTTGGGAAGGTGACACGAGGATTATACCCAAAACCATCCCAAGGAGGCAGAACTGCTGCTCAAGCACTGCCAGCATCTCTGCTCTCTTTTGTCGCTTGACCTTCTCGAGGAGCTTTTTCAGCCTTGTGAAAAATAGATGAATGGGGAAAAAAATGAGAATACAGGGAGAAACAGCTTCTCCCACGGAGCGGAGGTAGAGCAGTGTCTTTGCAGCGTCGTAAAAGTCAGGGCTCTTTCCGCTCTTTCCACTCACGGCACGTCCCGTCGCTGCCGACGGAGAGTTTGAGTTGCTGCGGGACGTTGAGAGAGGAGGGTTTGGGTTTTCCAGCGACGGAAAGAGGCTGCCGCTTCCCTGCGGTCGGAAGCTGGCTCGGGAGAGGGATTGCTTCCGGAGACCAAAAGATGTCGTGGCTTCCCGAAGCTGAGAGTAAAGAGGAAACCGAGGGATTTGGGTCCGCAAATAGCAAACGTGGGGGTGGTGAACACGAATTCTGATTTATTCTTCTCCCCTGCTCA